>VCII01000170.1:2520000-3052500 GCA_006030095.1 Triplophysa siluroides | reverse complement strand
ACATATGGGTCGTTGACAATATACTGTAGGTACTGTGGTGTGACAGCAAAAATTTTGAAAACCAACTATTATGAATATATTATTTTATATACTTTATTTGACAATTTTTTATATGTATAATATAAAATAGCAGAAGAGATATTTATCTTCATTGTTAGTTTTTCCCTATATTTTGCTAGGTTTATTTATCAACAACCCACATACAATTGAAATTGAAACCAGTTACATCCTTAAATAGCCTACCATTAATGTAGTAAGTTACTTTTTGTTAAGAACCATGGTCTACCGTAACACTATGAGTATAAGCCAGATCCATCATTAGTCAGTTTAGCGCAGGAGCCATTTCCAACATCGCTACATTGTCTACTCTGAAAACAATTAGCATCCCTGCTAACAAAAGCTTGGCCAAGCATGAAAACGAAAGTATGTCAAACACTGTCCTGCCAGTTCAATGGCTGTTTCTTTCTGGGCACCTGCCATCCCTATTACAAAAACAACCCCGGTTTGCATGGCCAATTCAACATCCAACACTAAACCAATGAACCGAAATTGAGGGAGAGACAGCTAAATAAAAGAATAAAAGAAAGAAGGTGATTCATTCTGACTGAACTTTCTCAGATGGGAGTTCAACGGCATGCACAAGCCATTTTAAAGTCCCAGTGAAATTGAAAATTGTCGAATGACATATATGAAACGGCTAGGGCGTGGCAACCGTTAACTCCTCCCCTTCAACTGTCAGTCTGCTGCCGGTTTCATTTCAAAATGTGTTTTTACCCATCCAATCAATTCGCAGTGAAACACGCAAGCCACGCCCACTTGTTTTCTCCTTTGAAATTCCTCTTCACTCGGAAATGTGTCAGAATACGGAAGTAAAAACGATCGCAACTTCCGGTTCATGGGGATTCATTTAAAGAATCAAACAGCCATCATACCACATTACGACACACCTACTCAAACTTCTGCTGTTTATCACGATGCTTTTTAATGTTTTTCATACTGATCCAAAGCCAGTCTAGTTTCCCATAATTCAGTGTAAACTGTGGTCCAGATTTTGATCAGCATCCACTTGAAAGCCCTGTTATTATGTTTATTCCCACGACATTAAAAGCTAAATATGATATCAATGATACCTCTATAATTCAGCAGAAATAAGAAAAGTGATAGTAAATAAATAAGCACAATCAAATAACCGTCTAAGAAAGGATATAAAGACGGCTAAATAAAACAACACTCTGACTCCTTACGATGTCATTGTCCCTAGCCGAAAGAAGCACTTTTCTTCTTTCAAAGTTGATACGACGTTAATCAAACCTTCCCAATATTATATTTGCATTTTATCATGTGCACTTTCCACAAGGCTTTCAGAAGAAAACCTGCAGCCCACCACTCGATGACAGCTTCCACACCTCTACGTGCTGAAATCTGAACCAAAGTAATCCTCGTTGTCCACCTACAGTGTTCTTCCAAACCTGCTTTCTCCCTTCAGGTAATATGGCACGTTCTTTCAAGGCCTGCCTTACCGCAAGCCAAATCCTGCGCTTTGAAGCCAAATCTCCCACCTACTCCACTTCTACCTCCAGACTAAAGAGGTCCATACCCTTCAGGGCTTCTTCACGGCAGGTTAGCCAGATTCAAGAGCTCCTTCTGCCCCCCGTGGCGATCAATTGACCCCTGTCGGGAAGAGCGGTTTGGCTGGCATTCGTCTAACACAGTGTGATACAGCTCTATTAGCTGACTAATCTGAAACTATTATTAGTCATTAAAGATGACAAGCTAACTTCCTCTTTATGTATTTCTTCCAAATATAAACTCTGTGACTGCCATTTTTGCCCCGTCTCCCTCGATATCTCGAACACTCAATCACTCTCTCACTTTCTACCTCTCATGGATGAATACGCGCTGTGTTCTGGCACATCCTTACCCACACATGCTCACATTGGACCTGCGGGCAAATCTGAGGAACTCTCTCGGCATGTTTAATGCAAAAGCATTGGCTGAATACTTTTGATAAATTTGACGTGGTTCAACAGAAGCACTTCAGACAATGTGAGAACCGAATCAGCTAAGATAAAACCAAACGCTGTTTAAAAGCACATGTTATTTTATGTCAATGATTCGTAGTACACATTGGACAATATGTAGAATTTGCCTAGAGAAACACTTTTCACAGTTCAAATAAAGAAAGGCCAGTGGAATTGAAACGTACACATGAATAACAATGAGTACACGATGACGAACTGTATAAAAGCCTTGTTCTCACGACACCTTCAGATGCTACAATCGGTCTTAAAGCTTGGCCTCCGACCCAGATGACGTTCTCGGCCCGAGGCCTTGAAACACAATGACCCTTGTGGTTTCAATACGGTGCGTATGGACGCGTATCCAAAACTCGGCTCATTTGGTTCCAATTGCCTTTATATGGTATCCATTCAGCAAAACACACTTTTCTCTATTCAACAAAAAAAATCGGTGTGGTCAGAGGTGAAAAATAAGCACATCAGTGGCTAGGTCCCAGACAAAGAAATAACAAGCACAGATATGGCGAAAATAAAGCATGCTGACCAAGATTCCCAATACCATTGGATATAAATATATATATATAAATTATGATAGCCAGACACTCTGAGAGCCGTATAAAAAGGGCAAGATTAATAGCTGGGTTTCAGGTCTACAATAAGGCGATGTTAAAACAGCCCTTCTTTCTTTATATTTCTTGCAGGAAGACTGCAGAAGCTCATAAACGCCCGCTGGCTGAGGCAGGTAGGATCGGATGTTGAACCCTCATTAACAGGTATAAGAAGATTAGATGTGCTGAACTTTAGTTTACACTCACTGAAGCTTGCCTTACTTTTTACAGCGCTGTGTGCAGGGAATGGAAAAGATGTGCGTACAGTACACTGGGGAAATGTTTCCTGAGGGGAGGGGCGTCGTATCAGACTCGTGAATACAGACAGGTGTTGGAAGCCCAATTACTTATACACACGTTCCCCAACATGCAAAACATTCAAACTGATATTTAAGTCAAAATAAAAGGGAATTCAGAGAGTGGAACACTATGCTTCGCTAAACATGGGCTTTCACAAAAGCAACATTTAAAGGACCAGTGTGTCATTCTTTGGAGGATCTATTGACAGAAATGCAATTTAATATAAATAATTATGTCTTCAGAGATGTATAAAGACCTCACATAATGAAGCGTTATGTTTTTAGTAACCTTAGAATGAGCTATTTCTATCTACACACACGGCGGGTCCCCTTCCATGGAATTCGCCATGTTGTTTCTACAGTAGCCCTAAATGGACAAACTGCTCTACAGAACGCGTTTCGTAAATGTGTTATCTCCTTCAGCAAAGAAGTGAAAACGCAACAACATCTTTCTCCTCTGAGAGCCACCGTAGCGTTTCGAAAGGGTGTGAGCGGTGGAGTGAGCCGTTGGTTGAAATTCGCAACCTCACCACTAGATGCCGGTAAAATCTCCACATTGCTCCTTGAAGAAGGCTAAAATCTATTTTTATACATAGTAAAAAAACAAGAATATGTAGTCTACAGATATACCTATATAGCTTCAAAATGTAGCTTTTGGAGTTTATATGCTATTGGATTTAAAGGAACAGTTCACCCAAAAATAAAAAGTATGTCCTTTATTCATCCACATGTTGTTCAGAATCTGTATATGACTCTTTATTCTGTGGAACACAAAAGAAGATATTTTGAGAAATTCAATGGAAATCAATGGGCTCTGATTTTGTTTAGTTGCAAAGATTCTTCTAAATATATGTAAGTATTGTGTGCTGAAGAAAGAAAGTCATAAAGTTTTGGAATAACAATTTTCATTTTTGGGTGGACTATTCATTTAAACCAAACCACTTTTGTATCACTAAAAAACTCTCATAATCCCTATGAGTGCTTGTAAGTGAAGTACACTACAGACAAAACAAAGCATCGACCTTTGTGCCCAGATGAGGCACACAAAATGTATTCAATTACAACACAATCCCCGCACCTTAACCATTTTATACTAAATATATCTATTAATTGTGCTGTCAATCATGGACACAATTCATAAGCATGTTAGCATGCTGCTTCTATTATTTATAAGACCTGCAAATTCTCATGAGAAAAGCAATCCCACAAATTCTCTGAAAGATCCAGGCAGTTAATTTCCAGTACAAGAGAAGGAGATAAAGAGAGAAAGTTTAACAAGAGCGAGCTGCAACAAAAGCAACTTTTGGAGCGAGCTGTCTCTCTCAACATTGTTCTCATACTCAGATCCCAGTGAATGCGAGAGAGAGCGAGAGAGAAAGTGGGGAACACAGGAACAATCACTAAAAAGTAGAAGTGGCATCAAACAGAGCTGTGCTCCCATAGGGAGCGGGCTGAAGGGAGGCCGCCCCGTCTTCACCAATATGGGATGCCTGCGGTAGACGTACCAGGCTCCCTGCCAACCGCATCACGTATGCATGGCACGCTCCAGCCCCGCTATGGTGATGAGGCGAATTTTGTTAACCATTAGTAACTGGAATGCTGGAAGAGAACATGCTTGAAGAATTCTGACAGGGGTTACGGCTATTTTCATTAGTGATGTCAGCATGCATTTCAGAAGAGAGACGTGTTTATGGAGGGTAATTCATATTTCTTGTACGGGATGTAGTGGTCTGCTATAGTCAATTTCACTCGTGTTAAACGTTTAATATTACTGGCCTGTGTGTGCAAAATACTGACAAAAATTGCTTGGGCTCTCGCACGGCAAGTCACTTTGTGTGATGAATTTGATGGGCGGCTGGTAGGAAATGCATGAAGAAGCTCCATTAGAGATGCTGGCACAGGTAATGTGGTTTACAACTTGTACAAGACAAATTTGTCCCTCAGCAGCCAAATACAGAGAGCCTCTGTTGGTTTGCTCTTACAAAAATAAGTGTACTTCGCCAAATTTTTTTGTAGTAAGTATACTAACGTACCAGTAGCATACGCGCCATCCGGTGTAGACACGGTGCTAGAAGCACAGTTATAGTTGGAGACTATAAGGTCAATATTTCACAACCTGAACAAGTATTGAGCAGAGCAAAAAATCTAAAAGACACTTTTAATATAAAATATAAAGTTTCACGGATAATTACAAAATGACACTACCTAGCAACATGAGCATTTGAATATGAATGCGTAAAAATTAATATATGAATCAAACCTTTGTAACATTTAACAACTTCCTGATCTCTTCTGTATTATAATTGAAAGGTCTTTGTCACTAAAACTTACAATAAATCATTAACAATACATCCTCTTTGAGGTGCACATAAACCTCTGAACATTTTTTATTGGCGTGTCTATGCACTATAAATTACAAATCACCCTACAGTGCAGACTTTGCTCATGAATATGAATTACGGCACATGATGTTCTCCTAACTCATTGGCTGGAATGCAGAAACGAACATTAATCACTTGACGAATTAACAAATTCTACATCGGTGAAGGTTTAACATATGAATAATAATTGTCTGGTCCGAATATCCCAGGCTACCAGGCAACGTCTGGGTGACAATCATTATTCAGCAAACTTCTACACACTTTCCGTGACTTGAATAAAGTAAATTAAAATGTATTCATTGTAAAACGTAACATGCGTTTCCATCAACCGGAAGTGACTGAACTTCAATACTTTCATGTGCTTTAATGCAATGTTGGGTTTATCCTCATGCCATTTTATACAAGTTTACAAAGAAATTTAATCTGAAAAGACACCGCATTACAAAGAACAATCTTTGTATTATTTAACAAAACACTCCACCTTTACAGAAAATTACAGTTTTGTCCTCAACGAGGCTTTTGGTCTATCAGCATCTGCTATTTTAAGTATCTTTGTGCAGGTGGCGTGTCAAAAGGTCAAGGCCAAGCTGCACGATGAGATGTTTCTGAGCAACGCGCTGAGGGGACGAAAACCGCACCGGCCGGCGCCTGCGACAGACTGCAGCGATCCACAATTAAGCCAAAACCTATCTGCGTCTGGTTATTTTTCACAGCTCATATAAAGAGAAAAACAGCACATTTGTCACCCACATGACAACAGAGACGTTCGGTTAAGCTTGTTTATTTCAATTTACAGTGGCAATGAGGCGCAAAGAGTTAATGGCATCGATTTATGATCCGTTCCTCGGCTTGACTGATCACTCAGGTGGCATTACTCTTGCATTTACACTACAGCGGAACATCGCTCGGCTGTTGGTTAAAGAAGCGAGAGACACAAACAGAGAAAGCTAAAGATTTGGTCATTGTGCACCGTGGCAGATTGCAAAGACAACCCTTTTGTTTGCAGCACATTCTCTTTGTGTCTTTGTATTTAGTCGTTTACCTGAATAATTCCGCAGACGGGGAGGATATTTCAGTCTTTCAAAAGCGTGCAAGGGGTGCCAGACACGTCACAAACACATCCACACACAAATACCCCAATCAACATTCGTTCACGAGCTCCTTTTGTTCCTCAGGCGTTGCTTAAGAAAGGTTGTCACCTTACTCAGAAACGGTTACTTTGCCATTATTGTGTTGTGTTCAATGGGGAGCCCTCCAATTCCCCTTTCACGTTCCCGTTTCCTTTTTTTGTGGCTGATTGCGGTGCGGCATAGTCTCTAAAATGAAGGCTGATTTGCCCCTCTTGTCACACATGGGCAGCACTAAGGTCATTACATTCGAGGTGTACAGCATCTGGCCCGTCTGTTTCTTTGTCTCACTTTTTACTCTCTCTCCCGAGCTCTCGGGGTCTCTAAAATGCACATTCTCCTCTAACCACTATGTCTATTAAAAGGCCCACCCACCACCGATGTGGGGCCAAGACAGGCAGCCGTCGCTCTGCATGCAAAATGATTACCATGCCCGTGCGCCAAGCACAGCTGGTGGTGTTGAGACTATTAGAGAGACTATCAAAGAGCATTTGAAAGAGATAACACTCGAATAAATGGATCTCAAGTGCAGAACCAGCATCACCTGTAAGATACTTCAGGAATTACCTGCTACCACAATTAAAACATCGCTCTCTGACAGACCACCCTTCTTAAGAACATCTCGAAATTGAAATCCATACCATGCAAAGTTCAATAAAGGGTTAATTGTGAAGGGATTCGAGCCAGCTTAATTTGCAATAAATTTGTAATAAAGGCAAACAAAAAAATACGTATCTTTGACAGCGAAGTTTGATCAAGGCACGCTGTGGCAGAAAAATCATTAATTCATGTTTTAAATGGTACATTTTGTTATCATTCACCCACCCTAATGTCACTCCATCTGTGACATTCCTCACAGAATACAAAATGAGCTATTATTATTGTGTCAAAACAGCTGTTTTGCATACAACGAAAATGCAAGACGATCGCTGGCTGTCAAGTACAGCTGCAGTTTGCTTTATTCATTTCATATACATACGCACACACCCGGAGAAAAATGGTAATGCTCAGACGTTGCTCTTTCAAAGGTCAAGAGATTTGATGGAGTTCTCAGATGTGTTTCATTTAAGTATATCAGCTTATTCTCGGATATTATTACAATCAAAATAGGAAGAAATGAGACCTATAAATGAAACGAAAATGGTTAAAACGCACAAAGAGTATGGAGCTGTGAAGGTAAAATAATCTGGATTGAAGTGAATTTGATGAGAAGTTTAAGTTTGAATTTGACATCGCTGAATTCTCTTTTGAAACTCCATATGATATTTCTTGCTCTTTTATCTCAGTAACAAATATAAACAATTTGCTCTCGATTTCTCATCGATGTTTTGGAGAAATAATTGCGGTTTTAATGAGATCTGTGATTTTTCTCCTTTCTCAAATAGAAAGACACACACCGACAGACCTCAGTCGGATCAAAAGAACATACCGGTTTAGAAATTGGCGGCCCTTGCATTCTAAACAAAAACACGATGCCATTAGACAAACTACACTCTTAAAAATAAAGGTGCTCAAAAGGTTCTTCACAGCGATGCCATAGAAGAACGATTTCTGGTTCCACAAAGAAACATTCAGTCAAAGGTTCTTTAAAGTACCATCTCTTTCTTGCCTTTTCATAATCTGTTTTTGTGAAACAGTAAGTTCTTTGTATATTAAAGGTTCTTTATGGAACCATTTAGACCAAAAAAGGTTCTTCTTTGGCATCGTGAAGCACCTTTATTTTTAAGATTGTATCTTTTCACAAATGCTTTTTTTTTCTTATTTGGTCACCTCCTATCTCACCTTTCGGTACCCTGCAAATTAAATATGGATAAATGAAAATCTTGTGAAACCAAAGAACTCATGCACATCCCCTCCACATACCTTCCTCAACAAAATCACAGCACGTATCTTTCCAGATACAACAGGCGGCTGCAGAGCTCCTGTTTCTATTAGCCTGTTCTATTATGCTTTATAGACCTGAAAACAGAAGAACTGGTCAAGGTGCTGTTTTCTGTTTAATAACAAACATATATCCTCTCCTCCATTTCCGAAACGGTGGCAAAATGGCTGTTAGAGACTGAAAAACGGCCGCAGGAATTAAAGTCACTGGCTGTTGCCCTCACTATCTGCACCCACCATAACTGACATAAAATCACAAGAGTGATGTACGGTCATTCCATCCCAGAATTCATTTCCGACCAAACTACTCACAGTGCTGCCAAAAAACACTGTAAAACAAGGTATTTTCACCCAAGCTCTAAATACAGACAGGTGCTTCGGTATTTGGGCCTTGTTTCGCAGACAGACGTGACACGGGATGTTAAAGGAGAGCAGAGATTGCTCATCGCTGAAGTAAGGAATCAATTAGAAGGAGCAGATCGATCACCCCCCCATCACCCCACATTCATTGTGGAGGGCTGACAGCACTCAGGTGTAATTAAAAATGTAGCTATCGACAAATCAAGATGGATGGAGGACTGCCACGCCACTGCACGTCTGAGCGAAGAGCCAATCAGAATGATTACGGGACATTTTTGGGACCAGATTTTTCTGCCAAATATTGTAAAATGTATTGTTCAGTGTCTAACCGTTCATAGCTTCCTAGGATAAAATATATAGTTAACCCAAAAAATAAAATGTATTTCGTCAATTACTGATCCTCATGTCATTCCAAACCTGGATGAATTTCTGTCCAAACAACCAAACAAAATGGGTCCCTATTGACTTCCACTGTAAAACCACAAAACTACAAAGACATTACTCTGAAGATCTATTTTTGTGCTTCATGGAAGAAAGTCATATACAGGTTTTTAAAAATTTTATATTTTTTGGGGTGATTCTAAATAGATTTAAATACAGGTGTATTTAAATAAATATAAAATATTTAATATATACAGTACATATTGTTTAAATTATTGTACATTAAAATATTCATCTAAAGTACATTCATATTAATTACACATAAAATAAACGATTATATTGTGTATACAGTGACACCGTCTATAAATATAAATATAAAAGAATGCAAAGTAGACAGTTGTTGACATACACATAATATAAATAACGAATTAAGCAAAAACTTCAGCAAAGGCTCCATCAGTTTTTCTTTTAAACTATTACCATTATTTCACTGCTGTTGGCCACAATTACTCTACATTTCACTTGGTTGCAACTTCCAGTAAAATTCATGATAAAACGTCCCCCATTTATACCGAATTTAATTGCTCATTTCGTCCTGAATTATTTCAATTCCACCGCTTCAAAAGACTATGAACAAACAAACTCCTCTCCGGTCATGAATACCACAACTACTGCAGTATTAGAGTATAGGAGTAAAAGCTCACGTTTATGAAAGTGTAGTACAGTTTATAGATTTCGACACTGAAAGTGCATTTAAACTCAACTAAAGGAACATCTCAGGAGCTTCAAGCATCACACCTGACGGAGTGTTTGAAGATCCCGGTCATTCAATATCCGTCATAAATATATCGCCCAGAAACTGCCTCTCAGAACAGCCGAAGAGAACATCCCAGTTTGGGAGAACCTGAGTCTTGTTAGAGCAGATCTTTTGAACTTTATTTGATTATTTCTTTGAGAGGAAACCGCCTGCTACAGCACATAACATAGAGTTTGACCAGAGGCTAGTACTGTATATAAGTAAGAGGTGGATGAAAACGGCGTGTGCTGAACTCGAGTCGATTTTTGATGCCGTGGGTTCTTCATAAAGGGTGCGTGGGAGAAATCGGCTCTCATCTTTACAACAAAGAGTTAGAGAAAAAGTAATCTAAAGTGTATTTGACAAAATCCCCATCAGAGAGACCTCTGCGAATCAACCTTCACTCAGCCAATGACTTCTAGGAAAAAAAAGAAAGAGATTTGAACTTAACCCTCTTCAAGTGGAGCTACATGGAGAACGTATATACTATACAGTGCTATAGCTAGTCGGCATTAATAAATAAAATGTCAGTTTGGACTGTCTTTGCTCAATTCTCACAAGTGTGAATGAGATTTTAAACAGTGAGGTCAAAAGAATAACTATAGAGACAAGAATGAGTATGTGTTCCCTGGCATCATGACATTGCCATTTCTACAAAGCACGGCATATGTTTGACTTTTAAAGCATATTTCCATTCAAAGTGCCTAAAAAGATCATTACATTCAAATTTCACAACTAATGTGAATCATTCACAGCATAGCAGCCCAAAAACTAAATATTACCAAAATCCTTTCAAGAAATGTCAAACCTGATATGACTTTGTTCATCTGCAGAACACAAGATTTTGTTTGGAAGAACGATGGTAACCAAACAACACTGGGCCTCGTCGACTTCCATTGTATGGACACAAAACCACCGAGACATTTCTCAAAAGATCTTCTTTTGTGTTCCGCAGATGAAAGAGTCGTGTACAGATTTTAAATCACATGCGGTTGAAATATAATGACAGAATATACATTTTTAGGTGAGACTTTGGAAGCCTATAAACGCTACCAAAATCCTGATTCCTCGCCATGTGAAAACGATTGGAGAGAAAGCCGCCTCAATTACCCGAAGGATTAGAGTAAGCGATTACAGTGACAACCCACGGAGCGCTGCATACCGTCATCAGATTAACAGAGGAATTCAAGAGATAATCACCATGTTGGCAAGACAACCCAAAAAATTGATAAGCATTATCACAATAGGTGTGAAGCCGTTGGTCATCCGAATGCACTCGCAGGGGTGATGAAAACGCCAGCTTGTTTATGGCCACAATGGCGTTTCTGGCCCCCATCTGCTAGCGTGTGAAATACACAAATGCATTCGCTTATCAAAGTGAAGCACCCGACAAATCAAAGTTAGGGCAATTATACTTCCACAGCCCTGTTCTTTCAAAATGGCAACAGCTGTTTTCCGTGGTCCAAATTACACTGTAATTTCATAGGGAGCATATGGTTACATCTGATTAATCTAGAAAGGAAAGTGTTTTATTATTTTCAATGACGCATGGGTAAATAAGCTCTCAAAGGGGCCGAGAGATAAGTCGGAGAGTTCCGGAAGCCAAGGGCGGGTATCTGCGGGAATTGATCAGGGGTCTAGACTTCCTCTGGCGAAGGACTTCTGCTCTCTGGCATTGATTGATTCAGCTCCTCTGTGGACTGGGAGAGATAGCATCTTCACGGAGAGAGCGGTGAGCACCATATGCCAACAGTCACGCATGTGCACGCACAACAAAGTTAGATTAGAAAATGTTATGTTATATTCTATCTCAAACTGTATTTTGAATATAATCTTTGTTTTAATGAAGTGTGAAACCGAATGTCTGCAGTGTTGTTTCACCGAAATATTTTATTTAAAGGAATAGTTCACCCAAAAATACGTGACTATTTTTCATATGCGTGTTTCGCCACGAGACACCACAAGCCGTCATTGGAAATCTTTAATAATGGACGTACGTACGCCCTTTTTGGCGCTTCACAGGTGAAAAAAGGGCACTACAATACACTTAAAAATAATGGTCTATTTTTACGCACTTATTTAGCACTTACTGTACAAAAAAAAGTTTTAATACTTCTAAGGATAAACTTAAGTGTACTTAACTGTGCCGTTTTGAGTCACCACAAAAAGAAGTACAAAAAAACGATTTTTGGGAACAGAACGTGACCCCATCTCGCCCCCCCAGTAGAAAAAAATCACATTGGTAGTCAAAAGTGCCCCCAAACTGTTTGCTTTCCTACATTCTTCAAAATATCTTCTTTCGTCTTCAACGGTACCAAGAAATGTACAAAGAATTTTTTCATTAGTTTTCAAAATGTAACGTCTTTATCAATACAATAATGGCACATTTAAGATCATCAAACAAGTCAATCTGAAACATACAAACTCGCATATCATACATCTCACACACAGCTCATTACATGTAGCGCTTGGATAAGCTTTGGAAGATCTCGTCTCCGCCCCCCTGCCAACTCACCCCCTAAGTTTCGGCCGTGTGGCACGCAGCTCGCGACGAAATCATTAACGCCTGAGGGAATGCGGTATGTGGCACCATACAGGAGTCACAGTTACAGGTCCAATTATTCACAAGAATTCTGAGACCGCTGGCCTTTTTTAGCTTACAAACACACACATACGCACCCTGGGGATGCGGCAATTACAGGGTTCATGGGTGGTTTCTTAAGCATTGGCCGATCTGATTGCATTTCCATTCTGAGCGCACAGCTCACTGCTTCAGAATCGGAGGCATAAAGGCCTCGTGAACAACGCGTCGCACGCCAGTCTGTGCTCATTACCGCTCCTCCGTGCACTGTCTGACTCTGGTAAACAACCCCAATAGCGCCTCGCACCGTCTTCTCGCTTTGCATAATTGTACTTTAAAAGGTCTGGGATTCGGCTGACTATTACACACTGAATGACTTCTCGAGTGTGACGCTCACTGAGGCACGTTTGTCCGATTTACCGCATTAAAGACTTAAAAAGAGTCACGGCTTCTGTATTTTCGCAGAGGCTCGGGTGTGGCGGGGATCATACGTGGAGTAGTGCCTGAACGGGTGGTTTAAAGGGGTCATATGGCGCAAACACGTGTTTTTGTGTGTCTTTGGTGTGTTATAAGCTGCCCATGTATGTATTAGACACGTAAAATTGCAAAAATTTAAGTGTCGGAACAAAAGATGCATTCTTTCTAAAAGCGAATGCTCACCCAGACCTGCCTGAAACGCCTCGTGTAACCACACCCCCACGCGTGTAACCACACCCCCACGAATGTAGGTCATTTCGTGGTATGACTTGACGAAGACCGCCAAAATGTATATGCACAGTAAATTGGGCGTACTTGTTAATCTCATTGTATCATTGCCGCCACAGCCATGTCGTGGAGACGCTGTGGGTTTCGTTGCGAGAAGAAAGCCTCTTTGTTTGCCCTTCCAAAAGATGAGACAACTAAAAACGAATGGTTACGTTTTATTAACAATACTGTTCCAGAACGGTACAATCCGAATATTCAAGTGTGTGCAGCGCATTTCACAGACGATTGCTTCATGAACCTGGGAGAGATCAAGGCCGGCTGTGCACGAAAGCTTTGGTTAAAAAGTGGGTCAATTCCAACAATTACAACTTCGCAAGGACAGTCTGGCGCTTCAGATGCAGCCTGTAAGTATATTTTCATTGTAAAATACTTTGTTACAGACTAACGCGAGTTGAGTTTGTCGTGTGTTTGTGATCTGCAAATTCAGACACGCCCGTGCGCAACGTGAAAAAAGACATCATAAATTTTAATAATCAGTAATAATCCAGCAATAATTCCAACTAGAGGCAACAAATGTCGTGTTTATAATAGGGTTTATTGTCTTTGTTGAGTCGCGACGAGACGTGGCGTAACACTGGTTGATCATTAACGGCAAATCTTTATAACGTCGTATATAAAAGGTAAAACAGTTAGCTATAGTTTTTAATTATTTAACATAATATATTTTTTAAAAACCTTTCCAATCATTTACATCCTGCTCAAGTCGCGCTGGCAAAGTTGATGTATCGGCTTGATCATCTTCATTTTCCAGATCAGATTCGGGCTCGAATTGATAAGGAAAGTACCGATGATATTTAATCACCTGTCAGTACGATTGCTTGGGAACATGATGTTCCGAATATGGTAAGAGGCGTTACATTTCCGTCACAGGCTTTCAGTATTCGACCAATCACTACGCACTGGTTAACTGGCCAATCATAGCAATCAATTACTGTTTACTCACAGGCAATTTTTTGTAAAAAATGTAAAGCATGGGTACAGAAATATTACAAACAATGTTACAAACAATGTTCCCTTTAAGCTGCGCACTTGCGCGGCCGCACGGACTCATTGAAGCACCCGCACATTGCACTTTTAACCTGCGTGCGTGCAGACAAAAGCATCCATTCAGGCAGCGTATGCAAGCAATGGAAGAACCGTTACATCTGCATCATAAAAAACCGGGGGTCCCTGCTCCGTGCATCTCTCATCTAAGGGGTCCTTGCCCCTAAAAACTTTAAGACCCCTGGTGTATACACATTGCATTACATCTAAAACAAACGATAATATTCGTTTAACCCATGTCATTTGACCCCTTTAAAATTCTGTCGGGTATTATTAATAATGTGACCAACACGGTTCTGCATTGCTTCTTTTGTCCCTCAAGAATAAAGGTATAAGGGGCAGTACTGTAAACATGAAGGCTTTTTAATGTTCGTCTTATTAAAAAACATTTTTCATTGTATAACCCACTGAAAAGATCAGCTTGACACACTAACAAATGCTGTGATTTAATAAGATTTACACTTCCAACAGTCTAGTTGAGTAAGCTACACTACATCTGTGGGATGTTTATAAATAAAAACACTAAAATATTAATAAGACAAATATAAAAAATATAGCAAGATCATAAAAATTGCTTTTTCCTTATACTGACAATAATAAATTAGTTTAAATAACAGATGTTTACATGTATTCCACAAGACGATATACTTGATTTAACAATTCAACTATTTCACTTCACTTTCATTTCGTGTTTATTTTTCATATAATAAATCGTCCAGGTTTTTCTGGTTTCTAGTTCTTTTTCTGCAGAACACAAAAGATATTCTGAAGAATTTAACCGAACAATGGCGGTACCCATTCACTTCTTTTGTATAGACACAAAACCAATGCAAGTCAATGGGTACCACCGTCATTCGGTTACCGACATTCTTCAAAGTATCTTCTTTTGTGTTCTGCAGCACTAAGAAAGTCATACAAGTTTGAAATGACAAGAGAGTGAAAGGATGACAGAATTTTTGGGTGAACTATCCCTTTAAGGACACCAGGACAATTGATGGGTGCATTGATAACAAAAGGCTACAAACAAACTGATGTCTCTATATTGACGCCCAAAGGTGCGCAAACGTCTTTAAGGAAATATGTAAATTTTCTATGTAGCTTTGCAAGATTTTTTAAGCTATGTACATGTTTCTCATATAAAAAAACAACAAATGACATCCTTGGCATCTTAATGTGATAAAGCTGATGTTACAAAGTATGCTCATTTGATCGAAATTGATTTCTGGGTTCCTCTCAAATCACCATTTCACAGATGGAGAACTAGATAACACGATTTTGGAGATCTAATTTGCATTTTATATCTTCTAACTTTGCATGTGTTCTCTCTATTAAACACCAGGACACAGAAGAGCTGATCTCAGATCAGCCGTATCGTAATATCCAGGTGTGGTTCTGCTTGGGCAATTCAAAAGGATGTGACAACTGACCGCAGGAGCCAAAAGATGTGGGCAGAGTGAGAGGGGGGCGGCAAAAACCTTTCCAGGCTGAAACGCTTGGGTGGGGAGATAGCATCAGATACTCTGGCTGTTCTTGTCATTGCTATCACACATGCTGAAATGCCATTCCCTATAAGGTCTCTTCCCCCTCCTGCCTTGATCCAAGCCAGGTCTGACATCATTGAGAAGGAACGCATGACTTCGAAGAAATCCACAGCAGGCAGACGCACTAACGTTAACTCAACATTTCAAAGCGTAGCGCTCCCGCAGCGGAGATGGTTAATGTGCGGCCGTGCGCCTACTAACGTTTCCCTTAAGATTTTAAAGCCAAATGAAATTCCATCAAAGAATGATTCAAATGTAAACCAACACTCACAACTATAGAATGGTCACTATGCACGACCGTCTGTCACATCGACCCCGAGACTGAAACCGTGAAGCAACTGTCTGACCTCTTGGAGTGGATTTCCATACAGCCAATGGGGTAGACCTACAGCAAGCCTGGAACAATTTACCCCACATTGTACTAGCCCACTAGTCCAAAAATAAACCAGAATCCAAAGAATCGAACACAGGTGCTTCCTACGAACAGCAATATGAGCCGGGCGAGCGGTTCAATATTAATCGTCCAAATTATTTTATCATGAGCTTGAAAGTGACCCCTAGCAGTCCACCTATGTAATACGATTTAAAAGAGCAATTGCTGCAAAAGCGCAAATAAAGGTGGGAATACATTGGTCGAATAAAGCACAGAGGGCCTCCGGAGTGACAATAAGCCCAATTGAGTTAAGATGCGAGTAAAGACAGAGAATTGCAGCATTGCATCAATTACGGCCGGACACCGGCACCCTCGAGTGGCCCCGCTCCTCTGTTCTTTTCATCTTCCTCTAGCTATCTTCAGAATTTATGAGCATCATTAGCTGTTTTTCTTTTTAGCACTGATGTGTCTCAGTCTTTTTCTGTCTGTACCTATGCGCTCAGGATGTCTCTATGGCTCTATGTGAACCCATGGAATGCTTCTAAAACGCACGTTTCACACTTTCACAAGTTTTTTTTTTGTCCAGCAGTTGTGTTATGTATAAAATATGCATTATGTTTTTTTAAATATATTATAATGATACACTTTGTGGTGGAATTGACATTTTAAATTACATAAGAAATAAAATCAATGAATCAATTAAAATCAATTCTCTTTGTCCTTCGGCAAAGAAGCGAAAATGTGACGAAATCTTAGTTATGTGTCAGTCGCCATAGTGCTTCGAAAGGGAGGTGTGGAGTGAGCCGCTGGCTGCAATTTGCAACCTCACCGCTAGTTGGATCTAAACGTCATACACTGGACCTTTAAACAACACTGTTGTAAATAAAATCTCCTAAGCAACCACACGCTTTCTTGAGAGTTTGTGAAACCCGCAACGGCAAAACACACCAAGAATTTATGTGTGAGATGAAACCGTGTCACACCAGAAGTCTGTCCCCAGTGACATCTCCTAGTCTGTTGTTCAGCGGCCGTGACTCCACAGACCGAGAAGGCATAACGCCTGCTTCTGTGCGCTCACATCGAGCATTTAAAACATGCACCTTGGCTAAATGCCTCCCTGGCACAGTCCTTGAACTTAGTATTCGGGAGTGCGTCGGTGTGTGTGAGCGCATTTGTCTGCACGCACGAATCCAAGGGGCTCCATTTACAGATGGATTTGTCCGAGCGTTTAACCGTTGCTTCTTTTCACAGCGAGAGTGAAGGATTAACGTGTCTCATCATAATACGAACACATCGGTTGAAAAGAGCAGAAGAGGGAGAAATCATAAATGTAGGCAGATATATTAAACTGAGCGTGATTTAGTCAACATTTCATTATCTGATTAGCGTGAAAAAAAACTCTGGCATTTCATTTCTAATTTCATTCTCTCCCAAAGGTTTAGACATTTAATATTTGCAGACTTCTTCGCCAAGAGCCCAAAATACCATCACACTAGGTGCTATGTATACAGTACCCAATTCTCAAAGGTTTCAGTGAGGACTTCTCTGTGGACTCTATTATGTTTCTCAAGGTTTGTTGAGACACAGTGTGTCATTAAGCTCCACAGGGAAACCGTAAAGTACTTTACACCAGAACAAGCCATCCCCTCAAGACTCGATATTCTGCTCTCTGACATTTTCTGATGCTATAACTAGCTGGAATATGTTTGTTTTTTGCAAAAGTGGTAAAGTATTAAAGCAAAAGCCTATGACGGGTCAACACAATAACAATTTAATAAAACTATTGAAGGGATAGATCACTTTCAAAATGAAATGCTGTCATTATTGACACACCCTCTTGCATGTTAAACCTGTGTAACTTTCTTTCTTCTGCAGAACACAAAAGAAGATATTTTGAAATCGCGGGTCCCCATTGACTTGCATTGGTTTTGTGTCCATACAATAGAAGTCAATGGGGACCAATGGTTTTTGGTTACCAACATTTTTCTAAATATCCTTTGTGTTTTGCAGAAGAAAGAAAACCACACAGGTTTAAAATGACAACAGGGTGAGTTAATGATGACAGAATTGTCATTTTAAAGTTGAACTATATCTTTAAGAAGCCCAAAAACCGCAGAATAACATTACAAACTAAAAATGTTAATTCTGTAACTTTGCTTTCTATAGGGTGGTCCTCTTTTTTTTGCAATAACACCATGTACTGTAATGCATTCTTCTCCGTTTGTACTATATGCAAAAAAAATTAAGCTGCTTTGAAACCAACAATACAGTAAAAAAATTACTATATAAATAAAAATACATCGAAAATTTGAATTTAAAAAGTTTACAAATCTGTTGAGATAACATCAGGTAACTAGTGCACGTTTAACTAATGCCAATCCAAAACACAAGTATTAACTTTTTTCAATAAAATCTTGAATTAACAAACAATAGAAAAAGCTCAGAGAGAAAATACCCCGTCCACCCTTGACATTTGATCTGCGGGCGTAACTAACTCAGATCTGAAAACTAAAGGCAAAGCATTATGTAAAAAAGTGCTTTTGGAAAAAAGTAGCACATGTATACCTCATTTAATAGAAAAGTCTATCACTGGAACACAGTCCAACATGTTCCAAACGTGCTACGTACATTTCAATTCACTTGCGAGCCATTGATACACACCAAAGAATCCACACAGCCAACTATGTTCAATTGGTATTCGGGAACGGAAATGGCCAGAGGCATCGCCCATGGCAACAGTATGTCCGAAGAAAGCCACGCGCCCCTGTAGACCCAGACTGACCCAACAGGGAGGGGTAGGGGTGAGCTTCACACCTGCCCTGTTTATCCTAGCGGAGTGAATAAAGGAAGACATTGGATCGATACGGTTCCTCCCTCCATCTCTGGATTCTGAGGTGGGTCGAGAGCCAGAGGGGATCTTTATAAAAAAAAAGTAAGGAGGACTCAATAAGTCTGTTCATGCTGAGCGGTTTCCTACAGTAAGTGCCAATAGAAGAACTTAAAAGGATATTTAGCTGGGCTTTGAAAACTCTAGAGTCGCCAAGGTTGAGCTCTTGGACGCTGTGAATCAATCTGTCAATCTCGAGTTAAAAAAACAACAGCAAATGTACCTCTAAGCTTTAAATACCCTGGTGTGATCTTTAGTTGTTGAGTCTTACCTTGTCTCAAGGGCTGTTCTAGTATCAGTGGACAATAGTAGATGCATAGAAAACCATCTTTTGAATAAATATATTAATAAAAGTCTCTTAAAACATGTTATGAAAGTAATACTAGACACAAAACCAAAAAAGGTCCTATATTTTAGCCATCCTTCACTGCCTAACATGGAAAACTTAAAGGTTCACCCAAAATTTTCATTTTGCAATCATTGTCACTTCTTTGTTCAGCTGAGAATTTTTAAGAATGTAGGAAACTGAACAGTTCTGGGGCACCATTGACTACCATGGTAGTTTTTCTTCCTACTATGGAAGTCAATGGTGCCCCAGAACAGTTTGGTTACGAGAATCCTTCCAAATATCTTTCTTTGTGTTCAGCACAATCAGAAAATGTATATCGGTTTGAAATAACTTCTGGGTGAGAAAATAATTACATCATTTCTATTTTTGGGAGAACTGTTCCCGTAAAGACAGTAAATGCATAAATACAATACTGTGCTTTACTAATAACATCTTAAGCCCCATCTGCCTGCGGTTCTTTCCGCCGCCCGTGGCAAGTCAGTGGCAAGTCCACTGGAAATGAGGTCATATGAGGAGAAACCAATTATGGTCTAGATACACACGCGGTATAATTGACAGAAAATGTTCTCCTGAAGTGCTTCATATCTACGACGTCGAGGCACTCTGGGAAAAAATATGGCGCGTCATTGACGAGGCTTTTAGTTGAAGAGCATCATCAAATCACAACCACCTCCAATCAATGTGTCATTACCTTCACTTCAACACCACAGCCGAGCAGAGAATGACATTCGCTAGTAGGGTTTTCTATTACGCCGTGTTGTGACGGACTTCACATGCGTAAGAATAGACTGACCACAGAGTCCAGAGTAATTATCATCATTTTCCTGCCATTGGGGCCTCAACAAACATCAGAGGGGGTCTTGAGATTACTTCCAATTAATTCAAATAAGACAAAACAAGCATCAAAGGAACAGTTCACCCAAAAAAAATTATTCTGTCGTCATTTACTCACCCTCAAGTTGTTCTGAATCTGTATAAAATGTCTTTGTTCTGATGAACACAGAGAAAGATAGTTGGAAGAATGCTTGTGAAAAACCGAGGGCCACCATTGACTACCATAGTAGGAAAAGTTGCTTTATAAATTTCTTTGTTCTGTTCAACACAATATTTTACAATTATTTTTACTAATTTAATATGAATATTTTAAAGAATGTAGGAAAGCAAACAGTTCTGGGGCACTATGGCCATTTTTCTTACTATTGTAGTCAATGGTGACCAAGAACTCCATGCATTCTTCTACCAGACACCTGACACCAAAATCAATGCTGTTCATGTTTAGAATCCCTGAGACACACAATGAGTCATGACAGCCAAGATAATCTACGTAACCTAAACAACTGATACACATGTCAATCATGACATTCACATCACACATAGACCCCCATAACCTCGGTTTATTTTCTTCAGCTAACAGCACACTAGTCGTCTCTCAGCGAGGCTCTGCAGATGTAGCGTTCTCCTTCTTAAATGAACAACACATCTGGTATTACATTTGTGTTTATGCCAACAAAACGTGTCTCTTACTTACGCATTCTTCTGGGGCTTTGTTTAAATCCCTGACAGTAAGTATAAGCAATAATTCAGATACTTGAACTACTTGAGTAATAATTTCCCTGCTGTTCAATGTAACAACTCGCGCTTCATCAAGACTCTGATAAACACTTTTTTACACCGTCTGTACAATGGAATCAGGACAAACGGCCCTCACAGTTCTGTCTGGTGGTAAAACACACCCTACTTCAAACCCTCCGTTGAGTGGAAACATCTCAATACATCTTTCATTAAAACCCTGCCAAGATTCGGAGAGCGTGATAATAAGCCATGTGGTGGGAATCTGTTTGAATCAGGTTAAGGTGAGAGCTCTGAACCCCAGGAACGTCTCCGTGCACCTGCGAGACGATTTATTAAGTGGAGAACGAATCCACTGACGCCACGCACATTTGGTGCCGTAAAGAATCTTGGTGTCACACGTGCCTCTCTTTTACTCCACACACACGCACACACCGGTGGCCTAATCCTTGCAATGTGTAAGTTATCGCTCTATTGTAAATGTCAGGTTAGACTGCTGCATACACTCATGAATGATGGATATATGCCACATCCTTGTATGCCGTGCTCTCCTCTCCAGGCAGCATTACAGAATAGCCTATTTTCCGATCCAGGGCTTAGAGTTTGCAGCTCTCATGCATTCCTAACACTCCCACCTGAGCTTGCATAACAACTACCTGCCTATGCATCACAGCTACGCTGCAAGCAGAAGAAACTGAAAGCCACAGACGTGTTGAAGAAAGTCGGGGAGCGATACGTATTAAATACATTGCATTGCGGGAAAATGTGTCGCATGTGAAGATATTAGAAAATGTGACTGGGAATGTGTTTGGGCAATGGAGAGTATTCAAGGATAGCGCTTCAATCCTTTTTAGTCAGAAAGCACAAAAGTGACTGTTGTGTTGCTCGCCCGCTGTCTGGAAAATTTCAGCGAAAACAATTTTCTCTGCTTGAGGCTATCAGCTGAAAAGAGAGGCAAATTACCACAAGTGGCCAGTTAAAATGCCTTGTACTTCACACGCTGAGCAACTGGAGGGGATACTTTCTATTCCTAATGACATGCATCTACGGTGCACATGTGCCCACGGCATTGGTAAAACATCTAATGGTCCACATTGTTGGGAAAAAAGTTACATTCAGAAATGGTACATTGGTACATTCCGGTAGGGTGCCAAGCTCCCATTTTTGAGCCCCCAGTCTGATTAATTAACAAATACTTAATCATCCCCTCATTAATTCTCACATAAGAGGCTGTGAGCAGTCTGATAAACCACGCTGGATGAGCATGCATCTGACACGGTTTCATGAGCAAGAAAATCACTGCAAGCTTTGGAAAGTTCTCTGCACCAGAGCTCTCCAGCTAGGTGTAGCAATAAAACACGGAGTTCATTAATTTTGATGGTTAATCTACAGACTTCACTGAATTGCTTTGCCTAATTTCGTTGCCATGTCGTGTATAATAACCTGGTGCGCGCAATAACGCACTGGATGCGTGAGGTCTGAATTTATCAATGCAGGCTATTTCTCTTAGTCTAATACGGATATAGATTGGTGACTGCGAAAGGATGTAGAGTGTGTGTGCGTGTGGGAGAGAGACGTATCCCCATGTAGGAAAAGAAGTGGAAAAATATTTATTACTTATGCCTGAAGATTAAATGTACAAATGTTCCCATTGTTATCCCCAAAATAAAGTTAAATAGTACTGTACCACGCGCAAGGGATTTATAATCGCTCTTTTTTTAATAATGAATAAATGTATTCCGTCTTGCATTATTTTTCATTAAACTGTAATTATTCAAAACCAAATTGTTATAACACTACAAGCGCATTCTATCCTATATTGCCCCGGTCTCACTTAGCGTTTAGAGGTCCCTGAAGACACTGCTAGTCAAGACTAACAAAGTCAATCTTGGTTTCCAGAGAGTACTTAAATAAGCCCATACCTTGCGCTGATGCCAGCTGAAGGACCACCGACAGCAACATAACAATCCAACAGGGTCTCCTCCTCGGTTTTCCCGAATTCCCAAACATTGCCAGGAGAGCAGATGGAGAGATATTGAACAGGTTTGTCCGGCACGCCGGGTACATGTTGCTCCACAGTTGTGTGCGTTGGACGGTGCGTAATTTTCTGGAGCGTTTGCGGTTTCTGGCGCGTCCTGCGCCTTTGCGCGATTAAGCGAGGTGTTGTGGGACTCAATTAAAGACCGATCCTTCAGCCATATGGCACATTAATGTGTACGACTCTAATATTTCTGCACTCCCTTGTAGGTCCGAGTTTGTAAAGATTTTAAAATGCGAAAACTTTGAGCAGGAGAAGCTGTACGCACTCCGTTGCAAGGGGTTTGTTTTCTCAGTGATAACTCGGTGACTTTTTATGTTACATCCAGTGCCTGTACTCTCCTGCAGTTACCGGCGTTTCATTCAACAAATGTTTTATCAACGAGTATATTCCCAATCCTGCGCGCAAGCACGTTTAGTTGAAGAACTGCAACTGCGCCCAGCGTATTTGTCGTTTAGTCACATTTACGCATTTATGCAAAAAATCACGTCTTTCCGATAAACCAAAAGTTATAGTTTTGCTTTGCAGCTCGTTATTTCCAACACGAGTGACGAACCTCCCGTTCACAGAGTCCACCCAGACGCAGAACAAGCTTCATTCGGTATAAGTAACTTTCCAAGTCCCGTTTCAGTACGCCACGGTGCCGCTTGGTCCAAACGAACCACGCTATGCGTGTTGGAAACAGCAAGCGCAGAACATCAAACTGCGGTCGGTGTGTGTCTCGCTGGAACCGACCCGTCGGTGTGAACCTCTGAAGATCTTGAGCATCGTATGAGCAGCGGATCGGAGACGGTGGTGCGCACGGAGGGGGCTGACGCACGGTGCCACCGCGCGGTGAGCTCCAATAAGACACACTGTGAGATAGACGGGCGCTGGCTGCTGAATGGATGGGGATGAACGTGTATAGTTCAAACTTACACTGACTGAATGAATTATCAGCCGTCATAATCAGGGCGTGTCTGTTTTACGCACTACGTTGCTCTCTCAATTAATACACATACTGAATAGAAAGTACCTTTGTATTGCCACAGGTTGTGCCATGTGCCTACAGATCTGAAAGTGATTGACATTGACATTCAGATGACTAAACTCAATATGAAAGACCTTTGGGGATTCACGTGCTACCTATACATCTCATCTATATGATATTAGCAATTTTTTGTTTGCATTTCAAGCTTTCTATATCTTTTAATCAGGACAGTATATCAGAAGTACGGTCTGTTGCAGAGGAGTTTATAATCAGACAAGCTCACTCTTTTTCCGTACTGTGAAACAGGTTTATTCCATTAATCTATTTTACAATGGCTTCTATCTATCTGTCTGGCCGGCCATCTGTGTCTTTATCCGTCCATCAATCAGTCTTTTGTTTGTTTTATGCAGAACCGTTCTCAACATTCCTCCAATGCAAATACGAATGTACGCAGAACGACTGCAAATCCACATTTCACCAAATGTTTGTCTCGAGTTGGCTTTGTGTTTAATCATTTGGGCCTTTTTTCCCCTAAAGTCTTTTTGGATAGCAGAAACTGCTGAATAAAAAGATGTAACTGCAAGTATACATTTATTTCCATTAAAGTGTAGACGGACTTTTCTCATTTAAAATCTAAACTCGTTCCCAAACCCATCTACCTCAAACCAGGTTTACTTTCAAATTACATTCGATTCATTTAGCAATGAAAGTGCATTTTGCCTGGGAATGCGGATCTCATATAAGCAATTTATGGATATCTGTTGCACAAATAGAGACTTTGAGTTCAAGAAATTCAGAGAGAAACAAAACAGCAAGTTTAAAGGACAAGGGTGGTTTTATACATGTCGTGTCGGGTCATGCTGTAAATGTTTTATCGGGGTATGATGTCATGCATAATTTCTACTGTATTCTAAATATAATTTTATACATAATAAATTGCAATGAATTGTGACATTTTTACGATGAATGTTATAACAGTCTAAATAAAAAGTCAGATTTGCATCTATACCAAAATAGAAAGGTTAATGTACAGAGTAAGAAGCGTGACAACTTGCCCCGGTCTCCTTTAAATTAGTCAAAATCACGATCGGACACATGTTGACATTGGGTCTGATCCATGACTGCAGTCTTGCTCTTGTCATGTTCTGGAGCACTAGGTCCTAGAACGTACATCTTCACAAACTACTGGTTAGTATGCAATCACACACACGAATATGCAAATGCAAGCACTTTCAAATCTATACGTATTTACTGTAAGAACGGTAGCAGTGCTTCACCAGAATGGAGGTCAGATTGCAGAACAAGCCGGCATCAGTGGACTAGTTTACCGGTCTGATTTCTCCCTCTGCAGAGCCTGCTCGCTCGCCCACACGCGCATGCACACACACACACACTTCAAAGACTATTGATCTCCTTTGGCCTGCGGGAAAAACAACTTCCACATCAAGCAGCACTCCTTTGGGTTAATCATACATGTCAGAGGGTCTGAGCTAATCTGTGAATAACCCTGTAAAGTAGCTTTACGGCTAGGTAGTGAGAACTACAAGTCGACCAGCCGTCACTGGGGAGATGTGGCACTGGAGCTGTGGATGCTATAGACCTGGACCGTTGTGAAAGTTTAGGTAGAAGCGTGTTCATTTTAATGACATCAATTCTTTCCACTTTATTTCTATTACAAACTAGGACTGGGAAAAGGAGCGTTGACCTCAAATTGATCCCTATGCTTGGCATAATTGTGGACATCAATCTGAACCGGTTAACCTTTACCACCCTCAAGATTATAGACACGCAGGGGCGTTTAGAGCGAACCGGGGGGCCGAGCGAACAATTATTTTAGTAAATGACGCAAAAATGCAATTGAGCTTAAGAGCAAGTGATTATGATCGTAAATCATAGCACCATTAAATGGAAACAAAACAGATGGACATTTCGCAATAACTCCTGTTTTGTCCCAAAATAAAGTTACTTGAGTTTAGGGTAACAGAGTCAAACAAATAGTGTTCTTTTCCCGGATACGTCCTGGCGAGGATTTCGACTGAGTGCTCCGGAGGTCGCATTTGTCGACCGCATACATCATCAAGGTTCTCACATTTCAGGTAAAAAACGTTACGAAATTAACATTTATTTCACCTTAGATACGAAATCATTGTAGTTTCATTCTTACCTTGAAATGTTACGGTTAACCACCGGAGGACTTACCCGAGATTCTGGCCAGGATGCGTCTGGAAAATGTGGCAGGTATGGTCACCCTAATATAGTTAAATGTGTCTTAAGCTCAAATTGTATTGTCATAACACTGTACAGAGCCATCTCCCAAATCAGAATCATTAGTCTTAACAATTGATGATTGGCTCTTTTTACAAGAAGGCGGGACTTTCATAAAATGGCCTTCTGTTTATATTTAAATAAGCATAAAATGTATAACCCATCACAAAACAGTCAATTCTAAAAGTCCTTAGTTTAAATGCTGTATGGAATTGTAGAAACGTGTTTATATATTCCCGTAATTCCAAACAAATGAAATATTATTCCTACAATATTTACAATAATTAATGTCATACAATACCATATTAAAGAATGGTTTCCATCTTTGTTGCAACAGTTTGGAAGTGCTTTTCTGTCTGAAATGACTGAACCCATGTGTTCAAGTCATTGATGGGTTTGGGTGATGAGTGTTTGGCTCAAAGGTGTTCAGATGGGTTCAGGTCTGGACTTCATGAAGACCAGTCAAGTTCTTCCACAGACTAGACTGAATCCATCATTTCTTTATGAATCTTGCTTTGTGCAAAGACATTGTCGTGTTGGAATAGAAAAGAGCTCGGCCCAAACTGTTGCTGTTAAATAAGAAGCACACAGAACATCATTAAATACTGAAGCATTAAGATTTGTACTCACAGAAATGACTACAGTCATCAAACTTGTTCATTATAAGGGGGCGTGCCAATTCTTAGTCCATACAGTGTACATGTCATGCAACGATAAGATACCTTAAAAGCATAACTGTGCCGCCAATGGATTTAACACAATAGCACAAAACCGCTTTTTTACCAACCTGATGAGATGAAGACTAAAGACTGAAAATCACAATGAACCTGCTCTGAATGAAAGAGCAGTATGGTCAAAAAGTGATGCCTGAGGCTGTTTATCAAGCAGTCCGATCAGCATCAACTACATCACTGAGATGAACAATGCCATACTGTTCTCATGTCATCACTTAAAACTGACAAACAGAAGAGATGTATCATTTCAGAATGACATCTCGCAAAGAATAGAGCCTTCATGAAATATGACGGGTGGTGCTGAAAGCAGAAAACAGATCTGAGGTCTGGAACGGTGCTGCTTTTTGGAAAGACTGCCAGAGAATTCACATCACATGCTGTAGGATCAAATTAACAGAAGGTAGAAATCAATAACTTCATTTTTCTTTCAATCACAATACGGTGGTTAAAGAATGATGTGACAAAGAGTGCAGTGACAGACCAAACAAAAAAGTTTGTATTAGAATACCTGCTGCAGTGTTGTGGTTGCCTTATTGGTTTCTAAGGTGGTTTCTAAGTAGATTTGAATGTGTTGCTATGGTGTTACTATGGAGAAAATGGCTCATTTCGGGCCCAAGTCTAAAGAGCCCACCCCCAAAGTCGAATTGAGTCACACGCCAATGTTTAAAGCTTTGTTCAAATCACCATCCTTAGATACAAGCAAGAGTAATAGTAACGCTTTTAAGCACCTGATCTTACATGAACTGTTCTTTCATTTAAAACCATCAATGTAAGGAGTTATTCTATCCTCTTGACAATTGATATCAGACTCATTTAGCATTTGCTTTCCTGTCTTTAACTTCCTTCGCGGATTCTATTTCGCATGCTCGCCAAGCCTCTTCAAATCCTCCTTCGGATGAAGTGATTTGCTCAGTTCAACAAGATTTCTTTACAGGTCTTTATAATGCATAATTCCCCAACTCACCTTTGATATTCACAACTGGAGACACAGCAGGTACGAATGAAGAAACTTGCGTACGGAGGATTTCAAACTGAATGTTACAGGCTTGCATGTGTGCTGGATTGACAGATAGTACAGTACTGAATAATTTAGGAAACAGTGACACTAAAGTACAGTAAGAGAAATTGGGGAAGGTGGAAAGAGTGTGTTGGGGAATGTTACTTTTTTATGTAATGCATTATTTGTTTTTGTGATATTTATTTTGCTTACATCATGTTTCATGTTACTTTTTGAAGTAATTCATTATATTATACTTAATTCATTCAATGAGTGAACCACTTAGTAAATTAAAAAAGTGCTAATATTTAGCAGTAAGGTTGTATTTGTTAACATTAGTGAATGCATATTTGGTTAGAAAGATATTTGGAAAAATGCTTATAACCAAACAGTTCTTGGTCAACTGAGGGTGAGAAAATAAACTCGAACTGTACCTTTAACTAATGTTAAAAAGGATTATTTTTACTTTAAAAAAAATGTATTGGTAATACTACATTCAACTTGAAATAAAATGTATAAATGTTGTAGAAATATTGTTTGTTGTTAGCTTGCAATGTTAACAAATACAAGTGTTGTGATGTAACTCAGTTCTTAAGTTTCATTTTTATATTTTGTATTTTACCCCATTAACAATATCAAAACATCCTTAACACAAGATAAATATACTTCAGAAGCAAGTTCAAGATATTAAATAAGAATATTTTCCAGAAATTATATATACACTATACACACACAAAATAACTGAACAACAACACTCTTAAAATAAGGTGCTTCAAAAGGTTCTTTGAATCTTTTGGTTCCATAAAGAGCCTTTAACATATGAAAAAGTAAGAAAGAGACGGTTCTTTAAAGAACCTTTGACCGAATGGTTCTTTGTGGAACCAAAAATGGTTATGCTATGGCATCGCTGTGAAAAACCTTTTAAGCACTTTTATTTTTAAGAGTGAAGGTTGGAAAAATATTTGTCTCTGAAAGCTAAAGTAAACTGAGCATGTTTTGATGTAAAGTATACTGGAAAACAAGATAAAAATAGCGTTTAGGAAAAATACTTTACTATAAGTGAACTGGAAGAGAGCAAAGTTAAGGTTATACGGGAAAAAGAAGGCAACGCATCAACAAGTTTCCGATTCTCGAGTCATTTTGTCATAGTGCTGTCACACTCTCAGAGGAGTAAACAACGCGAGGACCGAGGAAGAGGGAGCCCTTGTATCCAGCGGGTCCATACAGTGACATTAATAAGCTGATGGACAGACTAATTAATATAAGAAGCTTTAACCGTGGGCATTATGACAGATGGTGAGAGGGTGAAAAGCCAGAGAAGTTCATTGGAATTAAATCAGTTGAAAAATGAGAGGAGAGAAACTTTACAGAGAGAAAAACAGCCCACTTTATTGGAATTAAAAGTTTGACTGCATAGCCAAGGGCTAGGAGTAAATAATAGCTTCTTTATTGATTCTAGGTGTTCTCGTCGGCTGTGTGACATTTATATAACACACATGACGGCGGCAGAACAGGATTTGTAGGTGTATATCAAACATCTCGCCGACAAGTCAAGGACAAGCATAAAGTGATGTGTCAGTTCATCCTGTAAAACCAAAAGTCTCACATCCACTTCTATCTGTTGCTTTCTGTTTGGGAGTCTGTTTCTCAGAAGAGAGGATGGAAAACTGATTGAGTGTGAGAGAATAAAACAAGTCGTGACGGTCTGACACTCTTACACCTTGGTGACATCACCCTATCGAACACAGTGTCAGCCACCGAGAGGTTACGCTTGGGCCAAAAGTTTTTAGATAAAAGCGAAGACAGACAGCGGCTTGGATCGAGTGTTATTGTGTTTCTCTAGCACTGCCACTCCACAAAGCTCTTTCACTAATTTCACACAGACCTAGAGACGACAGAAGAAAAAGCAGAACTTTTCTGTCCTAAACATTAAGAATAATATTTTATCTTTCTGACTTTATGTTTAAGATAAATTATGAATGATATTCAACGTTTCTTCTAATGGGTGCCCCACTGACAGTTATTATATTGATTGAGGCAGAAACCGCCATGTCTCATTGAGAAAGAAGAACTTCGGGTTACTTACTATTATCTGTATGAATATAGATTGATATAGATGTACCAACATTAATATTTGCCTTGTCAGGCTTAATAGCACAAAATTCATTTAAAAAGAAAAACTTATCGTAATGTGGTTTACTCTAAATAATTTGCTGGGTTATTTTCAATCTAGTGTAGGGTAAAAAAATGAACGAACCCAACCGTTAGGTTAAATTAACCCCGAAGGTGTTTATTTTTGACCCAACAAATGAGTTAAAACAACTCAGCATTTTGTGATAAGTCAACCCAGCATATGTTAAAGCCACAATATGTAATAATTTTGTTATGAAAAATCCAAAAAATCACTTGCACTGTGTGATATATTTAATTCAGTTGTGTACTTACATTATCCCAAATGTTCCCAAGAATGTGCAAATCCAAAGAAATTCTTATTTAAAATAATGGCTTTTATTTGTCGCATATCAGTGACTTTATATCCGCTGCTCCGCACTACCCTCATTTTTCCGGTTGTAGAAACTACGGCAACACGCAAATGCGAAAGTGGTTATACAGCATCTGGGATGCAGCATCTGTTTTTCTGTTATTATGGATAATGATTACTCTTTGGCAAGTAAAGGAAACCCGAAAAAGCGTAAACGTAGGTCAAATGAGACAAGCAGGCTTATGGACAAATGAAGTATTTATATCGGCGTGGCGAGAGGCTCGCGACGAACTTGGACTCGACAGAGGTAAGCAATTTGTTTTTATTGTACACAAAATACTCATGCAGAGATTATTTAAATAGTTATGAAAGCAGTTCCCCTATGCAGTATATGTCGCACAAAAATATGTAGCCAGTAACGTTACTTGTAAATACTGTGGGTTCGTTCAAACTGACTTTTTAAACGACGACTGTATGACTGTTTTAAACAGGTAAAACTGTGTTGCATTATGCTACCAAATCAATTGTCAAAGTCCAATATCAGTCGCGGGCTAACGTAGCATTACATTCTACGTTTCTTGCAAGCAAATTCGTTATGATGACATAAAATAAATTCATTCATTACCTCGTCCGTGAACATGATGGGTGATCTCCATACGCCTCTGGATGGTGAAAACGACATGTCCCTTAATACCACTCTCCTACATAATATCATTTAGCTTCGTCTTTTGTTGTCGTTTCGAAAGTGCGCCATCTAGCGGTCCAAATATTTCATATTGTGGCTTTAATTTAAGACCCAACAGTTGGGTCTGTCCCTTTTTGACCCAGCGTTGTGTTGAAAATAACCCAGCATTTTGTTGCAAGTGGCAAGTGATACTACTGTACCTATTTAAATATCAAATGCACATTTTACCAAACTATGAGTTAAAACATACCAGCATTTTGATTTGAATCAACCCATTGTTCGTCCATTTTTTGACCCAATGCTAAATTTTAAACTGTATAGCCACACATTCTGAGAACAAATGAGTTTGTGTTCCTCTGAGGTGGTTACATCCCTGGTACTGGAATAAAAATATCTTTAGCAGAATAAGCACAAAATCCTGAAATTTTCATACTCAAGAGCACTTTCTAGGAAGCCATGTTGGAAGCCATACGTAATGCAAAATGTGACCTTATCCCTGATTTGAAAACATTGTGATAAACAACGGCATTTAGCTATAAGGGTCGCGCTACAAAAACAGAACTCCTAAAGAATCATTCAATGAATTGAAAGTGCATGACTAAAATGTTTCTAATGATATTAAAAATCTTTGAATCCTAAGGTATATGCTTAAATGTCTGAAACTACTTTTGTAGAGAAAAATATAGTGCCAAAATATCAATATCTTTCATTAGAAAGTAAACATTGTATTAAAATATTTTTGAAATGGATGACTTGGACCAAATAATGAGGAAAAATCAGCCAATCAGAGTCCTGAATAGACGGGAACTCCTTCATTACTCTATAAAAAGCTTCCCAGTGTGAGACCTCAAGAAGCTGGATGATAAAATGCATCCTCCAGTCAAAGGGTGTCAACTTTACTTACATAAAAAAGTGTTTCCAAACTTTTCTCTGGTTTGTGTATATACTGTTGTGATGGAATAAAATGTCAACCACAACAGATTTTTACATTTGTATATTGCTTAATGTAAATGAGGGGGTGTGGCTAAGTCACTCGAATGAGATGCTTTTTGCCAGGCAGTCATGAAGAAACAGAGTTATTTAAAGGCGGAGTAGATTATTTATATTTTATATTATATAAATATTATATATATGATATATTATATTTATTTTACTATTATATTGTAATATTTGGTAATAAGAATAAAAAAATGAGTTTAAAACCACAGAAATGTGTCAAAGATATCTCAGTTCGCTGTTGTAACCACACCTGCTTCCACGCCTCCTACGTCATCACTCCCTCACAGACTCTCCCGTCTTTACTCACCTGAATCTCCTGTCCTGACAGCTGTCTTTAATGGCCATTGAGTGCAGTCTTGTGAGACCGCTGGATTTGGATTACGTTGTGGAAGAGTTTTCTCTGAGGAAATCACAAAAGATAAACATTACCTCTCAGCTAAGTTTAAACCAACTTTTTTACGAAGATAACGTTAAATGTTTTGGTGATTAATATTGCTTAATTTGTAATGCATAGACTGTTAAGTGCTCGTCTTCTTAATGCAGAAATGTAAATTATGCAAGGAATAAGCCTATTCCCACGTAATATGAGTTGGAGAGGTCAGAAGCTGTTTTAGGTGTTGAGTACTGCGAAATATGAATAAACCAATTTTTGTTGTTTTTTCTCCATTTTGCACAGAATACGTTTTTATATTCTGCTGAGCTATTTTCATATTGTTTTTCTATGTAAACACGCTCTAGATGGACGTGTTTAACTGTTATGCCTGTGTATAGCGCCGTGTGCAGCGTCTCTCACATAAGCGCCATGGTGTTAATACGCTGTGTCAAGTGGAAATAATTTAAATGATTGAACTTGCGCAGTGAGATGCAAAATACGTTGACAAAAAATGATTAAAAAAAACGTTGCACAGAGGACAATGATTGCGCAAATATTTTTGGTCCTACGCCTTTCACAGACAATATATAATTATAAAAACACCAATGTACAACTTTACTTATAGATTGCTAACCGGATGTTAAGAGACTTCAAACCAGCATGACAAAAAAACTTTCTGGACAGGATTGCCTACTCGGCCTTTAATTATACCATTTGATAATTTGTTATTATTGTATATATTGTTACCACGAAAGACAATTACAAAAATACGGCTAAAGTTTTGGTCATAACGAAAAATGGATACGATTATATTACTCCGTATACAAAATCAAACACACAATATTAATTCATTGTTTCACCAACCTAATCTCTGCAAACCATCCAAATACCCTTTGCTCTTCAAAAACTACAAGGACTCAACATGCACGCACTATGTCCATTAGTAACAATAGAGCGAATTCACATCGTATCTCATCGCAGCGTTTTGAGCTCTCCTCAAGGTTGAGCTGACGTAATAACTATCCTGCGTTCTGTTCAATACAACAATACAACAACAAAAGTTTATGAAAATAATCTCTAGCTTCATTGTTCTGTGACTCTTCTCCGCCCCAGTCACCCGTTCAGGAATGTTATAGAGCCATTACACCATAACACGGTCCTTCACACGACCTGCACTGAAAAATAAACTAGTAAACGTTTTCACTTCTCCTCTAAACACAGGAAGCAACTGCAGAGTGAGAGGACGAGATATAAACTCTGTGAGAATGCTGAAGAGAGATCAAGAGAGCAGAGAGGAGTTAGAGATGTACATATGTGTGTAGGAGTCACACAGCCGTGACACCTACATCCACTTCGGCTGTGTGCTGGTAACCAGGGCTGGTACTCGGTTATCAATGAGAAGATTTTTCAGCTTCTGTGTTTTAGCGGGTTGCAGACAGTGAGCTCCTGACAGATGGTGTAGGTCGGAGTTGAGGATCTCTGTTTCTCGGTTATAACATTCTGTAAGTGCAGGAGACATATGGAGCGGAGTTAGTTTTAATACGCTGTTCCCTTAACACAAACACACACACATGAATATGCATAAATGGACATATGCTATAAGGTTAAAAACTGCCCCAATATGAATATATCCCATATTCCTATATGTCAACTTTCCTGTCATCACTTATTCACCTTCTTTTCAAAACCTTTAGGTGATTCTTTCTTCTACAAACACAAAATATATTCTGAGAAATCTCTTAGTGCTTTGGTGTCCATACATTGGAAGTCAATGGAGACCAATGTTGTTTGGTTCCCAGCCTTCTTCAAAACTTGTTCAAAAGAACCAAGAATATTTGATTCCAAGTTTCTTAAAAGAAACATTGCATTCTTACTTTATCTGAATTTAAATGATATAAATGTGTTACCAAATATTATATATACAGCATATATTTTATATTATAATATTTTGTAACACTTTACTTTAAGCCTTTATGTATAATACATCATAAAGGGATATTAAAAAGGTATGATGCATTATAATTGTTTATAATGTGTGTTGGAATACCTTAAATGTTGTTTTAAAGAAATATAATCAAATAAAAAATTCAAAGTGTTGATAAGTATTATAATGTATCAACGGTACTTACAATTATTCATGAGACATTACAATGCATTATAAGGTGCATTACAAGGCATTATTGACCCTTCGCGTGGAGTTCGATTGACAGGCGACCGGACCAAAAACGCCAGCAGTTTTTGATACGTTTTTCAGCATTCATACCCTAATGATCTCACTGACGATTGTGCTTGCGCAACTCTATTGCTGCGTCCCAATTCGCCTGCTTATACTATGCACTAAAAGTATGTACTGTTTTTGTAATGGAAAAGTACTGTATATACACTTTAGTGTGTAGCAAAACCGGCAAGACCGTTTTGTGCTTGAGCGCCACCAAGTCATGTTTTACTGTAACTTCAGCAGCTCCGGGCATGTGAACAAAACCTGCAATCTCATTGGTTGGCCAGTTTTAAACGTGGCGCGTCATACCAAAAAAACGAGCTTGAGGCTTTTTTTTTTAATGACGCTTTTACGCCCGCCATTTGCACGTTGGTGTGCACACTCACATTGGCACCCTTTGTGTAGTCATGAGGCGTTAAACGTCGACGATAAATGCACGCGGTTATCGTCCCGATGTGGACAAGCCTTTAGGCTGAGCTTCGATCTTTATTTTGTTTACTTTATTCCGAGTCACCTTCACATCCTGAAACATATACAGTACTTCAAATGCAGCTTTTGGCTGAAAGTACTTTTTTTTCAGAGATTATTTCACGATAAATGTTCTTTAGTGCGATGGGAGTGCTTTGGCTGATTTCGGACAAAGCAAAAGGGGGCGGGCTTTGCGAAGGGTCAATTGATACATTAAAACAGTTTTTATAATGCATTATACACATATATGCTTTAAGTAAAGTGTTACCCAATATTTTTATTTGAAATATGTCAAAAATATTGTTAGTAGTTCACAGAATGAAACAAAAATGATAATTTTACCTAAACACATATAAATAGTAACTTTTTAAACAGAAAAATGGTCTGTGAAATGGTCTCTTAATTTTTTCCGAGGCTGTATGTATATATATATTTATTATTAAAATATGAATTACTCATTATTTAAACGTAAAAATATAATAATATAAATAAATAAACAATAAAGACAAAAAATAAAACAAATTAAAATTACAATAAAAACTTAAAATATAAAAATAAAAACCTATTTAAAAAATATGATTTAAAAAAATCCAAAAAAGTATCTGTATGGTTATAATGTTATGACTGACAGGTGGTGTGTGCTATATAATCTGACCTGACATGGCATCACAATTAAATGGCTCAACACCCTACTTGGGGAAAAAACTCTTCCATATACTCTCTTAAGACTTCAGAAAACATGTTTCACAAATTCACTGTCACCTCTCTCATCACATTACATATTTTCACGGCAAAAATATGCAAAAGCTCCAGAACAAATCTTACAAGACCTCAGGTTATATTAAGCCACTTGATATTTGCGCACACATCCTCACGGAACGAACTAGAAGTGACAAAACATGTGAGCCGTTGCGAAGCTGCTGTCGGTAAATCCTGAGGCTTTTTGGCCTTTTATTAGCAGAAAGGGGGGAAATGAATATTAATCTCTTTCAAAGCCGAAACGGAGCCTCTTATTTAAAAAACGATTGAATTGGGAGCAAAGAGCCACGTCTCGCATTGAATCGTCCATATTCTCTAATTCCTCAGCTATGTGTTCGGGAAGTAACCCAATCCCTATTGCCAACCTGAGTCAACGGTCTCTCCCTCAAACCTCAGAGGACCCCCAGATTAAAATAGAGCAACCTGCAAATATCCACTATGGAGCTGACACACGGACAACAACACAGAAATCCGCACACACAGACGAACCGACAGAAGCCCTGTGGTAATTGGAAAGAATAGCAAGTCCGCTGGACACCAACATCAAACAGATCATTGATGTTTCTCCACCTCTTGATTTCATGGGAGGTTGGAGGGACAGAGAAAGAGAAAGTTAGCAAGATGCTTCCATGCCCTCACAGTTAAGTTCTGACCTTCGCAGACTCCTGGTTCAAAAGCCTCCGCTGGTTTCCCTGACAACCGCAGTTTCCACTGTTCTAAATGAAGAGCGGCGGGTTCAAATGGCACTTGGCGCTTTAACTGAGGTTGTGGGCCTCACGGAAAAATGACTGCCTATAGAAAAAGGTTCGCCTGTCGGAAACACCTTAGGGGTCTTTAGAAGTCATGGCATTTTTACTAATCGTAGCTGGACTTCACAGTGACTCCAGTATGATCAGCAGCGAAGTCATAATAGCAAATTTAATGACTTTGGAAACAACTTCAAACTCACCAATTATATTGTACGGTACTAATGCATTTAGGAGTGGGTTTGACAAAAGGACAACGTAACAAGGAGAAATGACAGTCGAACAAAGCCGATTAAAAGTTGGACGGATTATAAGCGAATTTGCATTAAAACTTTAAAAGGAAGTTTTCACAACTGATTATTGAAGGTTGAGCTATATGTTCTTAAAAATACAAATATAAACAGATGTGATATACTATGTTTAGACTTTGTGTTTTGCACATTATATTGCAAATGTTACGTTATTCGCCATTATTCTCACAAGGCTCTCTTACCAACCTTGAGTGTTTGCTTCCAGCATGTTCAATACGTGGAGAACTATCTGTCAACTTTGCTATTTCTAAAAAAAAACACAATTAGCGGTGGCGAAGCTAAATCACCCTACACGCAACGCTACAAACGGCTGTAGCTCTGGGTTGTGGTGTCAATGTGTGATGTCACATTAGGATTAATGTTAATTGACATTTTACTCACATTTATGCCAGCATTATAATAAAGTAGTGTTTAGTCAAAGCTGTGTCTTAGCTGTTAGCAAACATGCTCTGACACTTTAGCGCTAAACACACTGCTGGTTTTTAATTCTCTGTGAACTTAATCCTGCTATTAACATTGTTTTTAAGGTCTGCCTATTTAGTAAGGAAGGAAAAATCCCAGATACGATCTCTTTAACATCTCAACTGTTTCTCTTTCAGAAAGCAATGATATTAAATGTAGAGCAAATAAACGGCTAACTGCAGTGCTGCCAAATCTGACAAAACTAGCCCAACGACCCCACCACTAATACTAAACCTCAAAAAATGTCTCTACTACACCTAAAATACATTTTATAGACCTTGTTATCCATTTCACACAATTTCTTGTATAAAATAACTGTATAGATGGTTTCAGTGGCAACAACATAAACAAACACTGTGTGGCCCAAACTAAATTAGATCTCCGCAAATAATCATTACTGTAGAGTAATTTAAATTTAATACAATCAATATACAATAAAATATTAATATAAATTAAATATAAATAAATTGTTATATTACTAGTACTAGCCAGACCGGTAACCAAACACATACCGGAAGATAAATCCAGGACAGATGCGTGGGTTCGATGAAAACCATCTATCAAAGTGAACATAAACATGTAAACTTAATCTTACCTTAAAATGACTAATGATAAACTAAATCTTTCCAAATTTAACCCGCGGAATAAAAACAACCCGCAGTAGTGAAAATCGCATACTTGGAACCCAAATCGAAGTAAATCTCATGAGAAAAAGAATTTCAGAAGAGATCTCAATAATTTTACAAACTGAGCTCAGATTTGACAAAACTGAAATTAAAAGTCAATATTGTTGTACATTTCAATATAAACTCAAACATTTCTCATCAAATGTATCCAAAAATTTGAACTATTTTAGCCCACAACCTACATTTATTTTAAAGCACCATAGTCAACAATTGTTTCATGTGTTCAATCTAAAGTTGATTTTTAAATAAAAACAAGAACTTGGAACAACTATGTTAACAACAAACAGGTTTTCTTATGTATATCCATGATGCCGAAACGCTTCTACGGTTATCATTATGGTTTTCAACATACCGTGCATGTTTGTATCTCCTCTTTGAATTGAGATTTTTTACTGAGGTCATCGCTCAAAAATCTGAAAAACAAAGCTCAAGTGTGCTATGATTGGCCAGTTAACCAGTGCGTACTGATTGGTCGAATACTGCAAGCGTGTGATGAAAATGTAACGCATATTTGGAACATCAGGTTCCAAAGCAATTTTCGTGTCTAATACATACATGGGCAACTCATAACACACCAAGGACACACAAAAACACGTGTTCAGGCCATATGACCCCTTTAAAAGAGATTGTCATCTTTGAAAACACAATTTGTAGCAGTTTTGCAAATACAAAGTTTCCGCCCGACCACGACAATATTCGCACAAAGTTAACTTTAATGTTAGGAGTTAAGTCACACATTTAAAAACTTGGCAGTGAACGAAACCACTGAGTTTCTATATTTTGTGTTATGTGACCAAAAGTGTACGACTTCACAAAAGATATGAAATGCTTCATGACGTCCCAACAACGCAGAGTTATCACTCTGACAGACAATTAAACAGCCTTCCGAACACAATCCGCCTGTTTCAGGCATCCGACACTGCCGGTTGGGATGAATGACAGGAACAGATCCGTTTTGAAACTACAACAGGCGACAGGCCAGTGTGTAAGGACTCAATTACATCCACTTAAGTTAGTAACATGAGCTCAGCTTGTGGTGAGAAGCTTGACACAGAGCGTTTCTAGCAGATATGCGGTGGATTTGGAGGTTCTGGCAGATGCTGTTGTCATGGTATTGGCACAGCGACGTATGTGTCAGACAGGCTATTGTTTGGGATTTCCAGTGTTTGTTCGATGGGGCTAGGAAAATCCAGATGTCTTTACAGGCCACATGTACGAGTGAGGCATAAAGTCTAAAGCCCTGAGTAAATCCCGCCATCTCACTTCACTTCTCCTCCAGCAGCAAACTGGCTGATGAGCAATCATTTCACTTCAAGCTATTTTTCATGCTCTAACCATCCCCCATGCTGAATGTAGTTATTTTCCACCTACACACCACACATCTTCAAAGCCCTGTTTAAATGTCTTCGATCGCTGTTTGTGTGGATCTTTATGCCATCTCTCTACGGTACACATTATGTTCTGATGATGAAACATCTTTTAGGGTTTTTTAATAAAACAGTTTCAATAACAGAAATATTTAACATCACCATATGGCAACCCTGTCTCACAACGTACAGTAAATAGTGCTAATAATCTAAATATCAATCAACAAATAAATAAAGACATAAGGAAGCCATGAACTTTGCACAATGCCGCAGGAACACGCGAGCATATTTTAACTATTTATTAGCTTCAGTAACTCCTACAAACTCTGTTTAACTCAATATTTATAATTTATTCTTCAATATCGGGCAACACTTTACAACAAGGTTGTATTTGGTAATGCATTAGCTAACATGGACTAATATGATATAGATATAAAGTAAAGTAATAGTTCAAATTAGTTAATGCGCAATGAACCAATATACATAATTGTATTGACATTAACCAATCTTAACAAAGTGCAATGAATATTGAAAAACCAGATTGTTCATTGCTAGTTTATAATAATGAAATACAACCGAATGCACCTGTTAAGTGACGTAAGGAATCCCGTTTCCAGGTCCAAGCATCAATTCCTTTCAAGCGGGACTACAGCAAACAGCTGTTAATGAACACTGTTTACTCATATTGTATATATAGGCGAAAACTCAAAGTATACACTACAGACTGCAGGCTCACGGAATCTCCGACATCAATGTTTGAAATATTATGAAAAATGATAAATAACATTGATTTGTAAACAACAATACCATTACCAAAGTAGTGTAACTGTTAGTTACGTAAATGCTCAGTTCTCTCCAATCCTGCCCACACTACATTGTTTCACTCTTTTGGGAAATCAACAGATGTCTAATTTTTAGGCCTTTCTGCATATTAAAGCTGATCTAGGAGTATTTTAACACAACATACATTACCATAACCTTTAAACATTGCCCTATATTTAATTTTTAAATAGTAAATAATTGTATTCCACAAATAACATGTAAACATAATTTACCAAACATTTAAAAACTGGTCTCTCAAAAACCTTGAGATAAAAATCCAGCACACAATTCAAAAGAGACTATAAATCCTTACATGAGCCGAGTTTAAAGAACAGCATATACATTAAGTATACATCAACTGTTCCTTTAAAACACACGGCATTGAATCAATATCATTTTAACTAGGACAGTGTCTATATCTCAATGAAACGACAGCCCTTAGGGGGATGTAAAAAGATTCATCTCGCAATGAAAAGTTAAATAATCCCACGAGGACAGTTCTACTTGTCCGCTTAAACATGAATTATACAAACATTAAAAGCTGCGGGACAGAAGGCGGAACAGCAGATAAAAGTCGCGTGGATATTCAGAGACGAGGCCCTTGAGATTTTTGGCTGCGAGTGTTAAACGCATCATTATGTGTAAAAACCTGTTGTTTTTTTTCCAGGCACTGTACTACAAGAAATTAAAAGGCATGATAAACACTATAATAAAAACGCCTCAGGTCACTGGCTTTGATTAAAAAAATGCGCTTCTGTTGATATTTTTTCATATTTGCTCAGAAATTAGCTATGACATTAATGTTGACATTCTGGAGATTCATTTTCGACGTGCTTTTTGTTTGCTTGTTTTCCATTCAAGCAGTTCTTAGAAAAAACGAATCAGAGTTGCTGCTCTTTCAAGGTGACGTGTGTAATTCCTTCGATGTCAAAATACTTTCAGCCAGCGCACCCTAATGTGCAGAGACAACTATAAGTAGGACATTCATGAGTTGTTTTGATGTGTGATTTTTGGCTGGCAGACAAATAAGCAGTCAAAACAATTCATAGGTCAACATTAAATAAAGTGAACTTTACTGTATCTTGACCCAGAATGTTATTGACGTTTTCAAAGCAACAACATAAACAAACGTTACTACGCATGCGCACCTTTGTGGGCTAAACTTTCGGTACATATCCGCAAAAAATAGATTCCTTTTAGATTATTTCTGATAACAAGCAAAATAAATAACAAATACACTATTAAAAAATGTAATGTTGCTGTTGTTAGTTTCACTAAACCCATCCTTGTTCACAGTTCACAAAAAGTACCATTGAGAAGGATAAATATTGAGTTAAATTAATTTAAAATTACTGATACAATCTGAATTTACTCAAAAAAGTTTTGTCAACTTTACTTACATTTCTTTTGTTCATGCAACTAAATGTTTATCGTTTAAACTACTCAACATATTTGCGTGGAACCACTTGACAATACTTTTTTATGTAAATCCAACAAATCATTTTTTTGAGTGTAGTTAAAAGTATGTCTATCCAGTACTATTTTGGGTTACCAAAATAAGTGTTACCTGGCTAAACGTTAATGCCACAAGATACATAACCCAAAAATTGTTTCATTTAATTGAATTAACATACAATAAAATTAAACTAATTGTTTCTTAAATACAATTATTATACAATAAAATATTTATATAAATTAATATTAAATTAAATACAAATAGATATATTATTAGCCACTAGCTGGACCGATAAACAAACACAGACCGAAAGTTAAATTCATACATCTGATGAAACTAGAATATAATGTGGGAATAAGCTTTCATTAAGATCTGTAAGTAACCACACTGTTAAAAAAGGACAAAATTGTACATTTTACTGTCGCTGGGGGTACCTTTAGGGTTCCTTTTTGTACATAAAATGGTTTTCCTTTTTAGGTACTTTATTGTACCCTTAATATCTACTGTGTACCTTATTTAAATGTTTTGTACCCCTACAAACTGTACCTTTAAAGTATACAATTATGTTCCCAAGAAAGGAACATTTTATGATTCGTATACCTGTAAAGGTCCAAAACAGAACCCTTATCGTACCATCCAGCGACGGTAAAAGGTACTATTTTTCCAGATAGTGCACCTTGCAACCACCTAGAAGAACCAAACAACTTCTTATCAACAGCACTTCCACACCATCAAGGCAACAGAGACCTTTCATTATGTGACAGTATAATGTAAAAAAATATCTGAAGTTAGAAAACAAATGGTTCACAAATTCACACCTCAGTTTGCACTAAAGGCGAATTTGCAAGTCTAATGCTAATTTCATTACAAAAATAGCTTACTGTGCATTTTCTCATCTTCACCTTTTCCACGACATTCTAACAGACCTTCCCAAAAGACATGATCGCCTGTGTTTAATGTCAGAATGTCTATGAGGCCCATCACGGCACCAAGAACACCTGAGCAGTCCAAATCTGACTGCAGCATTCAGCCTGAAGAAAGAAGAACTATGAGAGAGAGAGAGATCTTGATCTCAGCAGTCCGAGTTTTGTCTAATTGCCAAGTAAGGGAGGCAGAGGTGTCCCCAATTCCCCTTTATCCATACAAAAAGTTCCCAATTAGAGCTCCCGGTGGTTCAGTGCATACGGCCGCGTTGAAGAGAGCCGTGATGGAGGCCTCCACCAGCAAGAGCAGAGCGCCTCACGGTAATTGACAGACCGAGTAAAAAAAAAACTCTTTCCCAGTTCCTCTCCATTTGCCGTGTGGATAGTCAAGCACCTGACAGCAAATCACTGGGTTTTCCTCTACTGTATCACTCACTCGCTGGTTTTATCTTCCTCAGCTATTCACTCGCTTGTATTTAAGGCAGGAGGAATCAGTGATCCCCTGTTCCTTCAGGGAGTATTTAGCTGCACTACTCCCCAGAGTTCTGATTATAATACCTCGCATCGTTCAATAGTGCAAAACAAGCCGGCAAGTGGATGTATGTTTCATCTCAGCGGGTTTTTATCGGTCCATTTTTAGCGAATTTCTGCCTGCAATGCGCATTTCAAGTCGTTATTGCTGAAATACAACCGCATATTCTCCGATTTGTCTCGGCGGACACGGCTGGTTGCACCTGCGAGCTGATTTTCATTGATCTAAATTACCTGTCTGGTTGGGCAGCCACGAGATGGGGAAATATGAAGGCATAAAATCTGAGTCCTTCCAGTTCATTTTCTATATTCTGTCTCTGGCAATGTGGAACGGGGTATAGCACCAATCTGCTTGAAATTGATTTTTTTCTCTCTCAAGTATCAAAGATCAGAAGATCGGCCTATAGAGCTATTTCTTCTATTTCTTTATTCATTTCAATAATTCATGGTCTCGAGGGAAATGATTTCGAGGAAAGTGTTTTTCAATTACATGGCGGCCACAGTGGGACAGGTTTTTCTTTTCCACGCTGCACGTGTATGGAGCTCGGGACTAGATGGATACAATGAGATTTTAGTTGAAATCTCTCAATATCATGATGTAAAGGCGAATTTCAAACTATACTAATAAATATGTAGATAAAAAATGAAATGAATCAAACCCTGAGGGACATTGAAAGACAGTGGGTATAAAAACTGGAAAAGACTGACAAGATGAACATTGCGGAGAGGTTTTGTGCTCGCATGTGTGCATGTGTGTGTGTATGTGTGTGTCATAGAGGCAGAGTTTTCGCCGCAAGGCTGTTAAACAATATCTTCACCTGCAGAATCGCTGCAGCATTTCTTGCATAGCAGGAGAATTATTGTCTTTGACTATTCACTTATCAATTGAGTTTCCATAAATACTTTTTAATTCAGAACACAAGCAGCTCACCAGCAGTTCTGTGGAAAGAGATAGTCAACATGGAAGGAACAGCTCACCCAGCAATGGAAAATTGGTTCATTTTCATTATTTAAGCTGTTATATTACTGTAAAACATTACTACAAAAAAAATCCTGGATTTTCCAGGTCAAACTTAACATAAACAATTCAACAATTAGTTGGAATAGCCACAGTTACTCTGAAAGATCTTTTCGAAGATTATTGAAATAAATTCTGGTTTCGTTTACCAAAAAAACTGTAACAGAGTTGGTAGACAATGATAATAAAATAACACTAAATGCATTTTTACTTCTATGCAAAATATTTGTTCAACCCTTGTATGGTGTTCGTTCATTCATAAGGTTGGGAATGACAACCCAAAATACTTAAGCCTTGTCGCCGCCCCTCTTGTAATGACCTTGAGCCCCCTCTAGGGGTCGCGCTCCCCAATTGCGAACCACTGTTTAGGCCAATTTCTGTATTCAAAAACATCCATAAAAAGTTATGTAAACATAATTGACATATGTTGACTTTAGATTACGTCGCAAGATGTTAAAACTTTTGCAGATGCACCACACAAGTGGTCTTTATCCCAATTAATAATCATACCATAATAAGCAATACACACAGAATATGTGGCTTAAATTTGTCAAATGCATTTTAAATCACATTTATGAAAAAATCTGCTATTCTCTTTTGTAAAAACTGTACTAACAAGAAAATGTATACGTTATATATATATATACGTTGAATATATATATATATATTTCTAAAATATATGTATTTTTAAAGTATTTGATACAATTATCTGAGGTTGAATTTTTTTTTTGTAAACACTTTACACGGGTCCCACTGATCTGAACACCACACAAGGGTTAAACCCAAGCTGCCATCAAATCATTTTCATCTGAACTTTAGCTGGTAGGCAGCTAAGCCTGCTTTCTATATAGCTTCTGTTTTCTTGGATTCTTGGGTGGATGCTGATGCTGTATCCCCCAGGGAGAGAACAGCTGCAGTCTCCTGAGGCTCCATCTCTCCATCGGCCCTAAATTACTTCTGAGAAGCGCTCATATTTAGTGATTAACTCCATCAAAAGTGTTGTAATGAGAATTCATGTTTAATCATGCATCTTTTGTGTGTGCCAACCACATGTTGTTTGTGGTCGTGTGTGTGTGGAGCTAGTGTAAAGATGCAGGTGGTTGCAAGATACCTGGGCTCGTGTCTTATTAATTTATTTTGAACTTTTAAGAAGTTGTTGATTGGTATTTTTTATTCTGGAGTTTCTGTTTGGAAAATAAAGGAGGCATTCAGCCGTTAGTTTAGAGCAAGCATGAAATAAATTTAATGGTTTGTGTTGCCAGAGAGCTTTTTTCTAAGCACATTTTTCCATATTTCTCAATTATCTCTTCGAAAACGAAGGTTCCATCTTCTGGAACAATTACACACACCCACAGCACACGCACGCGGAGACCGGAGAATAATTACATCTGAAATATGTATTATCATTCTCAATTTCATGCGGTCTCATTCTAAGTACGCTTCTTCCCAAATTGATTACAGTTCTCATTTTCATAGAATTAGTTTGAATATCTAAGAGAGACGCTCTCAGCTAACACCGTAGGAGGAATCTCTGCCACTCGTAATGAGTTGATGTATTTCATAGCATTCTCATTCTGCATATTTGTATGTGTATTATTATAAGTTATATTTTATATACAGTATAAACGTTGAAGAAAAGACATGAGTCAGACGTGGGGGAAGGAACTCTACACCTTAGGCATGTAAGCAAACACGCAGAACACATCAGTGACCACCTAAAATGTTACAACCCCAAACACCCTCACATCTGCATAGCGCTGCACTGAAACTACACAAACACACTATCAAACGCCTAGTAAAGCCCTAGCAACCATCCACATCTTCCAAACATCGAGAGAGTATACAAGTTGAATATTGTTTTGCTTTAAAATAGTGTTTGCTTAAAAAAAGTTTAGAAAAATTGTGATACAACATCAAAGCAAGTCATTTAAAATTGTCATCTCGCACTTTATGGCTAATATAATTGGTCCTTTACGATGAATGAACATTGAATAAATGAATAGTTTACTGGACTGGAAAGAATGACCCATTACACTTACAGATCAGGAGCGTATTCCTCAGGCACAGAGACAGTGAGGTTATGTGAAAAATGTTTCAGGAGATTTTAAATGAAGCGTTGCATGTGAATGAAAAGCAAAACTTCTTTGTTTCTCTATAAAACAAAGATAATTATTTGGGCCCTGCAGGGGTTCTGTACAAATAGCTTATGAAAATAATTGCTGTTAATTATTCAATGCATCCATGTCAATAATAAGGGCTTTAATAAGGGCATAAAGCAATGAACTTCTGCCGCATTGTCTGATAGGAAACTCAATAAACCTGTAGACATGTGTTCCACTCATTTAAAAAAAATAAGCAAAAAGCACTCAGTTTTCCACGACAGAGTGCATTCAGAGGTGAGCACTTAGGGAAATGCATAATGATAATTGCCTTGTTTTCCATAATAGCCCTATAATAGTACTTTATGGCTTCTTGAGAAAATAGCAATTGTAAAACGAGTGTGAAACTGCACGCGTTTTAAAAAAACTGGAAGTTTAGCCTGATACGCCGAATAGATAAACATTTCTGAGCTGTCATCTAACCAGCGGGGTTTATTCGAAAACATCTGTATACATGCATGAAGAAAATAATGTAAGTTCCACAATGCTTGTGTACAAACGGTCATGGTCATTTCATTCATATTTGTTGGTATTTCTATTTAAGGGAATATATTTTATGAACAGTATCAACGGAAAGGATGCGGATGCTGACATGATCTCCACCTTCCGAGCCATAACGGCAACATTTTGTTCTGTGTGCTGTTACAATGGATCTAAATTCTTAATGCATCACACATGAAATCATTAAAATTGAACACTGATGAACACAAAAGAAGATATTTTGAAGAATGCAGCAAAGCAAACCGTTCCGGACACTTTTGACTACCATGGTAATTTTCCCTATAAGATAATCAATGGTGGCCAAGAACTGTTTGGTTACAAGCATTCTTCCAAATATATTTCTCTGTGTTCATCAGAATAACACAATTTATACAGATTTGGAACAATTCGAGGGTGAGTAAGGAAAGTCCGAATTTTTATTTTTGGGTGAACTGTCTCTTTAAATGGTGAGGAAATGGACAGTTCCCCTTTAAGTCTCCTCCAATAAGGAAACTGACAAACATTCTCAGGGTACACCTACACCTCAGAGCAATGACATCCACCTCCGGGAGATCACGTGTCACCGTTTAAAGTGAAATGTGGATCAGGAGAGACTCAGTTCGTCTGTAATCAAGAGTTCACACCAGTCTCAGTCTCTTTACAATCAAGACAGCCAGACTGAAAGTCATTTAACGTGACAGACAAGCGATGCAGTGTTGCTGATGGACAAAAGCATCATCTCTTAGACCATCAGTTCAGAAGTGCTGGCCGTCCCTCCATCTTTGGCTTGCATTTTTACATGACAGATTTGGATTACTACAGCAGTCCAATGTTTCGCCTGCTTGAATAAAATGACGGGAAAAGGCCAAAGGAAAGACGCATTTATGTTTTGATGGGTGTGGTGTAAAGAGAAAAGGCGAGAAAAGGTTCTTTGTTCTTGTAATGATTAGTGTTTCATGCTGCCATTATGACTAGATTCTTGTATTAAATACCCTGCTAATGAAACCATCAAAGATTAAACATCTTCTCCGAGGCATAGTCTCGTCCTTTCAACAAAATCACATAAAATGTACATTAACTTTATTATCAGAGTACATTTGTAATATATTTATGACCCAGCGTGTTTGGTAAAATCTGGTCTTTGCAAGTTCGTTGCCAATTCCATTCCGGTTAATACCACTGAAAATACGTCTGCGTAAAATTGATCACATAAACACACAGGCGGAAATTCGAGGGGCGAGTGCAAAAAGGAACAGAATTTTCCAGCCGTCTGAAAGGGTTGTTACAAACGCATGCTATTTTGACCATTATGTCAGTCCAAAAAGTAGCTTTAATACATTAAAAGTTCTCCAGGGTACTCAAAGTGGGGCTGTAGCTCTGACTTCACCACAGACATGCATCCAAAAATAAAGCCACGTACAGAATTTAAAGGAAGTCCAGCCAAAAATTAAGATTCCATCAGCATTTACTAATGACTCATATCATTCAAAAGCCATATGTCCTTATATTCCCCATAAAACACAACATTTTGTGTGTTGAGTATGTACAGTGAGGGAAATAATTATTTGTTCCCCTACTGCTTTTTTAAGTTTGCCTGCTTACAAAGAAATGAAGGGTATATCATTTTGATGGTAGGTTTATTTTGACTGATAGAAACCGAATACACACCAAAAAATCTGGGAAGAAAATATATAAAAATGTTATAAATTGATTTGCATTTCAGTCAGTGAAATAAGTATTTGATCCCCTCTTCCAACCAGCAAGAATTCTGGCTCCACAGATTGGTTGTGTGCCCATATGGACCACAGATTAGTCCTGACACTATAAGAAAGTACTCCCAAGTCAGCTTGTTATGTATATAAAAGATGCCTGCCAACAGAATCTGTATCTTCCACTTCAACCTCTCCACCACCATGCTCAAGACCAAATAGGTTTCAAAGGATGTCAGGGACATGATTGGAGACCTGCACAAATCTTGAATAGGCTACAGACAGAAGCTTGATGAGATGGAGACAACTGTTGGTGCTGAAGAAATACTTAATAACTATCAATTGCCCTTGGTCTGGAGCTCCCTGCAAGATTTCCCCAATGGGGTAAAGATGGTCATGAGAAAGGTTAAAGATCAGCCCAGAACTACACGGAAGAAGCTTGTTAATGATTTCAAGACAGTTGGGACCACAGTTAGCAAGCAAACCATTGGTAACATGCTATGCCACAATAGATTGAAATCCTGAAGCACCCGCAAGGTCCTCCTGCCCAAGAAGGCCCGCCTGCCTCGTCTGAAGTTTGACAATGAACATTAAAATGATTCAGAAAAGGCTTTGGAGAAAGTGCTGTGAGACCAAAGTTGACTCCTGTTTTGGAGGGAGAGAAATGGTTTTTGGAGGGAGAGACTATGACCCCAAGAAAACCATCCCTACAGAGAAGCACAGTGTTGGAAACATTATGCTTTAGGGCTTTTTCTCTGCTACAGGTACAGGATGACTTCACCGCATTGAGGGGCTGAGGGACGGGCCCATGTACCGTAAAATCTAGGACGAGAACCTCCTCCCCTTAACTAGATCACTGAAGAGTCGTGGATGTGCCTTTAACATGACAAAAGACCAAAAACATATTGTCAAGACAACCAAAGAGTGGCTTAAGGAGAAGCCAGTCTCTAAAACTCCAATTTGCTGAGCGACTGCCAAGAAACAGAGGAGTGGACTAAAATGTATCCTGACATGTGCAAACCTGGTGATCAACTATCAGAAATGTCATTGGCTCTGTGCTTGCCAACAAGAGTTTCACCACAAAGTACAAAGTTATGTTTTGCTCGGGGATCAAATACTTATTTTACTCACTGAAATGTAAATCAATTTATAACCTTTATATAAAAAAATGTCCACTGATTTTTTTTATATTTTGTCAAAATATATTTTGATATTTTGATAATAAACCTACCATAAGAATTATAGACCCTTCATTTCTTTGTAAGCAGGCAAACTTACAAAATCAGCAGGGGATCACATAATTATTTCCCTCACTGTACATGGAATTTCAATTTGGACTGAAGTTTCTATTCTTTAAAAATATCCGCTCTAGCTCTGCTGAAAAATTGGTTTGTTCTGTTAAATGAGTTTATCCTACAGCAGACTTTGATGCATCAAGGCCAACATGATTCTAGATATACAGTAAAATGCAACACATACCTTTTTGTTAATAAACTGAAAAAGTTTAAGTTTGTTTAATATTTTGTTAAAATATTATTATTTATTTATTTTTGTATATTATTATTATTGTTGTTGTAGTAATTCTACTAACATTAATAATGCTAGTAAATATTAATATTATGATTATTTTACCTTTCTGTATATTAATACATTTTATATTTATGATATCCCAGGCTCAACTGTGTGATGTCATGAGAGCAAAAAAGTAGCATACTAAAACATTCTGAAATTGTTACACTTTCAATCGAAAATGTCACTCATTCTTCTGCTGACAATTTGTGACGACTACAAAACATTGCAATTAAACGAATACAAAATACAACTAAGGTAAAGACTCTGGCATTTGAACCCAATTCCTACCCACTCGAACAAAGACGCTCATGCAAGCAAATCCACATACAGATTATATCATGTTGTAAGACAGCGGTCAGACAAAGGCCGTTGTTATCGATCGAGCGTGTGTCCTGATAGCCTCTCTCTCTGTCCACGGTCACACCCTCTCTGTACTTCAGACATTCTGAAACACAAGCGATCGATGCGAGCATCGCGCCTCTATCATCTCTATCCTGTGGCTTCCTTTGTTGTTGATTCTTTTTTCAGTTTAAGCTCAATGAAACAGATCTGAACTTTAATAAATATCATCTCGTGTTCCTTGAAAGGTGCACGGAGGGACATGCTGTGCAAAATGGGAAACATTGTGCCTTGGTACATCAAATGATCTGCTTATTGGTGAATCAAAGCGTCTAAGTTTAGAGATATGAAGCATTTCTTCTTTTTCACATGTTTTTGCTGACGTGCCAGTCTAACTTTTATGTAAAAACCCTCTTTGCATGAGAAACGCTTACTCACAAACTGCTGTCAGGTTTGATAGTTTGCCCCCCCCACCACGTTCTTCAATGAACAGCCTCTTTTTGCAAAGCGTTCAAAAAAACAATCTGGGCTGAAAAGTGCCACACGTCTAAGGCTAAACTGAGATGCTCGACTGCTTAGAGCCAGACAGAAATGGTGAATATTCTGAACATTTTACTGTCATTATCAGCTATAAACTTTTTCTGTTTCACCTCAGCTTGACTGACACCCAAAACAGGTGAATTCAGCTGTCTGACATTTAAAATCCAAGAATTTGAGGAAAATTGACCCTTCGCAAAGCCCGCCCGCTTTTGCTATGTCCAAATCATCTAAAGTGCTCCCAATGCCTCGTGAAATATGAATTACTGGAAAAAGAAGACATGTACTTTTCACCCAGCAACATGGCTGCGGAGAATAGGATAAACAAAGAAACCGGGACTAACACAGGCAATTATTTGCTGAAATTACGTGATCCTTATGACTTTCCTACGACTTACAAAGGAAACAGGTGTTCCTGGACACTGACATGTTGCGCAGAATTGCGTTTTCTTCATTTTGTAAGCATTCATTTAGCCAAAAAACGGGGGCACGCTCCGGTGTGCTCAAGTGACGACACGTCCATACCCTGTATTGTTGCTTTATCATTTTTGGTATGTTCTTCCAATGGCTCTTGACAGCACAGAAATCTCAAACGAATTGTATATCTCATAATACGACCCTAGAGCTCTTTTATGCAGTTGTGCTTAACTTGCATCACGTTCTGTGTTTGAGCACCACTTTAATTGACAGTCTTTCAGCAATGATGTGACCCTGGTATCAAAAGTGCCCCTTTTTCTATTTCATAATATACTGCATGATATTTGAAGTCTTCAAGGTCTATATCAATCATTTTTGTTATTCCATTGTGCAGTAAAATTTTTGTATCTCTTAAGAACGCTTCAGATTGATGTTGTGATTTTATGTACTTGAAATGTCTAACATGCCTGTCTGCCATTTCACCTTTTGCTCTCTCTCTCTCATTCAGTCAGTCCTTGTTTTCTATATCTAAAATGTTTGACTTCTACTGTGCCCTGTTAGGATTATTAGAAATATTTAAAGAACCACACCTGCCAAACCACTTGGATGTTCCCGTCTTTGATGCAAAGAAACCAACAGACCTTCAAACACAGAAAAAATCAGTCCAGGAAACAAAGTGAAGCGTACAGCTTTCCTCAAAATCACCCATTCTCAAGATGATCGTGTCTGTAAATCAAGAAAACATGTGGTTTACAGCAGGCGGTTGAGAAACATGTTGGTTTGATCAATCTCTACACCGTGAGACCTCTGTCTCTCTCTAAAACGAATTCCTGCATCAGGAGCGGCCATCAGAGAACTCCCACTTTCTATCCGTTACAGATCAATACATGTGACTCCCACACACCCGCAGAGTGTGGGCTGACATGCACAATCACACTTACACACGCACGCGCACACACACACACGCCTGACAGTGGTACAAAACAGAGCATCAAAGCTCCAACCCATGAGAGATTTATGAGCAGATATCTTATTTGGCTTTCATGTCTGATGATGTAATACAGTGATATACGTCTGAATGTGGGCACACGGAGCAGCAGATTATGAAAGCAGGCTCTTATTCAGTGTGAATGCAGAATAATGCACTGACCGTGTTTCAGGCAGCTGTATCGCTACCTAAGTGACTCGCATGAATGTGTGTATATGATTTTGTCAATGCAACTACAATGATTGTAGCTTTGGAGGGCACGCCCACAGCCCCGCCCACAGTATATTTAATGATCTGATGTGTAACGCACTGAAAACTGAAACTAAATTTTTCAACCTAGAAAGCTGTAATTTGATTGGCTGTGCTAGGTTAATACAACAAAGAGTTTTCAAAGAAAATCCGATCTCTGGTTTTGCCGATGATTGTAAAAGATATATGTTAGGGCTGCACTTTAAATTGCACTTCCGATTGTAATCGTGCTTAAGTCGTGTGCATAGTGCGATTATGTAATCGCAAAGGCAGCGATTATGCTTTTAGCGCAGCTTGTTTGTGAAGCACGGCTCTGTGATCAGTAGATAATGCTGCGCCATCTAAAAAACTGCGAGTTTGAGTCGCTTATAACGTGCATGTGAAAAGCAACAACAGTATACTTTATTATCATGAAAATACTTGAGGAGGCTTGAAGAACAGTGATTGAAAGATGCCAAGAAATATAGGAAGAAGGCATTTCCTAAGCTGCGTCCCAATTCACATGGTATCCGTCCTAAGTAGTATTCAAAAATAGAATTAGTATGCTGAAATGAGTATTCTCAAAGTACCCGACTGATATTACCCACAACTCACCGCGAAAGGGTGGAGTTTAGTGACGCTACACTGCATTAATAAAATGAAATAAAAGATGCTTCGCTAAATATATAAATGTAAGTATACAATAAACATGTCATACGAAATAATGAATGAATAAATACTTAAATGCAAGGAAGGGCTGTATTTTGATGTTTGTGACCGTTAAGGATCACAGTGTCATCTAGGCAACAACGTCCGTTTCGCATAAGTATGTCCCAGCACCTACATGCAGTTTTACTACGCAATAATATCAAATATATATACTTTTCCATAACAAAAAGTACATACTTCAAGGGCATAGTATAAGGCGAATTGGGATGCAACACTAGGGCGTCCGATATCGCATGCTGTGACAGTACATACTGAATTTGAATAAGTACCTATTGCCCATCAAAACAGTACGTTCTATATAGTATGAGTGCGAGTAGTTGAATAAATTTCGGATACGTCTGCCATGTTTTTAGGTCATGTGACCCGTATGCTCTTTGACCTATGATGTATTAACATCATCATACATGTGAGTGTTGATAAAAACATAATTTAGTCACGAGAAATTCATTTATTGGCACCCACATAAAAAACGGGCGTCCAAGCTTAAAGTTTTCCGCTATATTTAATTTGATTTACTTTTGAAATTTGACCGTCGCTCAGCTCCCGTGGCATCAAGGGATAGCTTTCCTGTAGCTCAGTGGTAAGAGCATTGTGTTAACAACGCAAAGGTCGTGGGTTCAATCCAAGGGGATTGCAAGTACCTATGTATAAATGTATAGGATAATGCAATGTAGGTCACTTTGGATAAAAGCGTCTGCCAAATGCATCAATGAAATGAAAATGAAATGGATAGATAAATGTCCATCCGATCAACACTCGAGAATCTTGGTGGAACTAGTAGACCATCCGAGTATTTCTCCCCTACTTTTTTTCGCATACTGAGGTTTCGGACATACTATTAATGATTCATAATAATTTTCGCCTACTAGAATTGAAGTAGGCGATTTCGGACGCAGCATACTTATACGTGTGTTGTGGTTCTTCTTCTGCGGAGCATATTTGGAGTTTGACCGTGAGAGCACCCTGTGGTGTTCAGATGCAACAGCATTTAATCGTACTTCACTGACAAATCGTTCATAAAAACTCACAGACAAACGCCAAACACGTACGTTTTATTGTCGATTAATCATGCAGCCCTAACATTATAATTTTCTAACAATTTTGTTCGAGTAGTCCATAGCCCAAACCATGTAACGTTGTTGTGCTTCTTAAACCTTGGTTGTCCAACTAAACAACTTCACTACTGACTCTCTTGTTCCCAAAAGTGACGTTGTCAAGCACTTCTCTAGGCAAGCATTCACTTGAAAGAAAATTAAAACGAAAGTTAAAAAGGCTACACACGAATCCCTGTTTAGTTTCAAGGGCTTTTTCCCACAATGCTATTTCGTACGGGATTGCGTTCACCTCACCTGTACTTGTGTTTTTCTAAGAAAAACTTAGAGAAACTAAAGGATGCTTTAATATTTATTAGCGCAGGAACATGCAAGGCTGCAAATATCCCCAAAAAACTGCTAACATGGCCGATTTGGACGGGACTAAAATCACATCGAAGCTCTGGTAATTATAACAAAACCCCACCTTCCCATAAGCACCTTATCCCATCTGAGCACATCTACAGACTACAAACACGCACTTATTCAGAAAACTAAACTCAGTCTGCATAAATCTTGCACTAAAGTGTTGTATTGCCTACAAGCGAAAATCTTTTCCTCTCCCTGTTTATATTTCTTTCTTCTGTACAGATAAACTTCTAACCCTCAACCGCCCAAACCCACATGAGCATTGCATGAAAAATCTCGCTCATTAGCTTCAAACCAACTTGTCAGAATGCAGTAATGCTGTTTTGCGCTCTCTCGGGATGTATTCTAAATTCAACCGTGTTTGTGTGTGTGTGTGCTTGTTTTGCAATAAACCGTATGTCTAAGGGGGGATTATGAACTTTTACATTTTGAAAAGCTTTGAAAATGATGATTTACATATCAATTAAATATTAAAGGCAGGTCATTTGGCTCCATGCGTAATGTTGAACACACATTTCAAATCTTCGGAGACTGACGCCAGGCTCTGCTCATGCTGTACACATACAAACACCACACACACACACACACACACACACACACGATTATAATTCTCAGTGTCCAGCAGTACACGCACACACGCACGCACGCACACACACACGCCTCTGCTCATTAATCATGAAGGTGGGCGAGCGTGGCAGGTGAACAGAAGGTGCGACAGAGCCTCACCTCTCTCAGCGCTCGGCAGGAATACAAACATCCTCCGGTGAAGCTACCCGGCTTATTCAGAAGTCGCTCTGGCTTTCTTTTCCCTCCTTCTTGCAGTTTGGGGATTTTATCGTGCCTGTTTTGTTGTGATGTGTTGTGTCTCCTCTCCGCCCCTTTAATTCTCATCTCGCTGCGGGCAAATTGCAAAAGTTCACACAAATACAATTATTGTGTTATTTACTCACCTTCAGTCGCTGATATTCTCTGTGGACGTTGATGACATCAAACATCTTTGGTTCGTTTGTGTCTCGTGACACAAAATCATGACCTCCAACCTGATGCAACATGTCCAACGTCGGTATATTGGATTTGAGACCAGCAGAGGAAAAGAATACAATTCCAGCGCATTAAAACTAATGCACTTTTCATCACAAAAAAACATGTGATGTTTGATCTAAATGCTTAAATTTATGAAGTTGGTTTTGCAGACCAAGTTTTTTTTTCATTACAAAACAAACATTTTATTTAACAACTAATGTTTTTAAATGGATGACTGACTAAATAATGAAGAAAGAGAAGCCAATAAGAGCTCAGATTTTTTTTGTTTGTTTAAAAAGCATCTCAGGGTGGGACCTCAAGCTACATATGTAAAATGACAAGAAAATATTTCAGCAAATTCTAGGCAAAATGTGACTACACTGAATATGCTAAAATATTAAAAGTAGGGATGCACAGTAAATTATCGGCCATATCGGTTTTGGCCGATAAATTGTCATTTTTAGTGTTATCGGTAAGTTCTCGGTATTTATCGGTAAATTATTCCCGATAAATTATGAATCAATTTCTCTGGTTAAACGACTTCAGATGCACGCTGCTCACAGTTGAAATCCAGTACAGAACTGTATTTCTGTCATGATCATTCACTTACTGTTGTTAGCAAAACATTGTTGATACAGGTACAGTATATAGAACAAACTCAATAAAAGCCGATTGCTGTCTGAATGCTTTCTGTCTTGACACCTATTAGACATGCGGGTAAGAACACTTTTCTGGGTTGCTCTGGATCTATAATTAGTTTTTTTTAAATAAACATACCAGAGAAGTTGAAAAGTTAAAGAATCTTTAAGTGTAAAGTAGGTTTGGTACGTGATTTGTGGGAAAAAAAGAAAACTAATGGTTACCTCGTTTCTGCAGTGAAAGTTTTCACATAAAAGCATTTTTTTTCCCTTTTGTTTCAGAAAATTTTCGATTAATATTTAGATAATTTATATCGGCCAATATATCGATTTTCAGCTTCCAGTGTTAAATAATTATCGGCCAAAATGTACATATCGGTGCATCCCTAATTAAAAGATGTATTTTTTTGGTTGCAACATAATTCCAATATAGTTATAAATGTAATAAATATAAATAATTAAATGAGTGTTTACGAATCTGTTTAAATGCAGTATTAAAATTTTTATTTTGGGGTGAACTGTTCAATTAAATTTAAATTGATTTCTATAGCACTTTTTACAATTTTGCATTGGCAGAAAAAAACACTACAAGAAATATCGGAAACATCATAAAAAGCACAGAAATAAGGAAAATAAATTTGTAAAACGGAAAAACAAATTGAATTTTTTTAAAAGTAAGGTCATATCAGCTATTAACAAGCACGTTTTCCCCTCGTATGAAATACAGAGATGAGGATTTCTGTAAATATTGTAATCTGTAATCTTTACATGAAAACCGCCCACCTCATATCTGTCTCTGTAATCTCTAAATGTTTGTGTATATGAGAGAGAGAGAGACCAGAGAGATGAGACGCTGGTTAAAAAGGTTTCAAACAAGATCTGATGTTTATTAAAGACTGCTCTTCCAGAAGGCCCACATTCATAGCACCTTAATTATGGAAGTCCTTTGTTCATCTCTCACTTAGCAAACGCCCACCATGATCAAGCTCCCCCCCCACGGCCCGTCTCTCTCTCTCTTCATCTCTCTTTTACTCTGTCTTTACTAGCCCTGCTATCAGAGTAGGAGATCAGTGATGGTTCCCTACAGAGTAACAGTGCCATTTCACAAAGCTTAGAAAGATTTGTGCTCTTGATGTTTGCTTGCCCTTTAAAGTTAAATCTAAATAATTAGGAAACTAATTAATTGGTAGAAACTGAGCTGAACTGGACATTCTCTCCTGTGTTTATTTAATTTATACAGTTGGAGCAGAAAACGTATGGCAGAATATGACCATACGTGAACCATAAGCCACAAAAGATTGGCAGACATGAGTCACAAAACTCTAACTGTGATTTAATGGCGTATCGGAACATTATTATATTTCATGTAGCTGGAGAAACTCTGAGCTCAAGGCTTACACATCACGGTCCCGCAGTGTGACTTTTGATGTTATAGATGTTGATAATGAGAGATGTGAAGAAATGTTTTAAACATAAATGATAACATAAATATCGAAAGACCACACATTTCTAAGCAACATCACATCATGGCTCATTAAAATAGAAGTGTTGGTCTTACTGTTCTTTTCATCATCATCTTTGGGTCCGCGTCCATAACGTTTGAAATTAAAAAGATCAAAAGAAAGTATGTATAGTATTTAATTAACTTGGTAGTACAAAAATAGGCAATATTGCATGATTTATATAAACCATATCTGTCATACCGGATCTTGTATCCATCTTGTAAACTTGATTCATATCAGGAGAAAAATACAGCATTCTGAAAAACATTTCTTTTTGCCTATATGCCATTAAAATGATTTTTTCCCATTCAATATGTATAGAAAAGTACTGTATAACATTTTAAATGCAAATAAAAAATGTATTTTATGTAACGTAATTGTTTCTGGAAATGCTGTAAGAAAACATGATCACAGAGGCAATGAAATATTTTTTTTCATCTTCACTTTTACAAGAAGGTGCTTCACGGTGCCATAGACGGACCATTTTTGGCCTAAGGGTTCCCTTCCGTAAAGAACCTTAAACATCGGAAGAACCCCTCTATTGCACAAAAGGCTCTTTGTAGTGGAAATCGTCTCTTCAGATTATAAAAATAAGAAAGGAATGGTTCTTATAAGAAGCTTTCTGTGAATGGTTCTTCTGGGTACCAAACATGGTTCTTTCATTGCTGTGATGACCTTTTTCAAGTGTGTTTTTTCAACCACAGTTCAATTGGCATCTACACTGAATATTTAGTCTCATGGTTTACTGCTCTTGACACATTTCTCTCTTCTCTCCGAATTGCACTCAATCGCTCCCAATTCTTTTGCATCAATTGAGCAGAGATTTGGTTTGAACCTCCACAGCGTGTTTCGCGTCAGTCTGCCTGACCCACGCTGTCATAAGCGAACCAGACAAACAATAGTAGAAGAAAAAAACACCCCATGATCCTTTCATTTTCTGTTATCAATAACAAATTGTAAACTAGGCTTTTGCTGCAAAACGCTTCACATGAACATCTCACACGAGGAGTAAGAAACATAGAGAACTGACAAATCTCTCTTCAAATTTTGGGCGAGGAACGAAGGAAGCGATCGGTTGGTTTGCTTCTAAACACACTGACAGAAAGAAACAGAGCATACAGTTTACACATGGAGGCACTTGATGGCTGAAGGTCTCTGTCCAAATGAACACTTCCCACAATGCTTTGCTCTCAGAACTGGACCAAAGCCTCAAACTAAGTCGAGGATTCACAGACTCTCAATTATTTGTCTCATTTGTGGACTTCCCGCCTGCGTGCCTGAGGTAAACACCATTATTTTCTTAACTGGTTATTTGACACATTGTTCAACACAAGGCTTGTTTACTCTGACAATCACCTTCAACCCCCCACTCAATGATTTTTCCAAAGCCTCCCACGCTTTCACGTTCTTGCTTTATTTTTATCAGGTATTTACATAATTTTTATACTTCTGACTTTTTATCTCTCTGACACCATTACAATAAGTGCATGTTTTCAACCGCTAAGTTCTCCCACACATGCAAATTATGTCATATTTAATTAATTTAAAATAAAAGCAAACTTTATTTTATAAAACATTTTTAAATAAAACAAAAAGTTTAAGGACAGTTCATAGTGACCATATCTGTTAAGCTCTGCCAAACCATTAGACAAATAAACCATTATATCGTTGCTGTACCATTAAAACCTAATTTCTCCATATTTAGTGATATTTTATTTTTTGCCACATCATCGTTATTAGACACTCTTCATGTTTGTCATTGGATTTTGCCAAAAATTATTATAAAATTGCTCAACAATTTAATCATTTAGAAAACTGCAGTGTTTTTTTTTTCAACTTACTCAGAAACAGTGAATTTAGACGTTACACTACTAATGTTTAGCTAAATAATAATTTCTAATATTACCAATTATGGTTGTCACGGTACCATAAACATGTCTTACGATAATATACCAGCTGAAGTATCTCAATACCAAGTAGTATCACGATGCTGTGCCATGTTCATAATTCAAATCTATACAAAAAACACAGATTTAGATGAAACATTTTGTATTTACTATAGTAATCCGTTTTATACTTTGCACTAGAATATGTTGTTGTATTAACTGTAGTAATTGGATAAATTGGAGAATAGTAGCAAATACTGTAGTATACTTAAATATTTTCTATGGTAAGGCTCAAAAATGAGTTTTAGTAGTTAACTGTAGTAAATGCTAAAGTACACAAGATCATTTTTCACATGGGAACAAACATCAATTTAGGAGATAAACACCGCAAAAAGGCAGATGTAAGCCTTCAAATAAATATTAATGCACATATGCAACATTAACTACGATACTACGATGCTACGATTTCAAAAATATAGAAGCATCGTGGGTATTTTGAAGCTTTAGCGTCGCAATTGCACCGACACACCATCCAACCCTATTATCAACACACTTTGTATGATGAAGGACACAGATGAAAACACAGAAGTAAATTAAGACATACCACATCTAAGCCCTCGTGGCCTTCCTCCGGGTCCACACTTTGGTGAAGTAAAAGACCACCATGGAGTCCACCTTAGTGTTGACTCTTCAAGAGCATGACTGAGAGCTTCCTAAAATACAAAATGACAAAAGGGACACACTTCGGCCTTGTGGACTTCACATGAACAAACATTCAGCATCAATTGCAAATGTGCCATTTGGGACAGGGTCTCTCACACTCTCCTCCAACCTGTAATGAACATGAACACATCAAGTGAAAAAACAAGGTCACCATGGGACAGGATTACATGAATGAATCTTGTATCACTTAAAGAGATCCACCACTTCTCAAATGACCTTCTTTTTTGTGACACAGAAGAAAGAGTCATGTACAGGTTTTGAACCACATGATGGTAAATAAAATATGAGAACATTTTCATTTCTGGGTGAAATATCCCTTTAAGATAACGATATGGTGTATTGTAAGATTCAGTCTCAAAAAAATACCCAATCAAACAGAAATGATTTGTTAGTTAATAAAAGTTGTGTACAAACTGAAGAAGAGATGTCGGACGACACAAAGTCAGCGTGTCACTCCAGAGAGAGAGAGATGATGACAGTGAAATAATTTCACACTAAATTAAAATCCATCAATTATCCATGTTGATAATTTAAGAAAAAAAATCTGTGTTATTCGTATTTAATATCAGTTTGTATCAAATGAAGAAGCAAATAAAGTGGCATCAATGGGAGCAGTTTGTAGAGATTATGAACTGGAGTCGCCCACCATGTCCTCTTAATATCCCTCAGTACATGTTCACTGTCCCGCCACATGCATTCACATCACACTTTTCTTCTCTGTTTGCACTTAATTCTCTTTCATCCACCCCACATCTCTTTCCCCGACTCGACCTGTTCTCTGTTATTATTGGGAGGCAATGGGATCGGTAATTGTAGTCGGTGTGGGAGAACCCTAAACGTCTTTCCCTGGGCGAGCGTTTGAAGTTCTGCCTCCCTTCTCCATGATGGATTTTTAATGATCTCGCCTATAAATGCAAAGCCAGTTGTTGATGGCAGCAATAACAATGACTATCAACAAACTCTCAAACAGGGCAATTAAAAAGAAGGTAATATTATGAACTGCTCACCCGCAAAGGTTAAATTAAGGTGGCGTAATGAGACCGTCTTGCATAAATCCATCTTCATTGTTGGCGCTCTCGAAGTTCATCGTCAGCAGAACAGGGATTCCTTGATCTCAAACAGGTTCGCCGGAGCACTTTGGGGACAGAGAGCATATGATTGCATCATTACTTCAAAGCACATTGCGCACATTTTACAGCTCCTGTAAAGACACATCGTAAATGTGCACAAAGCAAAGCCTTCATGCTTCTGTCAAGCGTTTAAAAAAAAAAAAAAATGCAGAATTAAATCACTGTTTTACATCTTAACACATGTTGGCTTCCAGCCATAACATAGATCAGGAAAAAATATTATAACTGCTCAAAATTATACTATGTTCATTTGATTTGATTTCTAAACAGATCAACATTTAAACACGTTTTTGACAGTTTTTTGAGAGGTTCACTTCTAACCCACCAAACACAGGAGACCAGCCATATTGAAAATCCTCATTGGTCAAATTGCATCAGCACATCCATGTTGTCATGACAAATGGGGGATCAAGAAAAATATAGATTTTTTAATTTGTGTTGTGATAAATTACTTTTTAATTGCTTATAATGTTGATTAATATTTTTAGACATATTGTTTAAAATACCATCTGCTTAAAACTTTTCTTACCGTTGTTTTATATGTACAATGAATGGTTTCTTCCTCGATGGGAGGAGCCAAGGCCTATAATTGTGAAAGACATTTGTTGCAAAATGTGTGAGAGAACAGATCAATTAAATCTTTGGGATTGTGAAGATTGTGAAGTGAATATTGTGTAAAGATACGGTACATTATTTTCATGCAATTTCTTTTTTAAGTCTAATAGTTGTTTGTGCTATTTGTTAAATAAATCTTGCGCAATGCTTTGACCTGAATAACCAAGTTAATGTTGATTTACCATTCAATCAATTGCTATCTGGGAAAACCACATCACTGCACTCTTACCAAAAAAGAATCAGTTATCTTCATTGCTTCATTTTTTTTATACCTTTGAAAGCTGGTTTCAACTCATTACAAACTTACATTTTTATTTTTTGTTCTGACTTCACGTTTTGTTGTCTTTACAAACTAAACAACAGAGAAACAAAGAGAAGTCTTGAATATTTTCGGTGGCGATTCACAGCACTTCACCGATGCTCTGAATACAGCTTAGCTTGTTTTTAACCCTGACCATTTCTATAAACATGATTAACCTCAGATTCATATGAAGGTTTGTTTAGATGATTAACCTATTGTGAAAGCGGGCATACCGACACTAAACGAAACTTACCGTTTTTAGCAATGTTTGTTTATGCTGGAGCAGATAAGCTCTGGAAATGTCAGGTGCCCCTTCCTGTTACAGGTGACCCTCCCCTTACAGCTTAATTGTTGTAATTACCGTATAATTTGGGAGTTGTTTGAGGGTATTTCTCTTTGGAGAGATCATTTAAGTGTGTTTAGTGAGACCTGTAGCTCAAATTAGCTGTACAGTCATTCTAGAGAAAGTAAATGAAATGAGCCCTGTGGTTTGTGTGGTGGGTGTTTTCTGTGTGCAGCTGGGCTTTATGTAAAGTGTAGCAGGGAGTCATGGGTAATTAGCGCCTACTCGGAAGGTGAAGAGGCAATTCAAAAGCTCATGAAGGCTTTCAAGGGTGATAACTCCACTGGAACATACTTAGGAATTTGGAAAAGGGTAATCCGTTTTGGAGTGGGTAACGGAAAGATTGTGTACTTTGTAATGGGACGTTTTAGCTCCGGTGTGTTGACGTTGCGTAGAGTGTCGCGGCGGGTTTGCCAATCTCATTTTCCTGCAACGTTAACGCATAATCCATTTTATAGAACAAAAAAGTAGGTCACAGTAAGTTTTGAGGTAAAAGAACATGGCAGTGAAGGACCTTTCAAGATGCTGCCCGTTGCATCAAGCCCTGTCCTTTTCTGTTTCGGTTCTTTTCTGTTTGATAGCTCGGAGAATATGATTGTGGACAATATACAGCCGGCCTACTAGTCAAAAGTTTGAAAACGCTGTTGGAAACTGTTTCTAATGATCTTAAATTGTTTTAATCTTAAGGTATGCTTGAATGTCTGAAGGGCCAACCTATCAATTTCTTTCTATGGAACACAAACGTTTAATTAAAAAAGATATATATTTGTAATGGATGACCGAACAATTAAAAAATCTGCCAATAAGAGCCCTGAATAGATGGGAACTCCTTCAGTGCACTTTAAGAAGCTTCCCAGGGTGAGACCTCAAGAAGCTGGAAGGTACTGTAAAATGCCAAGAGAACAATTTAGCAAATTCTGGTCAAAGGGTGACTACTTTGAAGATGTTAAAACACAACAGTTTTTTTTTATTTATTTTAGATGCTTTTAGTCACGACATAACTTTCACAGTTGCACTTGTCCTACTTCATGGTTATGAGGAGTTTACTATTATTTTAAATGGTATAACATATAAAGAAAAGGGTTTTCAAACGTTTGAATTGTACTATATTGACAATGAGGTCATGAGATTTCTATATGAAACTGTATCATGTTCGTGGTATATTTAAAAAAAGTTGCAAGTTAAAGCACCAATCCATAATTTTTGGTTAAGAATAAAACTATTCAGTTATTGATTAAATACATGAAAAATCAGTGTTTACAAACTGTACACAATACACAATTGGGTATGATTTAAACCAGAAAGTGGTTTATATTCTAACCAACAATGGTTTAAACAACCCAGTATTGGATTAATTTATAACCCAATGGTTGGTTTGTCCATTTTTGACCCAACGCGGGTTGAAATAAACCCAAACATTTTTTTAGAGTGTACATACAGATATGTATGCGAAGAAAACTTGTTATTTAATCGTATTTAAACAGAGATGGCATAGAGGCAAAAGTTATGGATTGCAGCTTTATTATTATGTGAAATGTATACACTAAGGGCAACTTTATGTAATGACGCTGTTACCGTCAATCTTATTTGCCCTACTTTTAATGTCGTGATCTAAGCATTACTTGGCATTTGCATTGAAAAACCCCACCACAGGAAAATGAGTCTTTAAAAATTAGACGTTTTCTAACGAACAGCAAATCTGCAAGAGTTCCGGGTGGCTACAAGCTTTAAGTAAACACTAATCTATGTAGGGCATTTTAAATATCAATGTAATGTTTTTAATCAAATGAGATTCTACAATACTGCTGCAACTCTTCTTTTTTTGTGTGGCTGCGGTTTGGATCTCAGTACCAAATCAAGCCAGTTCCATAGCAGATGGAAGATGAGAGGAGAGGACAAGGAGAGCTGATGGGGAGATGCAGTCATAAAACGATGGAGATAGAGGCACTGATTGGCCTGCGGGAGGGGGGCGAGGCTGAGCACTTGAAATAGAAGGTCTATTTACCAGCGTCTGATTGCAAATCCATTCAGAAAGGTCACAACAAGAGGCTCCACTTTCGTGTCTGTAATCTGAATCCTGGATGCTCTGTAATTAACAGATTATTTACATAAGCATGCGTGTGAAAAGCTCCTCCAGACTTGTAAATCTTTCTGAAGCCGCTTGAGTTTTTCCCTCTCAGCCTCTCGTTCCCGCTACCCAAACAATCCGCTCGCTTCATTTCCCGCTACCTTCATTAAAATGTGATTTTCTCAGATTGCCCCTTCCAGGTTGGATTCTGTGTAGCCGACACGCTGGAAGAATTCATTGATTTGAACATTTTTCTGCGATTTTTTTACAATTTCATTGTAAATCACTCAAGGATGTTAATTTCATTGGTTTTTAGGTTATGATTAAGCACCGGTAATTAATATTCATCCTCTTTAATTCTTAATTACGCTTTAGATCAGTGTTAGATCCCCATGTTTCTTTCCATAAACCATGAGTTCAGCTCTCCATAACACAAGCAAAACTTAAATGATGGTTAAATATTAAGAGCGAGAGCTGATCTCTTCCCATCCAAAACAAACCTTGGGCATTAAGGAGAGCTCCTTGTCTTTGGGTCGGTATTAATACATACAGCATTTCTTATTGTGTGCTTTTCCTGAGTGCATTCAAGAGACCTTTGAACATCAAAGCCGCTCTTTCTCTTGCTCTCGCTGTTTCCCTTTTCACCCTTTCTTTTGTGCTCCCTTTTTTTGGTCCCTGGTATGATATTTAAAGTTGCACTTTGATGTTGCTCAGCCTTTTTTAAACTCGTCCTCTCTGTCCTGTTTCTGCCTTGTGTTCTGTTGCATTAGCTGCATGCTGACGACACGGTCTTATATGGAGCTTTTTTTCGACGCTGTCTCGTTCTCACCTTGAACCGTAAAAATAAAACCAATGCTTTTAATTGAGAAAAGATAATGTACCTGTCAAAGACCCCACTTGCTATCCTTTTGAAACACAGGATATATAGGCTATTTAAGGCCTTTTAAAATGGCCAATAGCGTTTATGAACCAGGGAACTGAATTGTTACTGCACTTACTTTCAATTCATGTGTTTAAGTTTAATGCTTCACTCTAATTTAGAACCTTTATAACTGGATTTTGTGTTAAAAGCCAACTATATCAGCCATTAGTCATATTTTAAAAGCTATTCAATAGCTTCAAGGGAGCAAACTACTTTTAAAGGTGCTTGTTTGTGAAGCTATAATTTCAAAGGAAAGTTTCTCAAACGACAGTCAACTCTCCAACCAGCCATGATGTACTGTTAAACTAACAGTAAGTAAAACTTCCAAATACACATAACACATTACAACAGAATCTGAAGGCAATTGCAGAGTCCGAAATTTCGGCCGAAATCTTCGGACGTTAAAAAATAAATATGACCTCACAATGTCAATCACATTGACACATATACCAATTGACCTCCGATATTTTCGTCCGTCATAAAAATTCGGACCGGGTTCGATTATCTGCGTTTTCGCTTCCGCAGCAAGCATTTTGACAATTCAGAGACACCGTACAAGCGCGCCAAAATCCAAGATTGCGTGTGTAAATTCACTTCGTCTCACAGCACAAAGAATGGTGGTGTGAGAAACAAAGTGCGGATTACGAAGACAGAATATAAAGAGAGAGTGTGGCACATGAGCAGAGGACTACGGAACAGCTTGAAAACAGGATTCTAGCCACTGTGTTAAATGCAAGAAGACCTCAATATTTGGGCAACATTACCAAAGTCCAGGAGACCCGCGGTGTTCCCGGGACTGTTGGACCTCCGTCGGTCTGTTCGCGAAACTGAAATATTGTTTCGCGGGAAAATAAATAAACGGATGGATGGCGGCAGATGGGTGTGAAAAGCGGGAGTGTTGACTGCAAGAAAATGCAGGTAGAGAGAGTGAGGACAACCTAAAAAGTAGATATAAGGAGAGGGCCAGAGCGAATGCAGGGTCAGGTGGGATTGTTTTGCGATATTTTTCCGCAGGAATTTTTAGGATAACGAATACGAAAAAACGTATATGAAAATTTCGGAATGTATGCGCAGAAACCTGTTTTGAGAGTTTACGTCTGTGTGGCGAGGCGCAGGTCCAGGATCAGCGTCGCCTGGGAAACGGCCCCGGCAGCTGACGCTGATTGCGTCCACCTGACGCTGATTAGCTGATGGGCATATAAGCTGCGGCTTCCCAACACTCTGGGTTCTGGTTCCAACACGCCTAATGCGGTGTCTTCTCTTCCCCCGAGTGAGAGCGAGGGAGAGACTATATGAAGGAAGCACGGAGGACGAGAACGGACCAGCAGATGGCAGCTTACGAGCACCCCGGACATCGTCTTTATTTATTGAGTATTGTTTATGTTATAATAAATTCCCCACTGGGGTTGCTCGAATCAGCGCTGTGTGAGTGTCGTGTCTCTTACCCCCGTCACACTGGTGGAGAATGCGGGCGTGGAAGAAAGAGACCGACTCGTGCAAGGGTCTTGCCTACCGTGTTTCCTGAGCCCCGGAGAAGGACGGACATGCTCTCTCTCGCCGTGGTCCAGGAGGGAGAAACCCGAGGACGACGAGGACAAGAGGGAGAGAGATCGACGGCCCCGAAAATAGGGACGACCCCAGCCCCCAGAGACCGCTGCCCAGCCGCCCGACCGAGCAATCCAGCTGCCGGAGAGGGCTGTAAAGCCAACCGAGTGCGCGGCCCAGACGCCAGAGAGCGTGGGCCTAGCTGCCAAGGAGTTCGGCTCAGCCGCCGGAGAATGCTGCCCAGCCGACAGATTCCGAGAGTGTGGCCTAGAAGGGAGTCCCACGCATGGAGTTGCCAACGATCCCGTCCATCTTCCAGCCTGTCAGTCCGTCTTCCAGTCAGTATGGGTCGGACTGGCAGGCGACATTTTCCCTCCCACCCCTATCGTTTTCCCGAGCTGTCGGGGAACCAGGTCGACGCTTAGGGGGGGGAATGTGGCGAGGCGCAGGCCAGGATCAGCGTCGTGGGAAAACAGCTGACGCTGATTGCGTCCCCTGACGCTGATTAGCTGACGGGCATATAAGCTGCGGCTTCCCAACACTCTGGGTTCTGGTTCCAACACGCCTAATGCGGTGTCTTCTCTTCCCCCGAGTGAGAGCGAGGGAGAGACTATATGAAGGAAGCACGGAGGACGAGAACGGACCAGCAGATGGCAGCTTACGAGCACCCCGGACATCGTCTTTATTTATTGAGTATTGTTTATGTTATAATAAATTCCCCACTGGGGTTGCTCGAATCAGCGCTGTGTGAGTGTCGTGTCTCTTACCCCCGTCACAGTCTGTTTTTTCAACCTGATCTCACAGGAATTCGTAACTATTTTACGAGGAGCCTAATTTATATGAATGCTTACGATGTGAATTGTACAAAAACATACGATTATTAGAAAAGAGCAATACCGAAGCCCCTCCTCTAACTGCTGGAGTGAAAGCAAATCGTATACCAACGACTAAGTATTTTACACCTCATAAAATATTAAGTTTTTGTGTTGGTTATTTAGCTCACCTTACTCCATTTTCCCCTACAAAATAAAAAATAAATCCTTCATGTTAATAAAACATCAGCTCTGTGTACCCTCTGACTTTCATTGTCGTTGTCCTTCTAAAACTTGTATATCAAAATTTGCTGTTTTTCAGGAAATGGAAAAAAAAAACAGTAAATGATTGCGCAATGTGTCAAAGTTGACAACAACCTTTTAATACTTTTTGTTGTTTAGATATTTGCGAAACCCCGTGACAAACATCAAGGGTGACTGTCAACAATGTTTTTGCCAAAACATTTATATCACGAAATTGGAGATACAAGGTTTCAAAGGACAGCAGCGATATATACTGAGACTTTTCAGATATAAAGGCCAAATGAACTCAACTCTGTGTTACAGTAATAATGTCATTTTTAGTTAAATTTGCTCAGGCACGCATTATTTTAGCATCCTGTGCCAGAGCGGATAAGCGAACGCTTCTCTACTAATCCCTGAACACTGTGACCAGCAATGTTAGGGAAAAGACACAGATGTCGAGGTGCATGGGAACATGAAAGCTTAATCCTCAGACATTCATTTTAATAAAGGTCTCAAAGCGAGGTGCTGAAGCCTAGTCGTGTAATTCCTGACATTTCGAGTCAACGCGATATCCCATTGTTCCTTGCCTTCGGCTGGTGAGACTACAGCGGGATTAATTGTAAATGTGCGTCAAAAATGAAATAACTGAAGAAGAAATAAATCGGTTCCAAAGTGCAGAAACATTTGGCTATTAAGCACCAAGCCAAATGAAGCCACATTTAGCTGAATTTCTTCGTTTTTACATGAGTATTTTTTCAAATGCATACTTAGCATAAATTTCAATGCTGTCATTTTAACGGTTGTTATGAAGCACATCCCCAAAGCGCAAAAGACCAATATTGAGAATACACAAAAACATGAGTTTCTACATATTTTCCAAACAAATGTTTATCCATTCCTTTAAAAACTAATTTTGATTACGTTTTTTTATCACTACATAGGGACAAAAGCTGTATTGTTAAATGTAGGACAACGGCGGTACCCACTTATACTGTAACCAATTCAAAGTCAATGGGTATCTACGTTGGATACCAACAATTTTTAGAATATCTTCTTATTTGTTGTGTTGAAGAAAGAAAGTCATACAGGTTTAAAATGACAAGAGGGCGAATGAATAATAAGAACAGAATTTTCATTTCTGAGTGAACTATCACTTGCAAAGGCTACAGATTGTCAAAGGACTAGTAGCATCGAATACAGTTTATTCATCCAAACCAGAAGCAAAACAAGAGACAAACACTTCATAAAACACAAACAAACACATATGACTTACAATGCACATGCAGAACACGAGAATATATAAATATTCAAGACAGCGGTAAAAAACACATTCGAACACAACTAAGATGGGAAACAGTAACACAATAAGCAACATAGTAAAAGTCTACGGTCACATTTCCAAAGTTGAATGAAATTCTTCATTATTATTTAGCCCAACATCCAAGTTACATTTTTAATCTTACAGTACAAATCCATCTTTTATGAGCCCACTGTTGGAATGCTAAAAATGAATGATTAATGATTGACAAACAATTAAATTCCAGCTCAGTGATTCAGATATGTCAAGACTGTGTCTACGCACCTTAAATGATTCATTAATTTTTAAATAATTTTTCTAAGCAGACATACCAAAGATGCCTACGATTTAAAACATTTTCCTTGAATCTCTAATTATAAATCATCGTGAATTATTATTCATATACTGTATGAATAATTATGCTAATTTACATAGACCTGTTTGACATCACGCAATGTTGTATAGCATTTAGCTAAAGATGAAGTGCTCTTTATGCGATTACAGATTGCAAATATACTCAGTGACGGCAACATCTTGTGCTGTTTTGTACAAAATAAAATAAGAATAGTCTATCATTTATGTGACACAGTATTCACACTTTAAACCTCCACACCTATCTTTTACATGTCAGCAACATCAACCGATCAAACATCCTAGTTACTCAAAACAACATAAACCAAGTGAACTACCACAAAATACTTGACAACCATTCCTGGATGCATCCCGTAGGCAAACACACAGTCACCAAAAGCCCCCCAACCGAGGCACACTGTTTTATGTGTAAAGCTGGAAAGCGCTATTTAATCACCATCTCTGTTCGACAGAGAAAGTAGTGAAGCAGAAAAAACACAGACACTTGGATGGAGAGATGAGAGCCCATGGGAGTCTGACTCCAACAGTGGCAAAAGCAGTAGTTGAAAGCGAGGAAAAGTAAGATTAATGATGGTGGAAGAGGACTCACACTGATCTCTGATCAGACTGCGGTGCCGTGCTCTGCTCCCAGAAACAGTGAAGCTGTAACTTTCTGTCTACATTGTCCGTTCTACTTTTACCACAGTACAAAGACGTCAGTTTCAGCTGTTAGGAGATACAACGGCCCTGGAGGATACTTGTGAATTTTAAGTTTTTAATTCACTTACACTTCTAAATGTGAATTTTGACACATATGTTTATAGATATCCTTAAGGCTCACCTATTCGTCCTAAAAGCCAAAAACATTATTTTGAGTTCATGGGGTCCATAAATTAAACTTTGGACAGTAAACAACAGTCTACACAAAGGTTTCTTTTAAAACTCTGTTTTCACTGTTTACAGTATTTGTGGTTTGTAAAAATGCCCTATTAGCTGTGTCGGGTTAAAAGCACTGAATTGTGATCCTGACACCTTCTTCATAATGGCATAAAAAACAATGTTAACTTCAAATACAGATCTTTAATTAAGGAGTCAAGGTTATTTTATTTATAAACTATGATTATTCAAACGTTTCTTTCAATTGGAATCAAATAAAATATTGGACCAAATATTATTGGTGAAATAAGAAAAATTGTGTCAGCAGCAAACTGAAGTTGAGGCACTAAAAGTGTTAACTGAAAATAAATACTAAACTTAAACGAAAATCAAGTAAATAATTAAAATACTAAAATAAATTAAGTAAATATCAAATTCATAATAATGTATTATAATTAGTATTATTTTTATTAAATAAATACAAATGAATTAAAATAAATATATTTGTATCCGAGTCAAAATATTTATAAAACATTAATATTTTCAATTATAATTATAATTAATATCATTGATTATTAATAGAACAATAAAACTAAAAGCAAAGCTCTAATATATCTGTTAGAGGAAAAACCATAATATTTTAGCTTTTATTTCAATTTGTTTTGCTTTCAAAAAAGCCCATCTTTCTGTTAAATGAACCTTTCAACGAACAAAGTAATTAACAAACATATTAGTGTAAAACTGTAAAGCTCATTGTGTACAATGACCACGCAAACACTACATTACCACATGTCCACAGAAAGTGCTTTGCTGTAACAAAATTCCAACAGGCAGATGCACAAGAAAAATATTCAGAGCCAACAGCCAGCTAAGCGTATTTGTCAGAGAGAAATAGTGATAACTGCTTATTGTCTTTCACAGTAAGAGGCGAGAACGAGAGTATGTGTGGGCAGTTCTTCTCTTTTGATTGTATACAATGTTGCCATATTTCTCCCTCATGGTCAGATCAAGATGCCCATCAGTACAATTTATCACAGTTCTTTCAAGCCAAAACGCTCAATCTACCCGGAGCCCCTAGGCAAGCAACTGATGCCCAGTCCCTAACGTAACTAAAGATAGGACTAACCGAATACAATGGAGTTCACTCTCTGCAAGTTATGTAGTCAGAGTGTTTAACGTTTTCAACATGCGGATGTGTTAGGAATCTTATTGGTGCTACATAAGATCTAAAAAGAATTTGCATCATGTTTCACCACCTCAAAATGATATCAACACAGGCCAGCTTAGGCCAAGAATGTCTATAATACCTAGAAAAAGGTATCTGTCAGCATTTCTCATCATCTTATTGAAAGTTGCTTGGCTGGTGTATCCTTGGATAATCTCAGGCGTAGAGTAATGTGGTTTGCGGAAGAAACACCATTAGAACCAATGTCAAGAAATATGCAGTTATTATATTTTGCTTAGTTAGTGTATGTCTAAATTTCTTTATTAGTTTTATATCACTAGACATGATGTTTAGGGCCTTGGAAGACCATGAAAAAACCCCCGCAACAGTTTATGTGTGTTTTTCCTATAACCTTTTCTCATTCCAGAACGGTAAGGTAGGCTATAAGTTGATTTCCATAAAGTGTAAACACTTTGTGGCACTATGAAAACATATTAACCTCTAGACATAATGAAAATACTCAAGTCCAGAAAAACTTTTTGTAATACCTCGTTTCACTGGCTCATCGCTGATTTTTCTTTTAATGCAACGGCTAACTTCATAGTCCAGTCAGAGTCCAGGAGGCTGAGATGGACACAGAGCTTCTTAAGTCTTTGTTTCAGGACACGTTCACCTCCAGCTGAGCGACAACAGCCGAGACCGCACTGCCGGGGGAAACTTCAGACTTTAATGGGATTACCCAGACACGCGCTAATCGAGTGAGCGCAGGTGGAGAATTAAAAAGATCACAGCCTTCTGACGAACTGAGAGACACGCTTAAAGTGGAGGCTAAGTTACACGACCGCCATCAAAACCTCAATTCTGCTGGGTTTGTGAAAACACCATCTATAAATGTGTCGCATTTCTGAAGTCCCCACTCAAATACAATCTATCAAACATAACTGTAAAGTCACACTTATGTTTCATAAATTGTTGTGTTTGAATGTTTTCAGACTCATATTTATCAAACAAATTATTTAAAAGAGGTTGCCTAACATGTGTCTGTGTGATTATCCATTTTGTACTATCCATAAGAGACCCTGCTTTTAAACTAAAGTAGCAAAATCGTTGCCTTCTCACTTATTTACCTTCCGGCGTTTTTAAATCACGCGGGAACGTTTTATTTTTGATTGCGAGGCTTTCTGAGAAGAGAAGTGCGGGAGAATCACAAATACATTTACAAAGGCAAGGACAATGAAGCCGTCAAAGCCGTCTCAGCACAAAAAGATCTGCGGTTTGTGCCGTAATCTTGATGTTCAGGCGGCTTACCTAAACCTGGCTGAAACTGCGGCTGACTTATAAAGAAAAATAGAGGGTTGTTAAATTGATTACATTGTTAAGAATGATTACACATGTACCAAATGGGTGTTTATGAAAGAATGAATCAGTTGTGCAATCACTCATGCTTTGAGCATCAGATATTAATCATTTTATGGGCAAAAAAGTGAGTCACTTGAGGCTAGTGTAAAGAGACTTTGATAAGTTTCTTCTTTTTCCCCCGAGACTTGCTTTCTGATGAAAGCTCATCTTCAGAGACAACCCCGAATGAACTTTTCTGTCGCCAACAAAACCGATGTACGAACTTACCTCAGGCATAACAGCAATATCGTGCAAATGAAACCCAAGCCAGTCATACGCAACCTTGTTAACATTCACAAAAACCATGTTAAAACTTAAAGTTCAACGAGTCTTTGGGACGGGCACTAACAGACAATTATGAAAAAGCCATTTGACAAAGACTTCCTTTATGCATACTAATTAATTTCTGCCATCTCTGGTGAGATTTCCTTCAGTCCCTCGCTTGCCTTTGAGAGCGTGTTAAAATTACCCAGTATTATGAATGTCTCCACCATTGGGAAATTAACAGATGTTACCCTACGCCTCCCCGTGTGACACTGTTTCTACTCATATGGAAAAAAACACTAACAACCAATTTCGAATTACTCAGATCTTGTACTGTGGATAACACAATGACGCAATATTCTCCCTGGAAAGAGAATTATGCTATTTTGTGCTGATTTTACTGTCTGTTTGCCGCTCTGGATCTTACAAAGAGGGATGAGAGGTGTGTAGATGAATTTTACTCCGATAGTGAGGAAACTCAAACTGGACGGTGGCTGATTATACAGAGACTCCAATCAGAACTCCAAGGAGATGAGGTAATAGAGTCAAAAAACAAAACAAAGTAAAGTGAAGACGCCACAACTACTTAGAGGCTAAACACCTTTAAATCTAACATCTACTGTATACATCAGCGGTTCTCAACTAGTTTTAGTCATAATTTTACATTGGACACCATATGGTGCTATGGGATTATTTACATAAGCCCCAACAATGTCCTTAAAATCATATATTTGAAGAGTTTATTACCCACATATTATTTTTTTATTATCTTATCATGTTTTTGATTGTGTTTTATTGTGTTAGTTAGCTATATGTTTTTCATTATTATGGCTTAACTCAAAACAAACCAACTGTGGTTTGATTGGTATTAATTGGAATGCACACTGCAAAAACATGATTTTTGATTTATGAGTTATCTCTTATTTGGGAAATAAAATCTTCTGCAGTACGTTGCAAAACATATTGTCTTCTCTTTTGTCCGTAAACCTGTGACCCACTTTTGGGTCCCAAACCACCAGTTGAGAACTACTGTGCGTGTCATGTGAAAATAAAAGGTAACAATAAAAAGGGATAGTTCACCCAAAAGTGAAAATTCTGTCATCATTCACTCACCCTCTTGTCATTTTAAACTTTCTTTCATGTACAGAACACAAAAGAAGATATTTTGAGGAAAGTTGGTAACCGAGCAATGGCGATACCCATTCACTTCAATTGTATGGACACAAAACCAACGCAAGTGAATGGGCCGTCGCTGTTCGCTTAACAACACTCTTCAAAATATCTTCTATTGTGTTTTGCAGAAGGAACTTGTGCGAGTAAATGATGACAGAATTCTAATTTTTTGTATCACTTGAATAACAAAAATACAAAACAACTAAATAATATAAAGCAGGCAATGAAACCTATATCATGAATATAGACTGTTGAAGGGATAGTTCACCCAAAAAAGATAATGTTGTCACCATTTACTCACCCTCTTGTCATTTCAAACCTGTATGGAAAAAAATAACTGTGAACACAATTACAATTCTGAGCATTCTGGAGCCAATAGAAAGAATAATGTTATATACAAAGAGACAATTTTGTTTTTTAGTAGAAAGGTGAAAGACACAAATGTGAGAAGACAAAAACCAAATGAAACAGATTTGTAAAGGGCACCATTTACAAATCTATCAGACACCCTACCAGGCCTGGATTGAGGGATTAGACCGTATAACTGATCCTGCTTTTGTGTAGTCAAATCCTGGGTGGAAAGAAACCCAGCAAGGCTTCTGCTGACAAGAAATGGAAAAAAACGATCTGGCTGATCTTTCAAGCTTCTGCGCTCGTTCTCTTTCTGCTCTCATCTCCCCTCTTCTTCTTCACTGTCATGCTCTGCCTTTAACACTCACGCATGCAGGCTATGGAATATGACCCGAGATCTATTCCTCTCTGAGCATGCCCGTCGCGAAAAGCTTATTAGCTTCTCGCTCGCCGTGTCTCTCCGGCAGAGTGGCAAAGTTTTATGGGGTATTTTGAGCCTTACAGCTTTTGCAGGCAAACAAGCAAGTGTGAAGAGGCAAGCGGGGGAATCAGACCAAAGGATGAAAGGAGAAAGTGAGAGGACCCGGTCGGTGACCACTTGACAGAGTTGCATGGAATATTCTTCATGTGGCAGATGGGACATTTTGAGTTTTTGGAGTTGACAAACTTGTGTTGGATTTTGAGAAAGTGTTGATTGAAAGAGATAAGTGAAATACACAGCTAAAGTTATATATAGCTCTGTGAGGTTTATACAGTTATACCAATATATCAGCCAATAACCGGTATCAGTCAATGAAAGCAATCGGACGATAGTTTGAAAACAGCCAATGATCAGGGCCGATATGTCCTGTCAATCAAAGAGGAATGGAAAATGCAATAAATTTGTGCTGTGAATAGGCAAAAAAGAAATCCCGCACAATACTAGTGCTTGCAAAAAGATAAATTGAATTAGTATAACAACGTTTTGGTCTCATGACCTTCATCAGGCTTATACAAACATATGTGAATACAAGTTCCCATTAAAATAGTGACAACACCAATCACTACAAGAGTTTGTCAATTAATAATCACTTCAAGAGTTCATCAGTTACTAATCACGTTCCAAACGTACGTCATTAGAGAAAATCATTCATGAAAGTTACAAATCACGTCAGAACTGCATTGCACAATAGTCACAATTCTTCATAGACAATCTAAAAAATCACAATCACATACAAATAATAACATCATGCCATCCCCACATCACAATTTTTTTATAACATCACATTAAATAATGCTTCGCCATTCATCTGTATATAGAACATGGTAAGAAACATCACCAGATTGATGTTCAATATTAAAAGTCAATATATTAATTAATAACTTTCAGAACATTAAGAAATATTAATTTCATCTTCAAAAAATGTATTGGCAAATATCAATCTGAATAATCTATCGGTATATCGTTACCAATTAATCTTTCATCACTTGATCCAATATATTATATTGAGACATGGTAGCATAATTGACTATGAATTGTGATAGGAGATCTTGACCGTACTCATTTCTGGCTCATGTGAATTTGATTTATGACTTCTTTGAGTCTCTGCATTATGCATTACATACCTCTACGATGATGAACCCACTGCACTGCACTGATGGTGTCAAAGCTCCACTGGTGCAGTATATTACAGTTCTTCAAAATTGTTCGCCACGTTGACAAGCACTAGTTTCTTTTTATGCGTTTCTTTAATGGCTGATTGACGTTCTGGCCAATTTCCACTGTGAGAATGGCACCCTGCAGTGATTTACCGGGTACACCAATGGGCACCTGTGTTGTAAAACACGCTCATTAACTGTGCAAAGCTAAAAAAAGTGTGGCGCTACCCTGCTAAAAAAAAGACCAGAATTCGCATGCCGGTCCAAGCTGGTTTAGCACTGATAGATGTGTAGCGGCGATATAGTTATGTTGCTAGGCAGAAAAAGGTTTTTCTGGTTAAGCTAGTTAAAGAGCACATACTGTACTGCGTAACACGGGGGCGAAATTTTGATTTTGACATTGGTGGGGACATAAATAAAGTTGGTATGCAGAGCCGCATTATCACAACAGTTTAGTGCAGTTTCCTTGACGTATCTAAACAATATGATATTTTAACGTTTAGTTTTTATATTTAACCTTATTAATGTTACACAAGTCAAAAACAACAAATATACAACAGGTCCATTTTATTTTCATGTTTTTTATTTTTACTTGTTGTGAAAGTCTGTAAATAAAAACTGAACTATTAGATATAAAAAAATATAACACATTATACTTATTTGACAGCCATCACAGAACACATGGAATTCTTGAACAACAATGAATGAAAGGAATGAAACAACAACAAAAAATATATAATTGGTAACGAAATTCACATACTAAATACAAACAGCCTCAAGTGTGCACTTTCCTCTTACTTGTCGCATATTTTGTCAATAAAACTGTTGTTAAGATTTTTTTCCCTTACCGGTATGCACATGCAGACCAGCGGTTGTATAAGATGTTTAACTTAAATTAAATTATTTCTGGACAAATAAATGTTGAATAAAATAAGTATAGGTAGAAAACACAAGACACGGATGGCATCAGTGGTTATATATAAATGTAGATAAAGTGTTTGGTCCAAATTATTGGAAGGGACAAATTAGTGTTCCCTGAAAATTGGTAGGGACAAGTCCCTACATAAAAAGATGCCTATGGCGTACCAACATATTCAACATATTCCAATTATACAGTATAAACCGTCCATTACGTTTCCAATTATAGCTGGTTGTTTATGATGGATTTCTTGATATGTTGTTATAGCCAAACCACTGTCAAATCAGCTGATCCACAATAAATGTGTGAAAATAATCCCCTTAAGAAAATATGCCATGTGTTTGGATGCCACGAATGAAGCGCAACAAGACATGCAAACAAGTGTGAAAACCTCTGATTTGTCAAGTGTCAGAATGATAATCATTTCTTCCTCGAAGGGCATATCAATCCTTCTTAATGATATATCTGTGAGACAAGCGACACATACTAACAGGCCTGTGCTATCAATGGTTGATGAGCCAATGGTTTGATGCATAAAATAAAGCTCTGCTTTTAGCATGCATTTGGTGTTCCATACCTACGATATAATCAAATGTAACAGAGCCCAGAATTTGGTCTTTCAACATCTTTTGTAAAGGTATTTGCGTATTTTATTCTATTTCCCCTATGATAATTAATTTACCACAAATAAAAACAAAAAAATTGTTCTTTATAGTTAAACCAACCACAAATTAATAATGGTTTTGGGAAAGCAACCATAGTTTCACCCAGAGCCGTTGAAAGAGAGAGTCGCAACAACAGAAGTTCAATGTTTCCAGGCGTCACATAATCCAGAGAGCCTTCAGATAATTCCAGGAAGCTACGTTTTTTCTTTTAATTCCTTATTTCTTAAATGTTTTATTCATTAAACGACTTTGTTAAAAATGGAATTGTTAAAATTGTTACCTTAACTGGTCTGTTTAGCCGTTTCTATTACCTTCTGGGAACTATTGTATTGAGAGACCCCATGAACAGCCATGTGAAAAAACTGCTCCATTGGAGTGAACAGAGTTGAATGGTTTTTAACCTCCATTTTGTTATTTCAGGCCTTCAAAGAATTTTAGAATGAAGCACAGATATTACCAGTACAGAAAATTATTTTTACTAGATTTTTGTGGGCAAGACTGGTTTATAGACCCCAGGTAGAGAAACCAAACAGCGCTGCATGAAATTGCGTAAAACTGTAGTATTTTCAGGACACTGTTCCATATGCAGGCATTTAACGACAGTACAGAACATTATGAACATCATTCTATTGTAATGATTTAAATATATATATATTTCTCTCAATGTTGGCTACTAAATTAAGATTATAAATTAATATTTGCTAAACCATGAACTCTTTCAAGTGTCTGTGAGAGCTGTTCATTACAGTGAGTGTATGCTAACTCTACACTAAACGCACTTCAACACCTTCCATGCATAATAAAAGTTGCAAAACCTCATTCAAACACAGCAAGAAGTGCAAACGCTCTCTCTCCCTATGTCCGATCTCTGCATTTTACTGTCTGTACCGTTAATAAGGCCCATCTACAAGCGTGATACTCCTACCGTGAGCCTGGCACAGACCTTTCATCTTGCAAATTAACATTCAAAAATGTGTGTTGAAAGTATAGAGCTAGCATATGCCTGAATCTGCGTTGTCACATTTGTGCCATTTTATTCATTGCTGCACCATCAGATTCCCATTCACTACGTCTCCCGGACTTGACTGCGTCTAATCTATTTAAACGCACTTCCCGGATGGATTTCTCTGCGCTACTATCCATAAACATGATATGAGGTTGCGCGCTATTGTACCGACTCCAATCTTCTCATCTTTTTCTACACCTTTATCTTCCTCATCTCTGAGCGTATCATTCTCTGCAACTGTTCTCTTCCCTGTCTTCATTCAGTTTTCTTCAAGGTCAGTGCTGATACAGAGCCCCCCCCCCTTAAACTGTAATGCAATCTTGCTGTCATCTGCTGGATGTGTTCCTCTCCCTCTCTGTCGACAAATCACACTCATATTCCTCACAAACTGGTTTGAGATGCAAATCCTATTTAAATCTGTCACTCGCTGGCAAGCGCACCAGAGGCTTGGGAAACGAAGAGGGACCCGTGTCAAGAGATCACAGCAATTTGCAAAACGGGGACAAATTTATGTTATGAAACATCTTTGCCAAGATGTGCTCCACGGCATATAGCACAGCACTCAGGGACGGACCTCTGCAATGCAGCTTGTGTCTGATAATTAAATGATCAATGACAAGCTATCGTGATAACACGCATGCATTTAGAATACAAGTTCCTTCACTGAAAAAAATACTTGTAGAATTTACATAATCAAATCCGATTTGGACAAATATTTTTAAATTAAAATGTGTTCAAGTACAACTTACTAACCAGAATAAAGTAAGTTCTACTTGTTAAATACATTTAGTATTTGTTCAAATATTAAGTAAATATTACTTGAAGTAAACAGAAAAGATAATGTTGAAAAAAACGTGATTAACTCAAATCTCACAGTTTACGTACTTATTGAAATATAACAATTTTTGCAACATAGAGGGTAAGAAGATGCTGATGGTCTCTGTACTGCATGGAATTAGCACAGTTACTGCTCAATAAGTGAAATAACACACGTCATGACTCATATCGTGTCTCCCTCAGCCAAGGCACAAGCACTGCTCTTCTGGTGCAGAACGGTAAACAATTAAAAAAATGACCAAAACTCTCCTAAATCTCAAAGATAAATCAACAAAAAATATGAGTTAATATGAGTTAACTTAAAATGTCAGTTAATCTGAAAAATGTATCTCCTAATGCAGTCTGTGCAAAGTATGCTGGGAACTATAGATCAACTGCCAAGGTAGTTATATCTACAAAAATAATTGATGTAGTCTCAACACAAAATAAATAAGTGAACTTAATTTTACCAATTTAAATAGGTTTAACATAATAACATTTAGTTGGATTTACTTCATAATTTGATCAATTAATATTACTCAACAAAATAAGTAAATCTTAACTACCAAAAATAATAGATCCCCCAAGATTTTTTTATCATTATTTTAACTTTTGTTAAAAACAGGAACATTTATATAGGAACAGGAACAGTATATATCTATAATTTCTACTCAGGCATATCATCTTTTTTTCAGTGTTTTTTCAATGCATATTAAAATATTGATATAGCGCTTTATGTCACATACAGTCTGCAAAAATGGGGATGTCTGATATCAGCAGTACCTTTTAATATTCAAGCATGCGATTTCACCTTTGAATACATTAAGATTAAACTCCACAAACATTATAAAACTTGTAATGGGATGTTTTTTATGAAGCATCAGTTTGTGTGTGTCAAGTACCACCAGGCTTCAGGGCCTCACTGGGAGTCTATTAGAAAACACAGACGGGCAGTACTTTAAATAAATGTAGAAATATTTAATGTATTTATGTTACTTCAGAGTGTTTAAATAGATTAACATGAAATAAAACTTGAAATCAAATTGGTTTTAAATTTTTGACATGGCCTTACTCAATCAATATTCAAGATATCTTATTTTCTCAGAATGTTCTTTACATTATGCAGGACGATTTTAACAATAAATCACAATAAATTACATTTTCTGGGTATCCACACGCATGCAGGGTCACTAATGCAAATATTAAAGTATTAACGCTGGGTTCCAGACAACTCGGATTCGGCGCTCAAAACAACCTGTTCAGATTATTTAAAAACTGTAGATTACAGTAGGTAATGTTACACTGTAGAAATAAAGTTTAATCCTGGCAAATGTGGTTTTAAATTGTTTGCTGCCGTTAAAATATGAAATTGTGTAACGAAGACACCTCGGTGGGAAGGATCTTAAATCCGAGGTGTCTGGAAGCTTTATATTATAAATGCAATAATATTTATCATTTGAATAAATTGCATGCATGTTGCTCTGGACAATATTTGTGTATGTATAGTACATACTGTATACATATTTATTTTTATATATGTTTTAATTCATCTTTCTTTCTACTTCTCCTCCCAAGTCAACCCTGATGTAGAGACAAGTAACGCCTATTTAGTTCTGTTTTTATAGTTTAACTTCTCAGGTCTGTCAAACTTTCTAAACAAATAAAGATCAGTAGTTAAATAAAGATCAGCCAGGATCAAAGAATCTCCATTCACATGCTTGGTTAACTTCTTTAAACATCTTTAAGGATACAGCCAAACAGTGGTCTCCAACCACAGTCAGATCCATCAATCACTTACTTCTGATATGAGCCAGAAAATGACCCGTTCTTTCCAAATAAATGTCTCGTCATCACCGCTGAGATATCAGCCTGACATATGCATTAGACTGAGAGGCGCTGATGAAATTCACTTGCAAAGCCATGAAACCTCAGACCCTATAAACTGGGGAGTCGTACTTTTAACGAAATACGAGTAAGAAAAAAAGGCACATTATCAGATCGATAACCCCATCCAGACGGTTCCCTATTCTCACCCTGTTCTGCTCTCTGCTTCCCCTCAGAAACGTTCGGAGCGATGATAACATGCAAGCTTGTAAGGGAGCGGTGAGACAGTCATCTGGGATCTGGCCTGCTCTTCTGTGTTGATGGAACGCTCAGAAAAGGGTCCGAGGGGGAAAGCGGACACGCCCAACACACACTGGAGCGTGCGACCCCGGCCAGAACAGCTGCAGAGGAAGTCTGCTGAGAGTCTGTACCCGCGTCCGGATGGAGTTGCGGGTTAATGTGGCGTCTCGTGGCAAGAGGGGGCATGGGATGTAATTATGGTCAGGCTGAATGCTTACATTAATGAAGTTTCAGAGCTCCACATTTCCTCGGGCCTTGCTAATGAGCCTTGTGCATAATTAGCAGCTTGCCTGATGAAGTTGTTAGGCCGGAGACAGCTCTCTCCCCAACCGTCCATGACGGGCTCCACAGCGCCACTGTTGGATTACAAAGAAACTCAGACCCCACATTGATCAAAAGGAACCTTCTCTGATAGCTTTTGCGGTTCAGGGTGTGAGCGATGATCTATTCCAAGCTCTGCCCTCAGGCATGATATGGAGCGTGTAGCATGTCTTACAGATCTCTGTCTTTTGTTGTTCACTTCTATTATTCTGTCCTTGGACAGTCATTCAGCCCTTCAAAATACAGCATCAAAGGACGTCAGATAATTGCAGCAATATTCAGACCTCAATCAGACATTAGTGTTTGAGTGAGGGATACGGTATAAATAGAAGTCTGACAGGGCCAGTTTACACCGGATATTAACATGACCACATTGCATTTGGATTGTTTACACTACGGCATTATAATACAACCTGGACAACAGTCAAAACCACCCACATACCTGTCTGTCAATCAACTATTGCAATAAATCATTTGAAACATTACACTTTCACTACGAGATTATTATGACTAAAATAATTTATAATACAGATTTCACTGTATGGATTTTTTAAATAAATGCTGTCAGTCAAATACATATTTACTTTTGTTTACTATGTATTTTCTCTTATTTGGGTAAATCACACATAAAATGAGTGGGAAGAGAGAGTTTATAACCATTGTTGCACTTAAGAGAATGGTTTTCAGTGGCCTAGGTCCTACTTATGACTATGACTTTCCCTTTAGTTAGACCATGGGATGAATTGCAGACCACCTGCCCGTCCTTTATCCCAACCCACCGTCAAGGCGTTATTCTAGATAAGACTATATCTAAGCATACTGAACTAGAGCAGGTAGCCAACAATCCCGCCCAGAGTGCTGCACCAGAGTTATGAACCGGCCTCCACCCAGAACCGTTGAGAGAGAGGATCCGTGAACCGCCATTGCTGTGAAAAAACGGTTCCATTGCAGTGAACGCAGTTGGGACGACTCTCTCTCTCAGCGACTCTGAGACCACCCTGCCCCTGTCCCTGTCCCCACACCACATAACAGCCAATCACAAAATTAATCTTATTCTCAAGTCAGCTCCAAATATTTTTCTTGTCAGTTTTCCCTTTTTTGGCGAGACAGTCTTAGTTCATTCACTATATCGAGTATCGTTTCCAATACAAGTGTTCACCATTAGATATATTTTTTTAATCTATACACCGTACTGAAGCCGCGTCGCTGTTGATATACCCAAACACCATTAAATACATGGAAATGATCTGAAAACAATACAGTCTACGAGTCTCCAATTTTATGTTTTAAGATTCAATGATAAAATGATGGTATTTTAAATGCTTTTCTTGATCTTTTTTGTAGTGCTACATAACTGCTGTAGGTGTTTTAATTTATGCTGTCATGAAATCAGCGTCCCTCCCCATCGGAGAAACCTGACCACTTGAGAGCCATCTGAGATGCACATGTGAATACCAGGTGTAAACGGTGTCATAGAAATGTTTCAGACAGGCTTCCAAAACACAGGGCTGGGACAGAGTGTACTACCTTCTCTGTCAACCCACAGCCTCCAGGGTTCACAGGTAACACGCCAAACACACGCACACACGCCCAGACTTTCCTAATATCATGCTCCGTCAGTCGTGACATGGATTAACACATTTCTCTCACACCTCTATCCCACTTCGCTTCTGTTTTTGTCATATGAAAGCTTGAATCTAAAGCACAATTCAGTCGTGACAGGCAAACTCTTTCTCATCGTAAAAACCCTTGTGTTTCCATCACAGATTGTTCAAATTCCGAGATTCATTTGGGTACGGCAGACTAGTTGAATTGAGAATCTTCCACTACAGGACATCAGAATACTTTGAATTTTGGCTCATCAAAGAGTTTAAGGAATTGTACCCAAAAATAAAAACCCCAGCTCGTTCAAAACCTGTACAGTATATGATTCCTTTGTGGAACACAAAAAATATATTTTGAGAAATCTCTCAGTGGTGTTGTGTCCATACAATGGAAGTCTATGGGGGCCAGTGTTGTTTGTTTCCCAGCGTTCAAAATCATCTTTTGTGTTGTGCAGTAGAAAGAAAGTTTTGGAAAGGTCATACTGTATTATACAGATCCTCCGGCGCTCACATGTAACCCGCTGCTACAGCCACTGGCTAAAGGGATATTTTGTTTTCATTGAAGGCGCCTGGAAAGCTGTAAAGGATGTGTGGCAACCGACTCGACCTTTCCTGTAGCATTTCACGTCAATCATAGTCGCCTTTGAGAGTCAAGTGTTAAGAGAGATGGAGGGGTTGAGGGTAAATTGACCTCGTGTCAGTTCTACAGGTTTAGTGGGACCACCGAGGTGAAACCCCCATGGACGCTGTAAATGCTTAGCGAGTCTGGTGGTAGTCCTGACAGCACACACACACACAAGCAAACACGCATGCATTTCAGCCCACGGGAGTTTGAGATCGATAGGGTGTAATTGCCATCCATACGCTGACCTGGCCATGAATCAAACGCATGAAGACGACACGGGTTGCATGAAGAATTCTGCGTGTGTGTGTGGGGGCCTGTACATGTTCATGGACTTCCGTCCTCATACCTCATCCTGAAATCCTTCTACACACCTCCAGTCATCACACAGACGCACTTCACTGATGCGCTAAATTGCCGTTTTGGCAACAAAAATATTTCTCATCGCAGCGTTAGACCTTTCCAATGGAGTAATTGGTACGCATTGTCTTTGAGCTGGTCTGTGTTCATCCCATAAGCCTCTGAGCTCCAAGACACCGCTGTATTCATTAAATTCATCGCGATATATAATGTCAGCCTCTTTACCACCTTGTAAAATGGAGCGTGACGACAATTTCTTGTATACAACAGAACAGAAAAGCTTCTGGGGATTCTACAACATATAGAAAATTTGTAGCTTGTTACATGGTGGACATGTTTGGCTGCCCTTAATGAAAGTTTAACCTCGATGTGTATTTTTTTGACACGTCTCGCTTTCTATTTTCACACTTCGGATGCAAATGACTCGGTGTACACGCTCATTAGCTGCAATTCCATATCGCACATGAGTCATTATAAAGTTTTGCCGTTCTGTTTCGCGCATGTCAACAATCAAAGTTCTGTTGTCGCAACCCATGGTATAAATGTATTGGCGGTTCATTAAAATAATAGCGGAGGCAGTTAATCACTTTCCATCCCTATGGAAAACTTTCACACAGTATTTTTTTTCTTGAAATCAATGTCAAGACTCCATTAAGTAATTTTTAAGCGTGCAAAATCATTCAATATTGAGAAGCTATCGTTTCGTTAATGACCAAGATTCGAGATGGCCAACCTGCCTCGACTGTTGGTCTCCACTGATAAATGACAGAAACCTAAAACAAAAAATGTTGTGGGACATGTTGACAAGGCAACAACAACGTGTGCCGAAAAGCAAAAAGCGTTGATAAAACCAGCTGTCCTGCCTCTCGGTGTGGTCATTCTGTTCTGTGTGTCTTGCTGTCTCACTTTCTACGTCCTAAACTGCTTTACCAAACCCTCCTCTCTTTATTTATTTGCCCAGGTCTCATCCAATCGAGCAGGCGATTCCTCCACGAAAAGGGCAGGCTGCCAAGCCACGGCGGCTGTGACAGAGCAATGCATTAGGACATTAAGACACCCACTCGCTTGCTGAAAATCAATCACACACTTCTGCATGCATTATGGGCAGAGAAGGGCACCCAACAGATTGCTTACCACCTCCAGCCTCACCGAAAGCAAGGTCTGCAGTCCAGCCACCCCTCCCTAGATGTCCATTTCGTTCTTATCACCCCCCTGTTGAAGAAATAAGTTGGGACCTTAAAACACTATGTCTCTTTCTCAGGTTAAAAGGCGACTCTCGGCTTTCAGAGCAGTTCGGTCGGAAGGTTGTTATCGCGAGTCCGACAGGGCAGCAACAAGGTGGTTCTGCAAGATTAATTCAAGGCGAGTGCACTGTGACGCTGGGAATTATACAGTAAGTGCAGTTTTTAAGAAACATATAAATAAACAAGAAAGAAAAATCACAGCTGTGCCTTCTGCATAGAATACAAACCGAAACCAGGAAGAATTTTCATGTGGATCTGGTTTATGCAGATTTGGCGTAGGTTTATTAGGTGTACCAGCATATAAAAAAATCTTCATCAAAGCCTTGTAAAATCTTGTTGCTGACATCAGAGCATCCAATGCTTTGGACCGCCATCCAAACACATCCCTTTAACTCTGAAGCCTATTAAGTCCAGTAATTGGTGACCCTTTGAATCTTTACCACGACCAGAGAACTTTGGAAAATGATTGAAATAACCAAGAGTTATAGAGAACTGTCCAGAAGGCCATAAGATACGAGCGTAACAATTTAACTTCAGTCTGTTCTGTTCCATATGTGCTCACCGCAAGTCATTTTTCATGCTTTATAGCTAACAGGTGACCAGGCGAGAGAACTGCGCAGATGAGTTGACGAATACGTGTTCCAGCAAGTGCAAAATGGAAGTTGATAAAATAGACTCTCTAGAAGTGAAGTATGTACTGATGCAACACCTCATGTGAATGAAGCATATTTAGATTAGATGTAGGCCACCTTGCCATTACATATTATTGATCATAGGTTCAGAAGAAAAATTTTGTACAGTACTGACACTACTTCACTTTGACTACTTCCAACTGGTTGCGATGTATTTTATGCATATGGACAAGAACAATTCTCTTTTTAATGTTGCCTACTTCATTCAGGGATGTCTCTCCAGGAGTACGATTGAAGCCCCTTAGTTTTGTACTTTCATACTCATTATTTTTTAGATAGCTATGTTCATACCTCATGGTGCTTCTTTCATAATGGTATAATATACAGTGTGAAGCCACCTGGGATCAATTAAAATTTGTTCACTCTATAGGGGAGAATATAGTTTATAGGTGTTATTTGCTCATTTTTACAACAATTTATAAGTAACTCTACATTTGCAAGCTGGTTTAATTGATGAATCATACAGGTTTAAATCAATCTGACAGCTGTTCACGTGTTCTTGTCTCATGTTTCTTTCATCACGTAAGAATATTTCTCCACAGAGTTTCTGGCAATTGTTTATTTTAGGCTGAGATAATTACGTTTTCATATTGCTGTATTCATCTGCATTCAAATTCTTTATTGTCAACACATCGATCGAAGGGAAAGTTCACCCCCCAAAATAAAAATTCGGTCATCGTTTACAGAACCTTTAGTTGTTCCAAATTGATTACCATAGTCTGCGCCATAGTGCCCCAGAACTGTTTGCTTTTCTACATTCTTCCAAATATCTTCTTTTGTGTTCAACAGAACAAAGAAATATATACAGCAAATTTTCCTACTATCGTAGAATGGTGGCCAAGAACTGTTTGGTTACAAGCATTCTACCAAATATATTTCTCTCTGTTCATCAGAGCAAATAAATGTATTTTGTTGAGTGAACCGTTCCTTTAATTTAAATATTTCAATGTTTGTGGTAAATTGCTTGTGAGTTAGAGAATGGAGGGAAGGTTAAGGCTATAGCCTTAGTCAATCATAAAGACAAACAAATAGATTTAAGAATGTTGACCTTTCACAGATGCTTGTATCCAAAACAGTTTTATTGCTTTACTTATTGTGGGTTCATTCACCGTGGAGCAGCCCAGGGTTAAGTGCATACTCAAAGGTGCAATGATGGTAGCCATGAACTGCCCAGACCAGGATTTGAACTTACAACTTTTCAAGCCAGATCAATACCGCAATGACAGTGCCTGTATGGTAAGAACCATACATCAAACCGAAAAAGGAATTTGGATACTTTAGCTTCACTTTAGCCTTAATGCCATTGCATTAGATAAAATATCAAACAAACTAAACATCTTAAAATGAATAATGACGCTAGATCAAACCAGGTAGTGCCTTGATCAGTTTTGGTGGATGTATGAAGTATCTTAACAATGGGAGTTAGATCAATATATTAAAGGAATAGTTCACCCAAAAAGGAAATGTCTTTTACTTACTCACCATCATGCCATTCCAAACCTTTATGACCTTCTTTTGCAAAACACAAAAGAAGATATTTTGAAGAACGTCAGTAACCATTGACTTCCATTGATACATTTCTGAAAATATTTTTTTGTGTTCCACCAAAGAAAGAGTCGTACAGGTTTTTAAAGACAATAGAGTAAATGAATGATGACAGAATTCTGTTTGTTATCTGTCTCTTTAAAGGTTTTGAAGTGTTGCTTGCTGTAGGTTTTTAGATACCTTTATGGGCCAATGTAGCTGCATGCCGAATAAAGACAAAACTGTTTCTTTTAAAATGATGATGAACAGCATATGCATTATCAGTGACATGCCTCTTTTGCATTGCCAGAATGCTGCATGTTACGATTTGTTTTAACATTTATACAATAGAAAAAAAGCTGTTTCTCATTCATATTGATTTAAAATCCTGCAGCAAAATGTATTAAAAGCAGGCCGTGTATCTTTGTGAGCGAAGTCCCCATCATTGAAATGAATATTGCTTTCCACTTTCCTCCGCTTTGCCTTATGTGATGAGAAATTAAAGGACTGTAAAAGCAACTCTCTCGTAGACAGTAGCAGTCAAACCTCTACTGCATTGTGAGAAGCAGCCCTCTGATATAAGCCATGTGAAGAAAAAGCAAGTGAGAAGTTTTACCTGTCATGGCATGTTTTCTTTGTTCCTGTGTGGTCCAAAAGGTGAAGTCTTATCTGATAGAATATGTTTATTTGTGAACAGAGCAGAGGGGATCACAAACTACTTATTGGTAAGACAAATTTAATCCCTGGTATGTGTGACCCATTTGCTTAAATATAGTTTTTATTTATTTACTATTTAAAGGTACGTGTTTAGCTAAATTATAATTTTTTAAACTGCTAACAATATTTATACCAAATTTTAAATAAAATATTGTTTACTTGCATTTATTTGCAGAAAATAAAAACTGGAGAAACAGGTCAAAACAACAGAAAAGATGCTCTATATTTTAATATGTACTCCAAAGTGACTGATTTTGGGTGGCAACTCACAAGTGATGCACAATGCTCCGATAACATAAAAATACAAACTGCACATACAATTTTGACAAAATAACCAATTAGAATTTTGATTGAACTAATTTAACATCCTGTGATTCTACGTAATGAAAAGACACACTAAGAATGTATATGTGTGTGAGTTTGACGTTCACACATTGCCCGGGTGCTTGAAAACCAGTTCCCCAGCTCAACAACTTCACAGTAAAAGGCAGTCATCACTTTAAATGATTGGTTTGCTGTATTCCTACCAGGTGCTGGAGCCGCAGTGCTAAAGATGATGTAGTGCGCGCGGCCCAAACAGGGGGAAGCAGGTGCATTCTGGACTTTAATAGATGGATAACAGTTCCTCTCCATGATGAGATTCAACTGCCACTAAAAAGGCAGCAGCCAATGGCGTACGTGCCCACCCGTACAGCCGTATATTTGAAAAATGGTCCTGTGATATAACAAGCGGGCAGCACTTAGTAGGTTTTGTGAGGAAAGCCTCCCTCATTTTAACGCTCTCGCCCACCGTCAACCAATCAATTTTTTCCACTTAGCCTCGCGAAATCGGGAAATGACAGACCACCCTAACACCTGCCATGCGGCGAGAAACTCATAAAAAGAGCTGCTCCCCGCACCGCAAGGGTATCTGTGAATCATTTGCTGTTTCTTTTGTACTTAGACAAAAAAGTTTAGTGATAAAAAGAGGTTATTACGCCCTCATGCACAGGAAATGAATGTTATTACTCAAACACACAGTAAGCAACAGAACTGGATTTTTCAATCAAATGATCGACAATATTTGATGACCTTTTTGCATTGAAGCCTTTTTAAATGGAAAAGCAAAATCATTTTCAGCCCTGACCAGAAGTATTAGCGTCTTTAATTTATTTAAAATGTTTTCAGATAACAGGTTGCATCAACAAACTTGTACACAGACCGTGTGTACTCTGATGTGATATGTTGAAATTATTATCTGAAATATAAAATTTGAACAGGCCTATTTATATTTTTTAATATTGTTTTCATAGGGTAACCCCTGATTTACACTGCACTAGTGTGCGGCATGTTACGGCTCCGGCGTCTAAAACGCGAAGAGGCTGAATTCGCGAGACCACGTGATTTGCTCGTCTACGTTGTTTTTCATAATTTTTTGGGGTTATGCCATAAGAAAAATGGCTAAATAGTTAATGTTTGTCTGGTGTATTGTTGTGTTCATTGCTATGAGTCATGCTTTGTTCCCTTACTATAGTAAGACTTTGGAGGCCCCGTGTTGCTGTGGTTCCCCAGGCCATCACCTGAACTGCCTGTTGGATGGGCCGGCCTGCGAACACTAATAACATTATGTTGATAATACATGTTCTTGTTGCATTCAGAGTCCAAAGGCAGGGTGCACGAGTAAATATGGTCTTACGTGCATAATTCTGTTGGAAGAGTCGATGACAGCTATTAGGAGGAGTGTCGGGAAGAGATCAGCTGAGCATGACTTTAATCTAATTCTTTGTCAGTTCCTGTGAATGTCAGGAAGCAAAGTTGATTCTCTCGGTGGACAGAATAGAAAAGGCCATCCAGAGCTGAGCCACTCAAGACGCTTATGTGCCAGATCAATGCATTGTCCTTCACAAAATGTGGGGAATATAAATGTTACTTACTTCCAAAGGTTATATACCCTATATACACCTCCTGCCATCTGAGCTCTCGGTACAGTCATGTGGCTGAATCGTTTTCTGATTTAATCATTTTTTTTATTATATTCTAAATATAATTATTTAACATCAAAATCATATAATGAGTGAAAAGTTAAACGAAGAAAATATAAAACAGTATTTTTCTTTAATGACATGATTTAGGCGAGCCGGCGTGGATTCTGTAACAAGTGTGCAAAACCTGATGATCCATGTTACAGTATATTGCCATGTTTCTAAAATGTTCCAAAGAGTATCTTGTGCATTTCAATAGATGTAAAGAAACCTGACCTTCTCCACAAAAGAGTTGTCACAACATGTGCAAACATTTATACACATCCACATCATACATTGTCTCTCAGGCTTTTAGGCCCTACTGTTCTATAAACACTGTGTTGTGTTTTACCTCATTTTAATCTTGAGTACCTACACATTAGTAATGCATTCGTCGTATCTTCGAAGAGTATTTAGTTTGATCAAATTGATAAAAGAGAGATACAGCTGTACGATTATTTCCAGAAAAACACAAGCTGCTGGAGGCAGGCAGTGGAACGGAACTACAGCACGAGCACACAACACGTCTTATTGTTGTTTACATTATGCACATACACGCCGATTGCCAACAAAACACAGACATATTACATAGTTTGACTTAACGCCTGCAGTTCATGTCCTGCATCTTTTAGCACCATCTATCAGTTTCAAACGATCTCCAAATCCAGCGTTATATCCACCCTTTATATAACATCCATCACTGAAATGCCGTGAACAAACGAACACACCTCAACTTCTCTCACTATCGCAAGTGTAACGACCTGTAGCTGCAGGCCCACAGCGCACCCAGCAGGTCTTCCTATGCTCGTCGATTTTCCGGGAGAATTGCCCAATAAAAGGAATTATAAAAAACTTTCCTAAACAAGTTGGAGTGGAAATACTACGTCACACATCCAACTCGTTTTTTAAGAAGTTGACCATGTTAAGCATAAGAAGCCAGCATGCATGCATGTTACCGGATATTTAACAACAACATTCTCTTCCTTTCTGCATATATTCCAGTACAGGAGTTTGTAACTGGGCATTAAGCCAAAGGTATCTAATACAAAATGCCCAGGCGACGCAACGGAGACCTCTGAGCAGCTGAGCCGATCTGAAATCTTTAAAGGTCACCTGCACTTTTAAAGACTGTATTAAAATATCTTGTGGTGAGAGAGGAGGTGTGGTAGAGCTGAGTATAATCTCTTCTTTCATCCCTCTCGTCTAGAGCCATCTGTAATAGAGCTGTGAGAAAGTCATACCTCTTTATGTACAGGTACAGCTAATTATTAAATCATATATACTTTTCTTATATACTTGAATTGATTTTTAGAAAGGAATTAATATAGTATTTTAATTAGTACTGCATCTTACAATATTGCAAATCAGAAATTGTGTTTTTTTTGTTTGCTTGCTGGTTGGTTTATTTTTTTATTACATTGCTTGCAAATATATTAAATTTATTTTCAGCTTGAACCAAATCAACATGCTAACTTTGTTTTTGAAAATATTTTTGTTTACTTTAAATATATATATTTTTTTTTACTTATTATCTCATGTAAAGTTACATTTGTCATGGAACGGCCAACAGGAAAATGGACGAAAGTAGGCTTTAACTCAAATACACTTTAATAAACCAATCCGGATAAACAGGAGTAAATAACATAGGCTGATGACGGGCAGGTGCGATGATTACAAAAATGGGACAGGTGCGGGAGCGTGATGGGAAATGGAGTTCTGTTTTTGCAAGCACTGGTACCTCCTTTAGGAAATGCAAATATGTTTATGTATATCAGATAATTAATTCACTCTTAAAGAGGAATTAATAATGCAGACAATACTGACTTTTTCAGTATCACAATTTTTTTTTCTAGCTCTTTTTATTATTTATTAGCATTTTTATTGCATTTTATATAAACACTCCACCGTGTTCTGTGAAATGGTTGTAAAGTGGATTGAAGGAATTTCAATAAGAATACAGTTGCTCTGAAGGTGAGAAATCTCCTCTGTATTTCTGCTGACCTATTTCATTAGCTTCTTAAATCTTCATTGCACGTATCAGACAGTCATTGCTACTTTAGTAATGTGCCACTAGTCAGTGTCAGACATTACACATTATAACCCATTAACCAGAGAAGGCTTTTTAATAAAGGCTTGGGCTGCTGGGTACACTTCTCTCAATGCACCGGGGGTCATTTTGGATCTCTCTGCGAAGCAATAATTCACCGACGAGCCTCTGTGAAGTTGTGCTTTGTAGGCAATTATTTGCCTATTAATTTTTAACTTTGTCCCCGCTGCTCAATAAATAAACAAAGGTGTCTAATGAAACAAATTGGTTCCAACAAAAATGATTGTTAATAAATCATTCAGGGCAAGCACATGGATTATGCACCCCGTGTTTTCCCGGTCTCATGAGAGCACGCTGGAATCTACACGGTGGCACTGATACCCAAAAGCGTCTTGTGATCAATATTCAAGAGTGTGTTTTGTGGCCCAGAGGAACGTGAAACCTGTGTGTAAAAATAAAGCCTGAAGATCGATCAACTTCTCTCCACAAATAAAACATTCGAAAGCGTGTAAATATAATAAATAAAACCCCAAAACTAAAGACAGCAGGAAAGTTTTGATCTGTGATGAGCATCTTCTTATGACATGGAGTCGTTTATTAAAAGGTGAATCATAATTGACTCTCCTTCTGTGTCATCAACACTGTTTGCGTTTAATTATGTGCTACGAATTGGAAGTGTGGCGAATAAAATTAACAGGGGCGCTGCGAAATGTCACGCCATCTCAGTCGTCGGGTTAATGAGCATCTTTTGGTGAAAGCGTGCAGACGTCACACAGGTCTCCAGGTCATCAAGACCCCTTTCCCCTTTATCCCCTGACATTTTCAGCTTACCGAATGAAAAAGAGAAGAAAACCTTGCCAGGCACAACCAGGCAGGCTGTTAACCTTTCCCAACGCCTTATTCTGACCACCAAGGCCGGTCTTGTTCATTATCTCTTCCTTTAAAATTGTCAGATCATGTCCTTTAAAACTGAGGCCTCTGGCTGTAATATCACCACTTGGTCAGTCGCTAATCACCGCGAGCCTCGGGTTGACAGCAGCGCGTCGTGCACGCTGGTAAATGGTTATGGATGGGGCCGTGTGCTACTCCATCATGTAGGAGACTGCAGTTTGAAAGCATGATGATGGAGAGGGTTTTCAAATGTCTGGTGACCCTGAGGTTAGGAACATGGAGGTCTAGGGCAAGGTGGCTAGAACGAGTGACAGACCTCAGAAATATAGCTGATTGTAAAATGAAACCTTCCGGTCCTGGATGCTGATTGGTCCATTGGCATGATATATGTAGGATATACCACAGCTAAGACCTCTTTGCTTAGCACCTATAGAAATGTTCTGGATAGTTTGCTCTTTCATTATTTACTCACTCTTGTGTCATTGCAAACCTGTACGAGTTTTCTTTCCTGCAGAACACATGAAGATGTTTTGAAAAACAGGGTTAACCAAATAACATTGGCCCCCATTGACTTTCATAGAGTGAAATGGCTGATTCACTATAATCTGTATTATTATCTTTAAAAATGACCTGGGGGTGGGCAGTATGGTGGCATATCATACTTATAATGGTAATAAGTTACCACCCAGTTATGAAACATGGAGTAATGTGAAAAAAAAGAAGAGGTGTAGTGTTGTTTCTCAATTGAGATTCTGCAAAATTATGAAAACATCAAATTGACCAAATAAAAGGACCAATTAAATACTTTTTATTTCTTCACTGAATTTTCACAATATTGTATTATTACGATATATCAACCAGCCGTAGAATCATGATTTTTCATTGTATTGGATCCTCCGTGGTCCATAAATAACAGATAAATACCGTGAATCCAAACGTATACTCACCTTGTGAATGTATAGTTTCTTTGCCACAGGCGCGATATGCGTAAACAAGCTGACTCTACCGAGCGCATTATGCCTTACAAGAATGATTGAACGTGAACAGAACGGGTTGATGAACTGCCGTTGTTTTGAAAGGGTCTTATTGCCTTTGCGTGCCCATCATAGTGAGTTATGGATGCCGGTGCATCACAGTGGTGTGACAAAGGCGGCATGTGTAACACCCTGCTTTTATTTAATGCCCTTTTTATTACCTGCATACATAAGGGCCTGTTTAAGAGTAGACTGTGGAGGCGCATGTGGATAATGGCGTTTCCCGCAGTTGGCACGCTGTTGTGATGCTCGTCACACAAGGACAAAGGCACACTGTACCATTTAGTAATGCAAAGAAATTTGCTTGAAACACAAAAGGGGATGTTAAGAAAAGTTTGCTTCAGAAAACATATTTTTAAAGTAAAGCAAGCTAACTTTAAAACAGTAGATGGTGTCAAAGCAACAGCATAAACAAACCTTACTGCGCAAGTTACACAAAAAAATTGTCTATTTTAATATATGTAGGTACAATAAAATTCCACAAATTGTTTATTTAATACAATTTCTATACAATAAAATACACCAATCCGTAATAATATATTATAAATTAAATTAAATATAAATCGTTTTATTATTACCCAGCCAGACTGATTAACAAACACAGACTGGACGATAACAACATCCACAATCCTATCATCATATCACTGTTGGATCATAACCCACTAGTTTGTTGCATCGCTAGACACGGCCCCATCCGGTCGCCAACGGTTGCTTCTGCTCGTGTTGCCGGAAGTCGCCAGCTCTCCATAGAATTGAATTGAATAAATGGCATCATGTCGCTTTGTCGCTTGTAATCTGAACAGGGCGTTAGGCACCATTGCTCTACAAAACTGTCCGGAGACCACGAGAGTGAAATTCAAGTCTGTACTGATTAATATCAGCTAATTCACCTTCAGTGTTCTAATGCACCATTGTCTTACTCCAGACACCAGGACACACACATTCTTGTGCCTGAGTCCCATTAAAGCTCTGTAGACATTCTGATAGCAAAGACGAGAGCTAAATAAGGAGATGAGAACAGTCCAAATCTCTAATGTCGCTCATCCGACCCACACGTGGAGCCAGAGAAGGTGGGTAAAGAATCCAGTGTGCTTTGGCACCATGCCCTTCACCTCTCTCTTTCATTATCTCTCTCTTTCCTAGCTTTGGTAACTGAGGCCTGTGTCACCCATTAATCTCAGTTGGGCGGTAATGGCGCCTCCTTGTTTTACTAGCCACAGTATGAAAAAGTAATGACTCTTCTCCCATCCGTTGTTTTGTCCTGTTATTCGGGTTTTGTGGGTGTGTGTCTACAGATGAAGAAAGAGAGAGGGAGGTCTGTAATGTGAATGAAGTCACTTGCCTGTCTCATTCTCGGATCGCTAATGTAACATCTGCACTTAACAAATATGCCGGAGCGCTTAGCGGGAACACATGGTGCATCTACTGTATATTGCTTTGCGTAAGGGATACTGTTTATTTCACACTGTAACTGTATTACACACAAAATATATTGTGCATATATTTTTAATACAGGAAAATTTGTATTTTTTGTATTAATATTTAATATCATGATGGCATGATTGTTTAAAACATTTTGAACAATTCCATGTAACTTGGGGTCCATTCAAATGTTTGCATTTAATCAGATTTCTCTGCATTTAAAAACTCATTGACTTGACACATACAGGAAATGTGAACACTATCATTTTACTTGTAAAAAAACAACTTGCCACACATAATCCAACATGTGTAAAGATTGCTCTTTTGAAGGTTAAATTCTGCCATAAAAAGGTCAGAAATTACTAGTTTTATTAAACCCCCCCTCATTTGATACGCAAGTAAAGTGGACGTACCTGTCAGTACAAATGCTTTGGAATCTGATGTTCCAAGTATGGTAAGAAGCATTACATTTCGGTCACACGTTTGCAGTGTTCGACCAATCACTACGCACTGGTTAACTGGCCAATCATAGCACAACTCGCTTTTCAGAGCGATGAGCTTTGTTAAAAATCTGCGTTTTTCAAAAGGCGAGGAGATACAAACATGCACAGTATAAGGAAAATACTTCGTTTTTAAACCTTAATTCGTTTATACACATTGCATTACATCTAAAACCAACGATAATGTTCGTTTCAGCCGTGTCATAAGACCCCTTTAACTTGGGGTCTTTGACAGCTCAGGTACCACCACACTTAAATATTCATCCAAGTTTTTTTTTTAATGCAGTCGGATGGACCCAGAACAGTAAATCTGATCATGGCTTCAGCTGATGTATAGTGTAGAAAAAGGTGTGTTGCCATTAATGATGCGACAACACAATCTATTCTACGACTTCTCTTCCGGGGAATGTAAAATATGTGTTTGGCGTGTCGTGTTTGGCTCGTCATGTCAAAATATGTGTTTGGTGCGTCTTGTGAAGATACTTGCAAGACACTTGCTTAACAGTGATTACACATGAGTATGTAGCAAATGCGAGCATCTCTTTTATCAAAAAACCTTTCGACTCGTCTGTAGCAGGCACGCAGGCTATTTTGACATGATGTGCCACACACATGACGGGCTAAATACATGTTTTGATGAGCTTCGCATTGGTGCCTCACCCGGAGAGAGGTCACTGCACGTCACTGATTCATATGAATTTTTAGATTGGAGTACTATTTGCTCACATGCCAGTAATGTTTAGGGGAGGGGCTTAAGTATAGATTTTTTCGTACAAACACATGGGAAAACAGTTACGAATTCCTGTGAGATCAGGTTGGCTGAGAAGAAACGTGTTGAGAGACCACGATTCAGCACCCCCTCAGTATCCCACAATGCAGTGCTGTTCAGGGAGGCGGCACATCGCCCCTCTCACTGTTATTCAATAAAACCCTGTGGCAGGTGTGATTGAGAGCCACTCAGTGCAGGAGCAGGACCCTCAAATATGAGAGGGGTTTAAAATATGAGCGCACTGACAGCTCGCTTGCCAATCCAAATTAAAAAAAGTTGGAGTGGCTGGCTTTACGCCGTCCACGACGGCACCGCCGTATTTCATCCCGGCCGGCGTAGCCACTCTGCGCATCCTCCATTCGCGCTTGACAGGGCTGGTAAATCTGGCCTCGTTTGGCCGGTGTGTAAACAGTTATTCATCTGGTGGCAGGAGCGAGGGACGGAGACCAGCTCATCTCCCGCACTTCAGGCGTCGCTTGGAAATGAGAGATTTGTGGAAAACGGAACCCATTTACTTGCTCACATTTCAGCCAATATTGAAGCAGTACGGGATATCAGACATCATAAATGATTCAGCTGTCCATTCTTGAGGTTTTACAGGTAAAACAGATTTAGATGAGGATGAAAACATTAAAAAGTTCAAGCATCATTTCATTGAGGTCACATACAAGACGGAATAACAAAACTGGCTGTCCTTTTGGAATTTTCCTACAGACAATATTTCCTTTAAGCCTAAAATGACCCAAATGCTTGACCACTGAACCGAACGTAATGGGTGACCAAACTTTACTCACCCAAACCACAATTAAACGGCACAAATCATTAGCACTAATGATGTCTTGCTGTGCATATCGATTCCATTGAGCTTGCAGCAGAGGAACAAACAAGACAACAGCGAATGAATCTGTTTCTCTAATTATCACGTTTGAAAGCTGGAGGTCGACACCGCTAACAGCCGCTAAACATTTAAGTGTAAATTCATGCAAACCCGATGTGGCATTATTCACGATCCACACCCGCGTGGTGGTTGTCTGTAAACAACGTTCAAGGTTCAGGAACTTGAGGATTTGTTAAGTAGAGCACAGCTAAGCTCTTATTCTTTGCAAAATCTCAATGAGCTTCCTTCTCTGCCTGCTTTAAACATTTGCATTTATTTGGCAGATGCTGCGACTACAGGGTGTACGTTTTGTGTGTTGTGTATTGCTAATGTAACTTGTTCTGTAAGAAACCAGACTTAAAAACATGCTTTGCTCAAGCACATCCACTAAACTTTGTCTATACACTAATTTGTTTACTTACACAAGACAACAAACAAGAAAGAGAAGCTAAACTTAGTCATGCTCAGCGAGGAATTGAGATTTGTTTACACCATTCTGTCAATTTTATGAATATGATTTATTTTATTTAACCCAGAAAGAGTACATAATTGACCCAACAATGGGTTAAAATATCCCAGCATTTGGGGTTTGTCCCATTTTTTTAACCCAACGCTACATTGAATAAAATCCAAGCATTTCCAAGAGAAAACTTAACAGAAGAGTTCACCCAAAAATGAAAATTCTGTTGTCATTTACTCAACCTTAAGTTGTCCCAAAACTGTATGCAGTACATACTGATAAACACAGAGAAAGATATTTGGAAGAATGCTTATAACCAAACAGTTCTTGGCCACCATTGACTACCATAGTAGGAAAGATTGCTGTATACATTTCTTTGTTCTGTTGAACACACAAAAAAAAAGATATTTTGAAAAATGAAGGAAAGCAAACAGTTTTGGGGCACTTTTGTCTTCCATTGTCATTTTTCTTACTATGGTAGTCAATGGTGCAACCATTGAACAAGCCGTGTCATTGCGTCCAGTGTAGACATGGTGTTAAACAAATTTGCAACAACGTGATGGTGTGTAAATGATGACAGAATTTTCATTTTTAGGTGAACTGTCCCTTTAAGAAATATTTTCTAAAAAGTTGTCAGGTTGGGACATCTTCCCATGTTCCCTGGGGCTCCAACCCATCACCCCAGTGTTCTTACCAGTTCATCTGGAGGACTTACGTAAAGCAGATAGGTGTTGTGATATTGTATGCCAGTGTATTCTGTGAAGATCTGGCAAAAAAAAATACAAGAAAAGACAAGAAGCATTTCAATAGAACCTAAACTATGATTAAAACAGTCGTTACCTCAGTAAATTACTCACAACCTTCATCAAGGTAACGTCTGCATGACTGACAGCCATTAAACTGTCATCTCCACTCTTTTGATTCATATGAAATGATTTCGTTTTTGAGAGAGACTCTCTGAGAGAAAGAGAATTTGGGTAAAGGTGGAGGGAGGGAGTGGGTGGAAAATGAGGAATGAGTTTCTCACTGGGAGAGAAAAAGAGATTAGATAAAAGTGTAAGAAGGCAAGGGAAAGTATGAGGCGGATAGAGAGAAGTGAAGGATGAGAAAAATTAGTGTGTGTGAGAGAAGTGACGAATGAATAAAAGAGGGAGAGAAAATGACACGTTCAAGGACAAACCAAAGGCTTAAAAACGTTGCACAAGCAACTTAATTATTTTACCTCTTCTTAGCTTTCGGAGTGCTTGTCACTTTTACGAGTCACTCGGCTGAAAATCCTGTCATACGATTTCTCTTCAGGTATTTGCATGCTTCAGCTTTCCGGTTTTATGTGTGTTTTTTTTCCAATTTGTTCCAGATCAGGAGTTGATTCTTTGGTTCTTTTTACTTTTGAGACATATTTTGAGTCCTCTTAATTCTTAAAGTACACTGTAAAACACAGAGTAACTAATTCTGTATTTCATTTTATGAAAAACTTGGCTTCTACGCGAAACACTTTGTTGCTGTTTTTCCTCCGTTTATTTTAATTAGTATGTACATTTTCGCATGACTTTATTTCCATGAAGTTGTAATGTTTTTTAATGTTATGAACTTTAAAGGACTTTAAATAAATTGCGTATAAGTCACGATAGACCACTTTATTTAAACCTTTGTTGCGCTTTTTGTATCGATATCTCCATTGGCCATTCACTTTCATTGAATAAAAAGTGCCTAGGAAATTTAGCGACTTTTGCTTTGAACAGAAGAAAAAATAATGTTTGAAAAGACGAGGGTAGGTAAATGACGTCTGAACTATTCCTTTAAAATGTAAAGAGCTCACACAAAAGCTTTTCATTTCCAGACCCAATAACAAAAAAATGCTTCTTTCAATTATGCTGCTTTCAGGTGTGTCTCTCTGACGGATTTTATTTCACCGTGGCATGAAAACGAATTAACACTTACAATTTTACTCAACTATAACAAATTACATTTAATGAATTTGTGTTGCTTGTGTTTTGGCGTACGCTTGCATCTGCGAGGTCAATTAGACATCAGTTTGTGCATATTTGACTGATTCCGGGACTTTCTGTACCTCTCATGTCATTCTGGCAGCCCTGATATTTGTTGCTATGGCACTAAGCCTTCAATGTCGTAGATTTTGCAGTGTTGACATGAAAGGGCAGTTTTCTGATGGCCGGGGAAAGTAGACGATTCCCTCCATCCCGAATCCGGTTCGCATCCAGCGCTGTGACTAATTCAGGTTGACTTCCAATTCTCACCTCAGAGCAGGCGTGGTTTACTGTATCTAATGAGAAATATATTTTTTCGTCTGTTTGCTCTTAGATCAAAGGCAGTACAGAAACTGAGGTTTATTTTGAGTTAATTGCAGATTTAGGGAATTTAAGACTCATGGAGCAGGGGATTTATGGCTGTGCCCCAAAGCTACGATGTATCTTGATGACTTTGTTGAGAGATAAATGGAAAAGAGAGGAAACAAACAAACGAATGAATCAAATATAAATCAACAACAGTGCTGAGAGTAATGAACTGTGAATAATGAACTTTTCAGCCTTTGGTTCCTAAGAGTTTTGCATAGCCGGCCAGATTTCACTTATTCTACATTTTTATTTCTTTTTGCCATATTTTACCTTAATAATGACTATTTATTACATGAAAATGAAATGTTTCGATTCCAGTGCAGCCCAAATTCGAGGTGCCGGGGCATTTCCCCAAGTGACGCTTTCCCTTCCGGTCCACAGCAGAAGGCCACCGGGACTCTGCCCCCTACCTGGACCAAATCCATTCAATACTCTACAGGCCTTCTCCGAGTCCCCTTTATTTTTGTTCAATACCTTTCCCAATAGACAATTTATTCATTTTATATCACACCTTGTTTTTATGTTTAAATAAACACCTCTGATGCCCGACGCCACTCCCACCGCATCTGTTTTTCGCTCAACCCCACCATACAACCAACAAGGACTATAAACTGTGATTTAACTTGCTAGAGATTTTAAGTTAGTTTCTGTCACACCTTCTGTGCTCACTGATATAGATTTACTTCCACTGTTCTCTGACGTACAGTATTGTCAGGTAATAGGTTTCTCCTGTTAATGGTTCCTATAAAACAGAAAGTCATTTTTTAGTAAATGGTGATTTATAACAGTTCAGCCGTCATAGCAGGTCCGGTATGTATCTGCTTTGGGATTGGCTGATGAAGGGGTGGAGAGGGACATGACTCACTTCAGCTGATAGGAACAGCATTACATGAGGTCACCTTTAATGTGGACATAGAACAGGAAGAATAATGTCTTTTTAGTTCACATCTGCCCATTAAAATATCTTGCTTCAGTGATTTGCAGATTCCACTGGGTTTGATGTTAGTTAGGTATCTACTGTAGTACAATTAAATAAAAATAAGCATGACTGTTGTCATTTGAAATATGAGGTATTATGGCCATCCGTCTGACCATCCATCCATCCATCCATCCATCCACTTTGTTGTCTATCTGTATTCTATGGACAATATTAAACTCTGTTTTGTCTGAAGTCTTAGTGTGGGTGTTTTATGTTACCGTATCTTTTAGATTAGCCTAGTACAAGTATCATGTTAATAAATGCCCTTTTTTTTTTTTACAAATGATTGCATGGCACCCCAGGAAAAACAACTATGCATTCTAACCAAAGCAGTTAAAATATTTACTGGTTACCCATGTGTTCGCTTAATCAGAATATTTGGACACAAGAAAAATGTTGAACTTATTACCCAATAATCAGTTTTTAGCCATGATGAGAAATGAAAAAGTACTCTGAAGCAGGAGAATGACCCGCTTTGATTTTTCTTTGCAAAGGTTGTAACTGTAAAATCGATGTTTTCAGGAAATACACGTCAGTCAAGGATATTCATTTTTATGAAAAAGTACATCTGATTACTACATTCTATCCACTATGATCTTCATGTGCTTCATGACCTTCATGACCTTCATGACCTTCAATGTGTCTGTCTGCTTTTTTAAACGAGTGCATGGTGCAGCTCTTTGAAGATTTATAAAGCTTTTCTCAACCAATAAACGTTGGGTTAAACTATTTGATAGAGTCGAAGGGTTAAAGACTCCATAAAGACCTCATGCATCCCTTGTTGGATAACAGCTTTGCATTTACATTTATTTGTAATTTAATTGAATAGTACAATTTTTATGTTTAATTTACATGTTATTGATAGAGACGCACATTTGAGTTTCTCACGCAACGTTATGCTGTAGATTGTGTGTTCAGGTATAATGGAAGATTTTCAATGAAAGATTGATAAACGAAAGCATAAACCTGCTCAGTTTGATTAGGTCCTTGCTATTCCAAAAGCATTTATGGAGGACACGCAAACATATCAGTATGTTTGCATCTCTTTGAATTGTGGCCATGTGGGCTTCTCTGTGAATGCATGGTCTCGCTTTTGGAATTTATTTTCACAAGTGAAGTAGCCATCACAAACAAAGGTTTATATTTATGACCTGAACTTTGAGGAGCCTTGAAAGTTTTGTTTGGTTTGTCTGTGCGTCTCCATAAAAAAAACTTCCTGGCCTTCTTACCAAGCATTCGAAGTGTAGTGCATCTTAGTGCAGTGTAGATTTTTCAAATAAGATAATAAATGCAAAAATGTTAGGTTATGTTGCAAAATCTAGTGATTTGGGCATGAGTTAAAAGAGGTTTGTAGTACACTAATTAGATGGTTTTAAATGATACAGACTTAAATCCACAAAACTCCCATTTAATTTGTATTTGCTCTTTTAAGAAAGTTCCCACCGTGCTGTCGGTTGTGGTGATCCCATCATCCTCGGCTCAACTCTTCACTCACCCCTGGTGAGCGAAGCTCGAGGTTTATCTCTGATTTCAAGGTTTGTGACACCAACGTCACCTGGGAGATGTCCCTGGGGTAGGGTGATGTCAGTGAGAAGTAATGTGTTTTTGCCTGGTGAAAAATGGCAATGTCTCTTTTCAATTTGGGAGCCTGGTCCCTGGCAAGAGGCCCCGTGCTTTCTGTGAGAAATGAACACAAGTGGCTGGTGCGTTTGGCCCTTAGAGAACCATCAGGACATAGAGAGAGTGAGATATGCATTGGCCAGTCAGATACCTAACAGTCATGCTCGGGTAAACAATAAGCCATCACACACACACAAAATCTTTCTTTCCCTCTATCTCAACCAAGATGTATTTTATTGTGTTATCATGTTTTATTGTGTTCTATTGTGTTAGTTAACTGTATTTTTGTGAGTTATTATTACTTAATCAAAACAACCCAAATGCCGTTTGATTGGTATTACTTAGAATGCACAACAGAAACCATGACTTATTAGACAGAGTTATCTGTTTTTGCAAATTAACTCTTTAAATCATTTTGCTTCTCAACAATGCAAAAATGATTTCCTTACTAAGCATTTTGTCATGTTTTTTAGTACAAATATCTAAAAACAAATCTTAAATCAAGAGACAATTCATTTAAAATTAATATTTTTATCATGTATTCCGAAGAAAAAGTTTAAAACAAGCAAAAAAGTAAAACAGCCAATGGGGTATAGAAACTTGAATAAGTTACAGAAAATGATTAAAGCATAACTTAATTTGAACATAAACTTACTCATTTCTATATTTCTTTCATAAAACAAGAATACATATCTTGGGTTACATTCCTTGTAAAGAAAACGTGTCTTGATATAGGATTTTTCTATATTTGTATACAGAAAACAGGATTTGGTTACATTGAAGGATATGCAGAATACTGTTTTAAAGTGATAGTTCACCTAAAAATGACATTTAAGTTATCATTACTCACCCTCTTGTCATTTCAAACCAATTTGACTCACGGTCTTCAGCAGAACACAAAAGTAGATATTTTAAAGAATGTTGTTAACTGAACAACGTCGGTACCCTTTGATTTGCATTCATTTTGTGTCTGTATCAGAATTAAATGTACTGTAAAAAAAGTCATACATGCTTGATATGAGAAAGAGATATGACAAAGAGGGTGAACTGGGGTGAACTGTCCCTTTAAGGATGTTCAAAAAATTGTTTTGGAAAAGTATACAATTGCTAAAAAAAATTGTAAGAACAAGATGCTTTGCAGTATTTTACAGCTTTTTTCATACAATAACAATTTATGGTGATAAAAAGTTGAAATTTAATTTCTTATTCTCAGATACAGTTACCTTTATTTGAATATTCTTTATCGTGTTTGGTTATTCCCATGCACGTAAGTACCGATATCTTTGTCACACAGCTGTCATACAACTTCAAAAGACTTGCAATGTAGTTTAGGAGTCATATTGACAACTTTAATGACATTTCTTTGTTTTTCTGGAGCCTCAGATTTACCTCGGCGTAACATTTTTTTGAATACTTTATGAAGCGCGATTTCGTTTGCCAATTTTGTGTATCTACTGAACTTTGAGCTTTTGCCCCTTTCTCTCCACAGAGTTGGAGCACGAGTTATTATTCATAGATATGTTCAGAAATGTCACTTGAGCCATCTGTTTGTCCTTACTTCATACGTTGTTCTGTTGTTGATGGCTGATAAATTAGCGTTTACAGCTGAGTGCCAGCGGCATTGTGTTCACTGTCTTTGGGAAAGTTAATAAGTCATGAGCTTTTGTAATTCATGATGCTTACGGAAACTTTCTTTAGGCATGTTACATAAAATGTAAGGAAAAAATATTGCTAACTGGTAATTGCTTATGCCTCATTGCAATGTTCAAACAAAAAGACTCAATATTGTTCTTTTGTTCCATTTGAGCCAAAGAGCTTTGATGCATAAATAAATATTTTTCTTATTAAGTTGATTTCAAACTGAATGATTAATTCATGTAATTATTTAGCTGACATCAATTATCACAAATGAGCATTTACTGTGGTTAATCGTGCATCTGAATAATGCTATAAAGGGGGCGGCATAAAAAGAAAAGTACAGTAATTTGGAATGAGCCGATAAAATGGCAGGTGCTTTGGTTTAATCAGATAAAAACAGTCATGACCCTGTCTTAAAACATGCCTAATGGTGCAAGATGTTGCCAGGACCTCGAATCAACATATATTACGTCACTTGACTTCACGATGCTAGAAACATCAGACTGAACCATGTTCTCCAGATCCTTCCATGCAACATTGTCATACTAAAATAAGACTAGCTTTTCTAAGTACATTGTGTTCAAAAACACAAATTAAAATGGTAGAAAGTAAAAAATATGGTAGAAAGTAAAAAAAAAAATTTAAGTAATAAGATTAGTGAGTATTATTGATTATTATCACATATTCAGATTCACCACATCCATTCAAGTCCATCCATTTTTATGAGGAGGACGTTGTTTTCTTTACATTGACTTCAACCGGATCTATTTAAACCAGAAGTGAACTTCTTTCTACATTTAACTGCCATTTATAATTTTTTTATGTTTATTGTATAAAATAATTCACACATTATTAAAAGCCATGTTATGTAAATCCTTTCACCTCATTGTGTGCAGTGTTGAATAAAACAGCAATGCATGTTTATGATCACTCATTATATTTATTTAGAGGAATGCCCCAGATTTCACAAGTGGGATGTTGTCTGATTTCTATACAAAACCTAGAAGAAATTGCAGTCAGCAGGTTGAAGTCCGCTCTTCTCCATCGGTCTGATCTGCCAGTTGTGTTCTCGTGTGGCCGCTCAAGGGTGAGAAGTGAGAAGTTGTTTGGTCATCTGTGTGCCACTCTGCTTAAATCTCTTCTGCTACAGGAACACAGCCATGGTCCTTAGAGTCAACTATAGTGTCAAAGTCTTCTTGCAGACACACTTTGTATGAAATGCATCTGGCAATGTAAGAATGTGACATCTCGATGATACAGTGCCAATACATGGTCTGCTTGCTCTGATGACATTGGAATGCATAAACATGAGGATTTTTACACCAGGTGGTTCAAAATTAAAAAAAAAAAACATTTAACATAAAAAATTAAATTCTTCTTTATCAACACTCAACTGTCGCATTAATACGAGAGTTTTGACACGTTGAGAATGAGAAGTGATGTGTTATCAAAACAAGCAAAATCAGTTCATGAATAAAAAAGACACACATCTACAAAACTGTAGTAGCACAATGTTATTCTGATATTGCTGTCCATTCAGGTGAGGAAATCCCAGCTTAAAAGCGGAGCAGAGGAAAAAGTTCCACTGTAATTTTAAAGAGTTAAGTACTCTTTACCTGGAAATAGAACAGGCTCTGGGCAGCCTTTATCAAATTGTAAAATAGCTTTGACACCTTGGGCCCAGAGAGTCTGACCTTTCGGAGAGAAAGCACTCCTCGCCAGCCAGGCTATTGGGCAGTCTGTGGGTGAGGGTCATTAGTCATTAGTCCATGACAGAAAAGGGAGAAGGCGGTCGATATGGTTTTGTGACTTCCTGTATGAGAGGTGGCAAACCTGTGCCTGTTGGATAAAAGATGGCATGCAAGATCCAGGTATTATCCATATAACCATAATACAAGTATGTATCATTGCACACATTTATTTTATGTGTAGGGTGAGTCTCTTTTCGGCTTCAAATCTAATTTGATGCTTTCAAGTAATGCCCAAATTAATTGTATTTACATAATGTGTTAACTAACTTTCTGAGTTGAGGTTGTGTCTGTATAGGCCTAGAAATGATAAATTATGATAAACAGCATCTTCATTCGTTTATAATTTAGAATAATTGTGTACTGTTAATATGCTGTAGAAAAGGCTTAAACGGCAGTCATTTAGGCAGTGTTTCACACGATACAGCAGCAAAACTACATTTCCCACAATGCTCTGCGTCAGCGGAACACAGGCATGTAAAAAACGAATTAATTACATGATTTGTGTGCATCCTATGCTTCTGTTCCCCTTATATTGCAGAACGCATGTGCTTCTTTTAAACTACAAGTTAAAATGAGAATTAGAAGGCTAACGATTTTTTTCACTAGCTTCATGCTAGCTTTATACTAAATAAAATAAGTAGGCTACATCTAAACGTTTCCTACGGGACACAAATTAACATATTCACAATCAAAAAAATTTGAAGGTTAAAAAATATGTAGCAAAAAACTTTGAAAAAGAAAAAAGTCGCAAAATGGGTAAAAGAAAGAAATACGTAAAATCTGACAAGACTTTGTGGACTGCGCATGTGTAAACAACAACGACGCTTTGCTTGTATCGTAGTGTCAAATAGTTGAAGATTTTCGGTCTGTTTTCCTCACACAAAACTTTAAGAATGACTTCAGAGGACTGGATTGCTTTCATCTGCTTTATAAAAATAAGGATTTTCCATATCCCAGATTAAGAATCTTGGATCAACACGAGGAGGGTGAGTAAACCATTTAGGCATTTGGCAGACGCTTTTTTAAACCAAGTTACGTTATTTCTATATGTTGTTCTTCACAGTTTTGCATTGTTGCAAAGCAGGGTTAGAGAAAATACATATTAGCAAAACAGCAAAGATAGGAGAAACGTTATAGAAATAAGGAAAAATAATTTATAAAACACTAAAGAACGTAGTTTTGTTATGAAATACGTTTTCATTGTTATTTAATTACATGTACAGCGTGTAGATACATATGACAGCATTTCGAAAGATATCATTTTAAGTATTTGAACTTTAAAAAAAATCTAATGTGTTTTTAGGACATAAAGGTATAGAGAAAATATCTGAACAATGTAGCTCTAAACTTAAATTCAGCATTGGCTAGAAGACAGAAAGAAAATTGTTTCCTGGAGGATAAAAACAGTATTATCTATATCCACTAAACACCTGACCCTCGTGTAGGAGCTATTACTCATTCCTCCTCTCTCCTCCTCTTCAGGCTTAAATGGAGACTTTTGTGGGGTGGAACACTTTCCCACAGCACTACTGCACTAACATTAGCACAGACTCTTTTATTTTCACACTTTTAGACTCATTACATCTCAAGCGCCAGAACACCCACCACTTTCACTCTCCTCCCGTCTACCATTCTGAACCAGACGGTCTTCAGGGTAAGGGGAACCTTGAAGGTGTCTCCCGGGATAAACTTGATTTGGAGGGAATGGGACTGCTGGATTATCACACTTTGATCTGTGTTTCCTCTTTCTTCTGTTCCTGCAAGTACACACTCACGCTTCACAGTTGTTTAGAGCATTTGCAAAGGCTGTGCCTATAAAGGTAAAGTGTTTCTGTCCCATGCTTGTTTTAAAGTTTGGAGAGAAAAAACTATGAGAAGTCAATTGTGGATTTACAGAGCTATAAAATCGTTGGACAAAATCTCTTGGCAAATCTAAGCACAGTTAAAGGTCCAATGTGTAATTTTATGTAGGATCTATTGACAGAAATACAATATAATATTCATAACTATGTCTTCAGAGGTGTATAAAGACCTTACATAAAGAAGCGTTATGTTTTCTTACATAGAATGAGCTATTTCTATCTATCCCGCAGGTCCCATGGCATGAAATTCACCATGTTGTTTCTACAGTAGCCCTAAATGGACAAACTGCACTACAGAGTACATTTCATAAATACGTTCTCTCCTTCGGCAAAGACGCGAAAAAGTGAGGACATCTTAGTCCTGTGTCAGCAACCGTAGTGCTTCAAAAGGAAGGGGTGAGCGTTGGAGAGAGCCGTTGGTTGCAATTCGCAACCTCACCGCCAGATGCTGCTAAATTTCATATATTTGACCTTTAAGATCTGAAACGACTGTAGACAACAGCAACCTATATTGAAGTATATACAGAATTGTAATGTGCTCACAGTTGATGAATATTTCGGTTTTGCTTAATGCTTCAGCTACTCCCTGTGTTTTAATAGTTTAATTATGAATTTAATTTGGAAGTTGTTTTCTATTCATCCATCCATCCATCCATCCATTTTCTACCGCTTGTCCGAACTACCTCGGGTCACGGGGAGCCTGCGCCTATCTCAGGAGTCATCGGGCATCAAGGCAGGATACACCCTGGATGGAGTGATTTTCTATTCATTGTAATTGGAAATAACTTTTGAGGTTACGTCAACGCTAGCTTGTATGGCATCCAGCCACCGAATTAAAATACTTTGAATACTAAAATAAGTTTGTGTAAACAAGGCCACAGTGTTTGAGTTATGAAGTGATCTGCAATGAGAAGCGAGACCAGTTTGCCAGCACCAGCACCAATATAGACAAAAAGGTGAAGAGAATAGATGTGTAAGATTACCAGGGTCTCTATTTACTCTTCATTAAACATATACTAAGGGCATTTTCCAAACGTAAGTGAGCATCCCTATGCCCTACTCCCTTCGAAGGGCTGAGCCCTTGAAGTGAACTGCTTGAAGGGAATATGGCATTACTCCCTTCACAAAGGGAATGACTTGCCAAATGTTACCTTGACAACGTCACACGTGCTTTCTGAATCCAGCGCTCGTTTGTTGAAAATAAACAACATTTTTAAACTTCTTGTTGAATGTTGAGTAATTATGTCTTATTTCACCGTTTTGGTGAAGTGTGAAGTGTTCACTCCACTTGGTATTAATAAAGGAAGTATATGATAAAGGAAACCAATAAACAAGTACCTATTTTAAAACATATTAAACATATATTCCTATAAACTAAATGATCTTATACTGTATTTTAACCATCTTAAATCATATTTATCACTGACGAAAATAGTCTAAAACGAACACAAACTAAATTATTGTAGGTAACGTCAAAATCCCGCACCATATTCGCTTCGAAATGCCTCGCGAGAACTCGTAATCCAAGATCACGTGATCACAAACGGAACTCACTTTCTTGAAGTGACCATGGCATGTACCCTTCGCTAACAGACTTTTGGAAGGATCCAGGTGTACACTTTCGTTTGGAACGCCCCTACAAATGGCATCCCCTTTGCAAAGGGCCCTTTAAGGACGCATAAATGCCGTTTGGAAAATGCCCTAAAGTTGTGATTGACACATTAAAGGTCCATTGTATTCAGCGATATCTAGTGGTGGGGTTGCGAATTGCAACCAACGTCTCACTCCACCCCTCCCTTTTGGAGAACTACGGTGACTACGGTCACAATGAAGATGTTACGTTTTCGCTTCTTTGCCGAAGGAGATAACGTATTTACGAAACACGTACTGTAGAGCAGTTTGTACGGGCAACTGTAGAAACAACATGGCGAATTCCATGCAAAGGGACCCGCAGTATATTATGTAGATAGAAATAGCTCGTTCTAAGGTAATAAAAACATAACGCTTAATTATGTCTTTATACACCTCTGAAGACATAGATATGTATATTACTCTATATATATGTTGCATTTCTGTCAATAGATCCTGCAAAAAATTACAAACAGCACCTTTAAAGAGATCTAAATTTTTGTCCTTCTAGATGTTAAAGAATCTTTATTGGCACTTAGAGGTGTCACTGTCTCCAAACAAATCCATAGAACCCCCTAGAATAGACACGCCATGTAACGCAAGGTCATTTCCTTGCATTAGCAGGCTAATATTTAATCTAAGCGCCCGGCAGAGCGGCAATCAACAGCTTCCTCTTTCTCTCCTGTTTTCGAACGTCCTTTTCTCTCTGTTCTTCTCGAGTCGCTTTGAATGTCAGCGAAGTGATTATATGTAAATGCATGCTAACAGCTTTCTTTTTTCTCTCTTTCTCTTTTCTTGCACCCACCCTTTTCTTTGTGTCTCCTCTCTGATGCCACAGTGTCAGGGTGGGCACGGGCTATACAGAGGTGACATTTCAGGCAGACAGATTAGGCCCCACTCCAATTAATTTCTCCTCCTTTTCCTCCCTTAAATACACAATCAGGAGAAGGCGAAATGTCAGCAAAACAAACGAGCAACTGCCACAGGACTGACAATTACCGCTGAGCGGCTCAGAAATGCCAATATGTTCAAACCATCACCACCTCCTGAGATGAATGAAGGGGCAAATATCCTTGTTTAGGGCTGTGGCGAGCGCACATGCTTGTGGTTTTTCGAGCAATTACGCTGCGTTGATCTTTTTGTTGTTGATCCATAGCATACGCTCTGTAAAGTTTCTCTGCCAGAGGGAAGAGGTTAAAAATGTTTCAATAAACATCACACTGGCTTCAACGTCTCTGTTTGCTGCTGTCAATATGATGTGTCATTTTTAGCACAGACGTCTGTTTTATTTCAATAAGTTTTACAACTCTCAGCACGCCAAGTAATCTATTCTCAAATAATTGTACGAGTGTCAGTATCCACCGTGAAATTGCCCAGCGTGTATTTTGTGCTGGTGTATTTTACTGGGTTTGGAGGAACATATTAGAGCTGGGCAATGGCCCAAGTGTGACCCATAAAATGATACAAAACACCTTATGAAATGATATGGAACAAATCGAGAATTTGTTTTCTGTTCGGGGTGCACACTAGAGCTTGTTTTGGAGAGAGCCCTACAGCACTGAACAGCAACAAAAGGTTACAAAGTTTACAAAGTTGCATTTAGTAGTTATGCTTATTTCTTCAACAAATATGGACTTTACGTATTTGTAGTCACTTTGACAATGTGAGATGCTTAGTAATATGGCTAACGAATTTTACTTGACCTACAATGACTAAGTACAGTATTACCAAATTGGACTAGAGACCACAAGATGTAAACACTGGTCCAGAAACGTTTCATTTGTATTGTATTTTTAAATCTTACATACATAATCAACTCTTAAAAATATTTGTTTTACATTTTGATTTGGTTATAGGTGTTCTGTTGGTGTTATTTTGTTAGAAGGATAGGAAATGAAAATTCTGCCATCATTTACTCACCCTCAGGTTGATCCAAACCTGTATGAATTTCTTTGTTCTGCTGAACACAAAGGAAGGTATTTCGAAGAATGTCAGTTTTATTTTTATTTTATTTACAGTACGTCTGAATGTTAGTCAAGTCACCAAAAACCAACACTCATTACAATTAGTAAAATTACAAATCAATAGTGCAGAACAGGTGTATATTGTAAAAGTACCGAAGAGAAGTATGCGTGTATCAAGCACAGAGCAATTAAATGTTTGGCACCAAAGTTTTGTGTTTTTTCCTTCACTGTGAATTTTGACAAAAATAGGCATGTTTTCTCAATCTCATTTGTAGGCTTTACATCTGACAGATGCCTGCACTGCTTGGAGGTGTTTGGAAGGTGACTTTGTCACCAAAGAAGAAAAAATGAACATCTGCAGTGAAAGTTCCTCCCCACGTGCCGGTAGAACAGAACAAACTCGCCTTCGACGCGACCACAGTTTCAAGCTGTTTCTGTTGGAGAGCAACTCAATGCAACAACAGAACAGCATCTTTGCTTGCCAGGCCATCTGTTGCACCCCTTAAGCTTACAGCGTGCCCTGAGACCAGAGCCAGGCATGGGCACGTCCCTCTCTAAAACACAGAGGTATGAAATATAGCAAGTTTAGACGGATAATATTTCCTTTATCGCCTTAGGTTTTAAATAACAGTTTTTTTTATCTTTGTCGCAACCCTTTGCTCCTCACTTTTTTATTTTTGGCTTGACATCTTGCATATTTGCTCGAGTCGAGGGCACATGGCTTACAAGACTCATTCAGTAAAATAAATGATGGAGAGCGCTCCTGACCACAGCTCTGCAAACTTACCACTTTGCTATTTATTACAAGCCAAAATGGTGCGTAGTTTAAATAACTAGTAGACTGGTTGGTATTAAAGAGTGGTAAACATTTTTTTGTCATCTATTCACTTTCATGTCATGTCACCCTGTAAATAGTCTCGCGTAGCCAAACCTTCATACTGAAGGTCTGTAACTTATCGGCGCTTTCTTTGGCCAAAGGCACCCCCAAGAGGCCAAATGACCGACAGGTAAAGCAACCAATCAGGTTTTGTTTTCTGGCGTGTCATGTTTAGAGTCGTGGTAATGTCCCCACAACAACAGACCGGCGTGCAACAAGTCAATCATAGAAAAAAACAGCAAAGATGATGGAGAACAAGCAGTAAGTCAGTCATTTGTTCGTGAACTTTGTGTATAATAACAATGGCGCATCGGTCTCCAGTAGCACCTCTTAGTAAAACACTGAGTAAATCGGAATGAAACGTATGTAGACTTCGTTTACAGACCTTCAAATAATCTAAAACTAACAAACATAGATTATTTCATGGACACAACTCCTCAGACAAAGTGGAATTTACTATTGTGCTGGAGGAGTTTGTTGGCAAACTTTATGACACAAGTTTGGCGATCTGCACATCTTGCCGAAGTATACTAATGAAGCAGCGCTTCCAAAGAAGTTGTACGACTGAAATTGCATATACAGTAAATGACATGTGCAGTAAGACCAGGCAGAAAGCCAACGGTCTGTGGGCGTGACGTCTGAGGCTGATACTTACCTTTATATGACTCTTCCTTCTGTGGAACACAAAAGAAGATATTTGAGTGGTTTTGTGTCCATGCAATGGAAGTCAATAGGCCAGTGTTGTTTGGTTGTCAATGTTATTTAAAGTGATAGTTCACTCAAAAATGAAAATTCTGTCATCATTTACTTGACCTTAATCCAATTATGCATGACTTTCTTCTGAAGAACCGAACAAGATTTGCACCCATTGACCTTCATTTGTTTGGACAAAAAACAGTGAGACATTTCTCAAAATCTTTTATGTTTCACAGAAGAAAGTTGTGGAGGTTTGGAATGACGCAACCGTGAATAAGTGTGACCATATTTTTATTTTTGGATGGCTTTTGTGTCCTGCAGAAAAAAGAAATGCATAAACTCAGAAATGTCTTCATTCACTGCTTAATGCTGTGGAGCTGCAAATGAGGACAGAACCTCTCAGAAAGAGTCTCACCCTGTTGACTGTGAGCGTGGTAAACCACAGCATGCACAAATGCTCTCAGGGAAACGCTCTCTTAGTTATTTAAGCTTTGTGTGTCTGTTTAGAAGCATCATGGGGAAACATAGTCTTGCTGATTGACTAGTCAGGTGGCAGTTGATTAGTCAGTCAAAATCTAATCGTATTAACCATGAGTCTTAGTGATGTTCTTTTTATCAGGAGAGGGAAAAGACAAACCTCAATGTGGATAGTTGATGTGTACACTCTAAATAAATAGTGCTATGTGTCATGGTTCTGTCCCACCTTGTCTTGCTTTTCTGGGCCTAGTGGCCGAACCATGACAGAACCTCTTGTTTTATGTGGAGAGAGGCATTTTGGCCCATTTGGCTTTCCATATGGTGTCTCCGGTCTCGTCTCTGTTCCCGCCCTCTCGTTTCCTCATTAGTAACTGTTGATGATTTCATGCCCCGCACCTGTTCCCTCTTGATTTGGTCCCCTTTATAATGCCCTCGTGTCTATTGTCTTGTGCTCGTTCGTTTTGCCTACAACCTTGTGTCTTGCTGTGTGAACTTACCCTTTAGATTACTCCCGTCTTTGTTTGTATTATACCCTGTCTTATTGCTGTGTTTATTTTAATTTAGTTCCAGTCGTGTTTAAGTTTATTTAGTGCCTTGCTATCCTGTTTTTTGCCCCCAGGTGGGAAGTGTTTTGGTTTCTGTTTTTGTCTTTAGTCCTGTCCTTGTTACCCCATCGTGGGTTTTTGTTATGTCCGGCAAATAAAGTCTTGTGTGTTAAAACCCCTTAACTGCTGCCTGCATGTCTGGGTAAATCTTCCGCTGATCGTGACAGCTATGTAGCACTAAAAGTGGTTCTTGGCTCGTAATCATAGGGGAACCACTTTTCGTGCTGTATACAGTAGAACCAGGTTTTGGTGCTTTAGTGGTTCTTCAGCATTTCTTTGGGGTGACTGAGGTGCTATATAGAAACGCTAAAATACCATACAGGGGCATAACCGGTTCTTTTTTACAGAAACGGTGCTATATAGCACCTCGGTCACCCCAGAGAACCTCTGAAGATCCACTGAAGCCCCAAGATATGGTGCATTTCATTTAAACATTAAGGTATGTATTGTAGACCTATGCCAATATATTTTTTAAATATATATATACTTTTTTTATTTTTATGTTAAAATACAGTTTTATTTTCAGTGACAGATCTATTCAGTTTTATTAGTTTACATAAAAATGGTTAAATTAAACCTTAATTGTAGTCAATTCTTTAACAAAATAACACATTTTACAAAATTGAGTGTTATATTTTTTTTATATTTCACAAATATAGTGATGCAATCGTAATTGTAAACCCAGTATTGTTTATCATATTGAATGTGACTTGCCATCAGTTTTTTGTTGCCGTTGTTGGATAAATGTCAATTTAAAATGTTGGCCTTTGTTGTTTTTTGGATCAGCGAATTAGCCTTATGATGAGGAAATTTGCCCACATACACATAGGCACATACAGATTTTCATAATTTTGACACTTATTACTTGGGCTTTTTCTTGGCCAGTGTGGTACACGAAACTTCACCTTTCAGAATCAGCCCTCATTAACTACTGTTTCAGCTCTGATAACAGCGCCGGCCTTTTCAAACCTGAAATATCAAGTCAATCAAAAGACATTGTTTTTGACGGACAAGGCTCCATGCTACGTCATGAAAGGTTATGAATAATTATATCCTATATCAGATAATAAATCAAAACCTGAGGCATCTTGGAAACACAGTGCTCACTCCATGGTTGTACTGTATATTCATGCAGTGTTGAGTTTCCGTGTTTACTGAGTCTACACCTGTGTCCAATCATGCAATCATCTAGTCGTGTCTCGCTCGCTCTCTCTGTCTGTCTTGTACTTTTTTCCACCCTGTGAGAGTTTTACTGGCCTTATTGGATATTAACTTTTTCCGCAAATAAGGTTCCAATGAGAAACCCTCACAATTTGTTTTTATTTCCTTGAGATAATGGAATAGTTTCAAGTCTAAAGACTATTATTCACACTTAAGTCACAGCAAATATTCGATTTTTCAAATATTATAACTTTTTCTATACAATAACAATATTGGCCTTGTCGATCATGCCAAAAAAAGCCTTGTTGCTATCCAGTATTTGAAGTCTTCTGATGATGATAGCTTTGTGTGATTAGCAGACAAAAATATTATATATTTAATAATTGTATTTTTTTATATAAAAATGTTATGAAAATATCTGTTGATATACTTAAAATATTTCTTTGCACTATTATTTCTATGTTAAAGATAGCATTGTATGGGTTTATAATGACATGAGAGTCAGTGAATACAATTTAGACAATTAAAAAAAAACATGAAGTATTTTTTAACAAGGCTTATTTTTAATATAGACAAATTTACCAAAACTAATATTAACCTATATGATATCAAAATGCCATCACAGGTAATCTTACAGGTCCGTTTTTACACCTCAAGCCTCCCTCCACAGAAACCTTTAGCCTGACTGTCTTGTCACGTCTTGTTTGATGAAGCTTATTCTGTCCGTGTAATTCAGTGCCATTACAGCGCAGGCACCTATAAGGACTCATCATAGACTAATTCTGTCAGACGGGGAGCTTTCTCACCGTCGTTTTCTGTGAACCTGAGATCAAACAGCAAAGCCAGGAGCTGCAGCTGTAGCTTCTCACGTTTTTTATTTCGAACTTTTAGTGTTGTATGCTGTTCGGGTGAAGCACATTCCATATCCCTCCCACCACATGTTGGGACGTTCATTCTTTGTATGTTTAACCCCGACCACCGGAAAGTGTAGGAGCCAGAGCCCTAATGGATTGCTTTTTTCTATCTTTTGCTTTTTTATTGGCGATTTTGAGGTCTTTATTCTGGTGCTTTGAGGGACTGAGAAGGCCTTTTTGTGCTCCTCCACTAAGCTGTTCACCTGGCCTTTTTCTTTTCCATATCGCTCTATTTTGCCTACCTTGGGTCTACTTTTGGGTTTCTTTCCCTGTTTCTCCTCTTTTTTCCTCCCCCTCCTTTACCATCGTGCTTTTTTTGGTACTCCCGATTCACTTCGTTTTTTGACGCTTTACCGCATTCCTTTTCTGACCCCCTATTATTCTTTTCCTCCGGTCTCCCTCCCTGGTTGCTGTTCACTTTTGGACTCCCCCCTAGCCCTTCCTCTCCCTTTGTCTGATCTCTCTCCCTTTGCTTTATCAGTTGTTCTTTTCCCTTCTCTCTGTTCCCGCTACCCGAAACCCCACCGATGGGTCGTTTAATCTCTCTTGTTGGTTGGGTGGGCACATCTCTTTCGGTAGAGCCTCTAGCCCCATCCGGCCTTCTTCGTTTCTAGCATTCCTTTTAACTATTTTGCGTCCCCCCACTGCGGCTCACTCCAGCTTATTCCGTTCTTCTTCTCTCCGTGCTCGACCCTGGATCCCCTTACTCCTCCGCATCGATGCATTCGCCTCATTTGTTCCCTCGTGGAGAGACGCAGCCCACTTGTTCGGCTTGTTCCGGGTGCGATGCGGTTTTCCAGTCCTGGTCCCTTTTCTTTCCATCGCACAACTCCAGTTGATTGGCCGTGCTCCTATGACCGCCCAGTCCCTATCCACTTGTTTTCACCCTCTGTATCTTATCTTCTGTCCCCTGGCTGTTTTCCTTGTCTACTGTTCGCTCCCGTCCTCCTGTCCCCTAACATTCTCGGTTCCTTCTTTGGTTCCCTTTCGTGTGCGTTTTGTTCTTTTCCTCCACTTGCTTTTTTGTGTTAAGTTGGCGATTCCTCACCCGTCCCTCTATTTGTCTTCTCCGTTCCTTCCCGCCCTCTCCTTTGGGTTGCCTCCCTCGCTTTATCCGTTACGTCCTCGTGTCTTTCCCTCTATCCTTTCCCTCGTTTCTCTCTCCACTTCTCTGCCCCCCCCTAGGGTGTCCTTCTCATTCCACTTGTCTTATTTTCTCCCCTTTGCCTTCCTCTGTTCCTTTATGCTTCCCTCCTTATCCTTTCCCCTATTTACGGTTGTTTTGTTTTTTTTTTTTTTTTTTCTGTTTGTTCATTGTCTCTTGCGCTTTGTCTCTTCTTTTTCCTCAGGAACCGGGGCCTACCCTCCCCCCCCCCCCTAAACCCCCCCCCCCGGCAGTAGGGAGGAGAGTTTGGCTACCGTAGAGCGTGGTCGAACATTTTTCTGTTTCTGCTTCTGCGGGGAGTTTGCCTTTCTTGTCTCCCACTCTCGGGAGAGATAACGATTCTTTTCTTTTTGATGAGCATGTTTGCTACCCCCGATCGCTCTTTCTATCTTCTCCTTTTCTCGTCTTGAGCTCAAGGAGACGCGTTTGTTTCGGATTCGTCTTATCTTGATTTATCCACTTGTCTCATTCACGCCCTGCGTTTCTCATCTCGTCTTATTCCGTCAACCCCTGGTCCTCTTCCATTTTCAGCCACTTTCTGTTATCTTTCTCTCATGTTAGTGCAGCGTCCACTCAATCTCCTCCTTCCTCCCCCCACTCCACGGTGTTTTTGAAGTCTGTCTCTCCGTGTTACCACCTGTTTACACCCTCCTCAACTCCTGCCTTCACTCTTTCTCCTCTACGATTCTAATGGTCCTTCCTTCCCGATCTTTTTTATCACCCCCCATGTAGTGTCCCCACTGTGCCATTCCCCATCCTCGCGTTTGTCTCTGGGCGACCCTTCATAGGACCGCTAACCTTGTCTAGGGACTGTTTAGACACTCTACTGTCCCTTAAGTTCGAATTTGATGCAGCCACATTCTCTTCACTCTGGTTTAGCTGTGTCTTGACTGACCTTTAATATTGCACTCGCGCTACCGCTTTCCATCCCGTCTTCCTCCGCCCATTGCCTCTCCTTCCCCTTTTTCCTCTTTCGACCGTCACTCTCGCATCTCCCTTCGTCTTTCTGGCGCTTTTCTTCGTTCCCTCCCCCTCTCCCTCCATCTCCTCTTCCACCTCAATCATTCCTCAGGACTTTGCTTCTAATGTTCTCTCCTAAAGTAGCCCGCGTCGGTGCCTTACCGTCTGCTCTTCTTGTACTTGGCCCCTTTCTCACCTTCCCCTCCCTCCTTGTCTATTCCCCCTCGGTGCGGAAACCAAAAGGTGTCGTCGTTGGATAAATGAATCACCTTAATCACTTTGCTCGCGCGTACGACAAATGGCTACTTTGTAGAAGCCATTAAAGGCGAAGTATTTGGGCTGTATATCTTTTCTAATGTAAAGTGTCACTTCCACCCTCACCATGGTACGCATATGTAAAGACGGTTAGGGCTGTCGTGAAAATGTTTTTTTAAGTAATTGTCTTACAATCAGCATCACTCTCAAAGCGAAAACATCAGATAAGACTTAATAAATCTATATAAACGCATTGAGTTCGGAAAGCGCTCTGTTTACAAGTTTGATTATCTCTTTGCTGTGGCCTACACAATTGACTTCTACAGTGCAAAACAGTTTTAAATGGCATCATGGGTAATGGAATCGCACTGATTAAACACGGCGTAAAATTATGACGAACTCACTGTGTGAAAATGGGATAAGATGATGCTCAGCCCATATGGGATTTGTTTAGTCGCCCGAATTGAAACTGCATTTATGGCCACCCATTCCATTTGTTTTGAGCAGATAACGACGTGCCCGTAGTTCATTTAGGAGATGCGGAGAGATTTAATTTACCTTATGGGATAGTGAAAGCAATTAAACTGGAAACATTTTACGCTGCAATTACTATAATTCCACATTATTGCTCACACAAATTGGCAGATATTATATCAACGTTCATTTGTACACTGTAATGGGAGTCTTTGCTTAGATTGACTTTCCTTTCATTTAATACGTCTAAAAAAAGTTTTAAATGACTTGCGGGAGCAATATGTTTTCCTCATGAGTTGTGTTGACCAGCATAGCTCTACTTTTTTTTTTGTCTGCTTAGGGTAGGACAAATGGTCTCGCTGTCATGATTCCACCTCTTCTGGTTAGGTAATTCTTGGTCTTGAGGTGGAATCATACAGGATCCTTTGTTTCTCTAGTCTGCGTCATCGTTCCTACCCTCCTGTTTCCTAGTTTGTGTTAATTAGTTTATCCCTTGCACCTGTTCCCTCTTGATTTGCTCCCCTTTAAAACATCCTCGTGTTCTTTGTCCTGTCTGGTTCATTGTACGTCTTACCTCATCCGTGTCAGAGATAGTCTTTGTATTGATGCCCTCGTCTTGCCTTGTTCCTGTTTCCCTTGTCTAGTAAGTGTTAGTTTAGTGTTTATCTCAAGTGTTTGTTTTATAGTTTAGTAAGTCAGTGTTTGTTGTTAAAGTTTATATATTCCTGTCCTGTTTTCCCCCTCGTGGGTTTTGTTTTGCCTCTTTGTCTTGTTTTGTATTAATAAATTATCTGTTAACCCCGTCATCCCTGAGTCCTGCCTGCAATTGGGTTCTCCCTGCATTGTCTTCCTTGCAGTTTCTGACACTCGCTATTGCTAGTCAATGCTGGTGGTTTTGGAAGAAGGGAACTTCTCATTGTAGAGTGCATTTTATGAAACACACATTTGGATTTAGTCCAGTGTATGAAGTAGTCAATGATTTTGTTGTGTTTTGTCAACTTTTAGAAGTCGTTTATAGATCATCTCAAAGCTAGTGAGCATGGATGAAAAGCCACACTCCCCGGATTTGATACATTTTTAGACAGTAATAGAGTGTTCCCACCCAACGCGACTTGCGCAAATAATTCGCGCTATTCGTGCGAAATTGGACGCATGAACATTTTGAGTTTACTCGCTTCATTCGCTTGTGAAATTCATTTCACAACATGGGACGGGCTTCTGCCAGGCGGTTCCAGTCTCGTATATATATATATATATATATATCGCTCAAATTGAGTAAAGAGTGTTTTTACAATTTACCAGATTGTTCGACCTCCTCACTCACTTTCTTCCAAGCAAGATCCTTGTTATTCCTGTTTCGATAAAAGTATGATATATCGTACAGCTCCAGGTATCCACATACAGCAAGAATGATTTTGTCCTCCATTGTTGTTTCGGATTTAGGCCTACGTCACAATCACGTCACTACTAAAGCAAGATCCTGATTGGTTAAAACGGTGCGAATTCAGTTCAGATTTTTCAACTCGTGTCAAACGCTCTTGTGCGCTGCCTAATTCGCGTGAATTGAGCCGCAGGATGTCCTATCGCGTCTTTGCATTGACTTAACATGTTAATCACTCGCGCTTAACGCTTCATTCGCGTTTGGTGGGAACACACAGTAAGCCATACAGAGGCTGAGAACAACACCTTGCTTTATTGTAGGAAAAACACAAAACCACAACATACGAATTAGACAGCAGACAAGAGGCAGCATACGAAACAAAGGAGATTATTGTTTCTTTTCCTGTAAACACGGTACTGGCGGAACTCTTGGGCTGATATGAGTTTACCAGCAGAGCACAGACCCTCTTAGTCAATAAAACACATGCTTTCTCCACAGCATTCACTTGGCTGATTCCCTCCTGGTATTGCGTTTATGAGAATATTCACTGAGACATCTGGTATTGATGGATGAATAGAGAGACAGATGTGCCGTATTGATCACCCCGAGGTATCTCAGAGGCGTAAGCGTGGATGCTTTTAGCCCACTTAAAATCGTCATCAGAAATTTGTCGTCAGATAAATCGAAGAGCAAATAAATGACTGGGTGCAAACGTGTCCGTTAACTGAAATTGAATGCAGGTTGTGTATTGCTCCGATGAATGACTCTTTGAGGTTTAACAACCCAGCGTCCAACTGAACCTGGAAGTATGTTGTAGGATGTAACAATGATGGTTTTTAATTAGAATGTAGCATTGGAGAGATATTGAGCGTTAAATGTGTCCTTAACGGATAAGGTGTTGTTTACTCACAGCTGGTCAAGCATTAAAAATCATTATCATTATCATTTGCACTGCATACTACTGTGTGTTTTGGGAGGCGTTTTTTTTTGCCTGTGGTAGATTATGTAGCGCAATGCAACAACTACTGTGAATAGGATTTAAAAGATGAAGAGGAAAACGAATTTAAAACCAAATGAATAGATACTTCTCAGATATTGTGATATACAGTATACAAGTCTGGCATTCAAAAGTTAAGGATCACTCACTCATCCATGTTTGCACCCCATCAACTTTAAAAGCTATAGATTAACACCAATTTGGAATAATGTTGTGACTAATATATTGTATCATATAATTTAGTTATATTAGCATCTTAAATGAAGTCTTGAAAAATTCTGAGGTCTCACCTTGGATTGCTTTTGAAACAGTATTAAAGGAGTTCACATCTTTGGCCTATATTTTGGCTACTTTTTGGTTCAAGTCCTCATTTAAAAAACGTTTCAATATATTTTCTATTATAATAAAAGATGTCATTTATATTTTATGTATATTTTTTCTCTGCTTAACTAGTTTCACTATTCTGACACACCTTCAGATCAAAATGTTTTTGACATCATTAAAACATTTCAGTCAATGAAAAGTTTACTCACCCTAAACCTGAGGTTTTACCACTACATGTTATACTGTATGTGAGATTATAAAGTTGAGATTTTCAGCACCATGGCAAGCAGCAAAGCTCTTCAGCACCATGGACAGGGCCCGTAAAGAACAAATAATTCTGTTCATACACTGTATGTTTTTAATATTATATATTTTAGTTATATCAGATAGCATTACCAGTCACAACTTTTGACACATTTTCTTTAGATTTTTTAATGTTTATTATTATCTTTAAAATGCTAAAATATATGTAGCTACAAATTAGTAAAAATAGTGAATCAAATAAAAATAAAATGACTGTATGTGTGCAGTCTTTTGACCAGTTAAGTGGATGACATCTGCCTAGTAGGCAACAAATCACACAAGATGGGCCAAGACTCACAAAACAAGTAAAGCCATACTAAGAGTTTTAATAGCGGTGCGAATAACAATGAATCAATCTGAAGAGGGTTTTAAATAGGTGACAGAACGAAGTGTGTGCTTTGAAGTTTCAAGTTTTCGACAGCACAAGGACGTCAAGCTGAAGTTAATGAGCGGGATTTAGCTCCATACTTAAACATCTGAAGCAAAACTACGATTAGCTGAGAAGAACAATCAAAGCAGGCCCAACAAAAAAATGGGGAGGAAGATGAATGTTGTGTATTGGACTGTTGAAACGCATTAATAATTCATGCATAAATAGCCCATTAGTCTGGGCCTTTAAGAAATAAGATTCTTTGCCTTCTTGCAAATCTATTTCAAAGTGAGGTCAAAAGCAAGTCAAAGAATTAATGAAGTAATAATTGTGCACAGCAGGTGCATTTAGGGGCTTCGTCAGGACATAGTCACTCTACATTGCAAATGTACCAGAAATCCCAGAGGGAAAATGGTAATAAAATCAGTGATCATTTGAAATAGGTGTTGAATAAGTGCCCCGCTGATTAGGAGTTGCACCCGGTTAGTCAAAGAAAAGCAAAAGGGCATTTTCAGGAGACTGGGAAATTACTTTTGTTCAATTAAATCTTTATGGAAATGATGTCTGAGCTATTACCCATGGCTCTTTGTTGTTTATCTGATGAATGGCAGCTTATGACCCATAAAATGTCAGCAAACAGTAAAGGAAAAAGAAGGCGGTGCTGGATGAGTAGGGTTGACGACCGTACTGCATATGCTCAAAAATTATTCACCTGAATGTAGATATATATGTGAGAGGAAGGAATTATTCATATTAGACACCTAAGTGTGTCTTTAACTGAGCACTTGCTCTAGGAGGCTTTTCTCTTTCTGTACTGTCAGACAGGAGGGAGGCCGCAGTCTAAAGCTGAAATCTTGGCACCTCCTCCATGTGCTCTCACTCCATTTGGCACCAATACAGTCTAGCATCCATTTGTTCTGCCAGGTCCTTTTTAATTGTTGGCTCAAGTGATGCAGTTATTTGTATAATCTTGTTTTTTTAGAGAGAAAGCAGAGTCACGTTGTCTCTTGGACCATCCTGCTGTTTGGGGTTTTCAGATGGCACGGATGCCATGTAGGATGATATTATGAACACATGGTATCGTTTTGAATAAGAGGTGCTTTGTCGTTTAGCAATTAAGTGATTTAAATACTTAATTAAGTGATTTAAAAAGGAATGACTATTAAAAGAAAAAAGCAACCTTTATAAATGTTCATTTTAATTTCATGAGATGTAGCGATGCACTTGTCATTTTAGTGAGCTGTGTGCATCAGCCGGTCGGTCAGCCAGTCGTCTGACATTCCTAGAACGCTGACGTTAGAAGTCAGGGTTCCCTATAGCCATCCTGATAAAAAATAGAGTTACTTTGAGGACACTCTTTATTGATCCTCAGCTATAATTGTGTAACTCTGTAATGAATCCGAGAAATTCCCAAACTTTTAATTTACCCTGCTCCCTATTGTGTTCCTTGCTCCTTTTTCCTATTGACTTTCTTCTCTTTTACTCTCTCTCTCTCTCTCTCTCTCTCTCTGTTTCTCTCCTTGCCGACCTTGAGTCTAAAAATAGTCACAAATTACAGATCTTCGGCTGGTTTGAACTAATAGCTCCAGTCAATCACCGTCCCTCCCACCACACTTAGAACTGAAGAAAGGTAAAGTTATTTGGGGATACCAGCACTGCATGGAGTTATACGTGTACATATTCATATCGTCATACAGTAGATTACCTTGACTGCTTTTGAATGTTATCCATGGTTAGTTTGTGAAACACGTGTGACCCAGCTGCGATTGTTTGTCGCCGCACGCTCCTCGGACCCCGTCGGCCACATAGAGGTGTAATTATGGCGCTGCCTCCTGTAGAGTCTCGCAGATGCTCATTCCTGCTAAATGCCATTAAGAGCACAGCTGACGTGCGGAAGGCTATTTTAGGTAAAAGACCGCAGCGAGCGGTCGTAAAATAAGTCATCCCCAGGTGGGACGGAAGCCACGGCGTGAGCCATTAGGCTTACCTGATCAGAGAACCAGCGAGACTCGCTCTGGCAGACAAGCGGGCTCATTCAAACATATTAGCCTTAGAGTCGTTTGCATTTTGGAAGATGTCCAAGTTTCCGAGCTGAAATATTGCTGCTCCGGTGAACACACAGCCATGCTGGGCATAGAGTCGTTTGAAATCAATTAAAATTGACTTTATGGAGGGGAAAGTCAACTATCAAGTGTGATTATTAGAGTTATTATGTTTGGTTTTTTAAAAAGAGCAGGTGTACAAAGCCTTCAAATGAGAGTAGTGAGGTGTTTGGGAACCAAGCCGTTGATCCAAAGTAGTCAATCAGAAAAGTAAGTGAGATTTTTGGGGTTAAAGGGTGCAACAGTGAGAAGTAATCAGGGTTTGAATATTCAACCCATGGGCATGAGATCTAATTCTGTGGTTGGCACCTCTCATGAGAGGGGATGTGACAAAATTGCAATGAGCAGGGAAGCAGGAATTTGCATTTTAATATGCCTGTCGGAATGAGTTTGGTGGGAAACGTTGGTAGGCAGAGATCTGGCAACCCCAAGGGTCAGAAGCAAACAAGCAGGGTAAGCAACTGGGGAAAGTGAAGTTAGGCTGGGATGAATTGGGAGGGACTGAGGTGATGTCAAAATGATACACATGAGCATTAACATAACTACGGTTGGGGTTTGACTCTGTGTTGTCCAGATGTTACACAACAGCAGTTTTATAGATAATCCAAACCATGGTTCAGTTTCATTCATTCTGTCATTCGTTATAAGGCAAATAGCCTCTTGTGGCATATTTTTAACTAGTGCTGTCACACTTGATTAATTGGGATTAATCGATTCCAAAATAAATGTTTGTGTTTATATTAGGGCTGTCAAAGCGATTCATCTACATAAAGTACATAATATATGTCTGTGTACTGTGCATATTCATTTTGTATTTAGAACCACAAACACATACACATGCATGTATATATTTAGGTAATATATAGGATATGTTTATTTATGTTTACCAATAATTACAATTATATTTTTATTAAGTTATATTTTTATATATTTGTTTAATATATGCATATGTGTTAATAACTACAAAATGAATATGCACAGTACACAGACATATATTACGTAAACAAACTTTTATTCTGGATGCGATTAATCACGATTAATTGTTTGACAGCCCTAGTTTTTTTTACGTTTGTGTTATGTATAATTATTTATTCGTTAAATATATACTTGTATGTTTGTGTATTTAAAAAATAAATACACACACATTTATTTGGGAATCTGTTGATCACGATTAATGACAGTTTTCAACACATTCATATCATTGCGTTACAATCTCAAATATGCAACCATCTTATAAAATATGTATGTTCAATTCAATAAACGTTGTGCTCCAGTTCAACATGTGTTATCCCTGCAGAACAACATCTTAAACCAGACAAAAATTCATTTGTTGATCTTTGCTGATCTGTTTGCTAGTTTTAGACAGTTTTTTTTCAGCAGAGATGTCTTTCATGCGTCAATGGGTTTGTCATTGTATAAGGGTATACAGTACCACACGGACACATGCAAACACACACAGAGTTGTGGGACACAGGGACACAGACACACTGGAGGCAATTGAGGAATCCGAGATGTCCCCGAAGACAAGGCTGAAATGATAAACGTCCAACTCTAAACTGAAACTCCACCCCCCCTTCATTCCCAAAGTCTTCGTCTTTACTTTGTTGTCTTCCTCTAGACCTCTCCGCCGTTTAACCTTGTTAGCGTCCTCGATGTGTCTGACCTTAGTTTCTGATATTACAGTTACATGGCTAAATCCACATTTAATTCAATTGGGCCATCATCTGCGCGCTCACACATCCCATTCCGTGTTAATAAAGCCCGTCTCATTGTGTCGGACCCCAAACAGATTTTGCCATAAATCTAATTTCAGCCCACCATTCCCCACTCAGACTTGCACTTCTTCGTACATTGTTTTCTTTCTCCATCCTTTCTGTGAAGTTACGTGTCATAATTTCATTATGCTTGATGTGGGACTGAGAAGCGGATATGGGAAAATAATCTGTAACTTTAGCCACATGAAAAATATTGCGATTTCGTCTCGTGGTTTCGTGTTGTTATTTCCACATTATTTTCCCACCTTCCCTGATCTCCTCACAGTCATCACCCTCCGTACGGAAGATATTATTTGCAAAGAGATGCTGAAAAAAGGGAATAAACAGAGCAGCTGTCTCCTGATAAGAGGGATGGATGTTTTGCTGTTTGGGCCCTTGGTATACAGAATTGAATTGGGCAGAGATGAGGCCTTGCGTTTGCAAACTCATTTCCTCCAGGGAAAGTTGGACCGGTTGAGTGCCTTGCGTGAGGCGGCCGAGGGATTTACCGATCTCTTAAGCACTTGAGAGTCTCATATTTTCCCTCCTCCACTTCGAAACCCGATTCAGCCCCACCCCTTTCCACCTACAACCTCATCTCTTGTTTATGTATCAGCGTAATGTGTTGTGGAAGCGTGACCCCATGTCCTTGTGATGAAGAGGGGCCGTCTGCGGTAACGGCATGAATAGTGGAGCAATTGTCTTAAAATTGCATCCGCCTGTTCGGATGCATCTCTCAATCCTGCGTTCAATCTGGCGGCCTTTTTATTTATATGCGTGCGCGTACCTGTGAAGTCATCCCCTCTGTAATTCAGCTGCTGTGAGAGATTGTTGCGAACATGCTGTTATTGATTATAAAGATGTTTAAATAAAAAACATTATTGAACCGTTAAATTAGTGCATAGATAATATGAATAGCATATTATCATACCAGAAGCATTCTACAGCAATAAAACGTAAAAAAAATATTGCATATTCTAATGGAGTTAGTGCAGCGTGAATAGTCTAGTCTGTAAGTATTGACGCTGAATTATCTTGTTTGAGGTGATGCTCTTGACTCTAAAAGCCCGTTCACACCAAGGATGATAAAGATAACTACAAATAAAGACTAAGTATCAGAACATTTTTCTACAATTCCATGCCACAACTACAATGAAACAAGGATTTTTTTAAATTTTTAATATTTATTTTAGCGATGCACCGATATGTAAATTTTGGCCGATAACCGATAATTGGTTAACGCTGGAAGCCGATAATCGATATATTGGCAGAAATACAGTATCTAAATATTAATATAACATTTTCTGAGACTGAAACAAAAGGAAAAAAGTGCTTTAATTTGAAAGAAGGTAACCATTATTTCTGTTTTTTCCCTGAAAATCACGCACAAAGCCTACTTTACACTTACAGATTCTTTAACTTTTCTGGTATGTTTATTTAATCAACAAATTAAAGATGTTCTTCCAGAGCATCCCAGAAAAGTGTACTTAATAGCCACATGTCTAACAGACATCCTATAATTTACACATTCAACCTAAGTAGCCTAAGTAGCTGATTCTGAACGAAATTGTTTTCGTTCGAGATGAACGTGTTTAACGCATTTTTAGTCAATAAAATGTTAACATAATAGTACATATATTTGACCATTCATTTTTTGACAATTATAGGGGAAGCTGAGCTTCCCTTGCAGTCTTAAAGAAATCGCGACTGGTTTGCTAATAACTGTAAGTGAATGATCATGACAGAAAAACAGAACTGTACTGTATTTTATCTGTGAGCAGCGTGCAGCTGAAGTAGTTTAACCAGAGAAAATGATTCATAGTTTATCTGCAATAATTTATCGGCCTAAATTTTATTATCGGACGATACCGATATGGCGGATAATTTATCGTGCATCCCTAATTTATTTATATTTATCATTTACTGAAAGTGGTTTTCAAGCAGTTCTTCATTCAATTTATAATATTTCTTTCAGTTTAACCTTATTTGTTTTTATTTTTAAAGTAATATTTTTTAAGTTCAAAACATTGTTAAATATAAATATTTTTCATTAGGAGCTCAACTAAGAAATTTTTGTTTTGAAGAATGTACAACTTCAAGGTTACACACAGTCCAGCGAATGCGCATTAAACACAAAGCTCAACCAGTCACCACAGTGAATATGTTTTTTGAAGGTAAGTAAAGTACTTCCGAATTAGGTTGATAATGTAAATTCTTAATGTTTTAATGTTGTCTGTTAGTGTAGAGGTTTTCTACTTAAGTGTCAAAACACTAACGGTAGACTGAGATGAAAGTGTGTGGGAGATCTCATGGACATTTCCCGCTCCCATCCATCACTCAACCTTAGGTGAGACATAATTAATATATTCCCTGCACGTTTCTATTACCGTGTTGTTTGTAAGTATCAGATTAGTTGTAACTGAAATGAAGGGTTGTGTTCAGTGCACGCGCTCTTTGACTGAAATTCCCATCATAAACCCACAGGGTTAGTATTACCTGGGGACCTCTGTTCTTTTGTAATAATTGCAGAGGTTGTCTGTGATGTTAATCACGTGCGAATTGGCCATGTTTGCCATTTAAGTAAGAATTCCCCCGTGTATGTGACCATATTTTGCCGAAACACCAAGGTCCTATGATGATGGCTCGTTTTATCCGTGAGTAGTAGAGTGTTTTGATAACATTTTGGGTGCTGGGTCATATCCATACCTGCCAACACTGCCATGCTGGCCGGTGTGCTGCCGAAAAATGTATCCCGTTTTGTTATTTCTCTCGTGAAACTCCAACGCGATGGCGAAGAGACAGAGGGGATCCTCGGAACGCAATCTTTAGATGTGGGGAGGTCATTTGTAAATCACATGAAGCAACAAAGAAACAGATGCGATGTAAGAGATTCAGTGTCATCTTTCCCGATTTTTAAGCGGCCCTAACACACAGGGTTTCTGGCATTCTCATATTAATCTTGAGTATCTATAGAGTAGTATTGCATACTTCGTATCTTCGAAGAGTATTTAGTTTGATCACAATTATAACAATTGTTTCCGAAAACATACGTCGCGTGCGGGGGGAGGGGTAGGCTCAACCAAAGCACGTGCGCACCCATTGACAACAAAACAATCAGTTTCACTCACCACGTGCGGTTCATGTCCGGCATCTTTTAGCGCTGGGACGGCTCCATATATCAGTTTCAAATGATCTCCAAATATCAGGTGGAGACTATCACTATTGTTCTTAGTGTGAAATGGGCTTTAGAGTGATTGTTCACCCAAAATAAAAATCCTGTCATCATTTACACACCCTCAAACCTGTATGACTTTCTTTCTTCCGCAGAACACCAAAGATATTAAGACGAATGTTAGTAACCGAAGCAGGTTACCAACATTCTTCAAAATATCTGCTTTTGTGTTCTGCGGAAGAAAGAAAGACATACAAGTTTGAATTGACCAAAGGGTGAGTAAATGAATTTTCATTTTTGGGTGAACTATCCCTTCAACGGTGAGGACTGTCCTTGTGTCCATTTCTTGACAGTAGAACTTAACCAACTGTCATGTGAAGCGGTGCAAAAACTCTCGGGGTCTACTTTATTATTTATGACTTCAGATCCAATTATGAATTGCATGAATATTCCGTCCGTGTCTGTCTGAGTGAGGTAATGTGATTTACTTCTGGAACATTGACAAATCACACACACACAATTTTGAAGATCACTCTGTAATTGGGGTGGAAGAAATGAACATTCCAAGTGCAGGAAAACAAATTACCTGTTACATGATGATTCACTGAGCAAGAATTTGAAATTGGTGTCCGTCCAGCCACCTGGCAGACAGGCTGTAATTTATATGACAATGTGAGAACCTGAGCTGTCTTTTTCATATCAAAAGGTTGGCGTAACTAAAACTAATCACACGGAGGCATCTGTGCTGAAATACTGATATCGGACCTCTTATTGAAGTCAGCCCGGCAATCCAAATTTACCTGCCAGTTCGCAGAACTCGAAATTGCTTATTTCTCTGCACTTAAACACTGTATTGACCGGCTTTAGCCTGTTTAGCTGACTGGCATGCGCTCTCTTTCTCCCTCTCTCTCTCTCTCTCTCTCTCTAAACGTATTTTTCCTTCTTGATGAGTTTGATTGAGGCATCAATCAATGGTTATTCATGTCATGTCAGAACTCCACACTGGTATTAAACTATCAGTGACATCAAGAAATCCATGTCTTTCAAACACTGATCTGTTTAAAGCAGTCATTAAATACTATGCCACCACCTGGCATGCAGCAGTGCCAACTTAACACATTTTTGTCTCTTTCTCTCTCTTTATGCAAGCATTTTGTTCCAAGCGATTACAGAAGTATCATTTGATTTCTGACGCATGTTACCACGTTCCTATTAGATTTAATATGGACGCTTGAGAGTACGATACTACCCACGTTCTCTACTCAGCTCAATATTTCTCGAAACTCTCTGTAATTAGCTCAGCTTGGAATTCTTGAGCCTGTTCTGTTCTCCAGACTGTGGAAATGTGACACGAGCGAGTGGCAGTTCATTTAGAGTACTCTCAACATAGACAAGCGCGCGTTTAGAAGTGCAGTTCATCGGAGAGCACTGGTGTCTTTTGCAAAGGTCACTACAAAGTAACTAGCAAAGAACTATAGACATAGGCGGAAAAGTCGTCTGTGATTCGGGTCTTCATGATAGGGTGCTTCTTTAAGTTTGGCCACTTTTGGTCCCGTCGAATTTATTCACACTTTTGTTACTAGTGTGTTTGATAAATTCACTACATGTCTTGTATGTGCATGCATTAAAGGAGAATCCTGTCAATTTTCTGATCCTTTTTGAAGTTTGGATCACATCTCATTATGCACAGTATTCAGTTTGATGGCATTATGTGGTAAAAATATTTTTTCTGTGTAAGCAGAAAAAGTTTAAAGAACACTTGAGTTAAGTGTTTCTCATTATCTTAAAAAACTTTCGATCTGAGGGTGTATGCTTAATTGTCTCAATTTAATTTAGCAAACAACCTTTTTTTACATTTTATTTAATTAAAAAGTTTTTAAATTAAGAAAGAAAGCTGAAAACTGTGATAAAATCGAGGTTATCACATATACAAATTAATTTTAAACTCTTCCTAAATACATTTTTACATACAACTTTATATATATGAATATGAATTTTTCTGCAAATAAATGCAAACAGAAACTATATTTTTGTTTGAAATTTGGGAGAATTATTGTTTGTAGATCACAGAATGAAACCTAAACCTAAACACATACACATACATAGTACTTTTTTTCTGTGGCTGTATATTTAAATAATGTTTAGTCGCTACATAAATTCCCTAGTTCCCTCTTTTTTATTTCATCATTTTGATTAGTTAAATAGTATCCTGAAAATGTGGAAAAAAATAAGAATAAGTCTAAAATGTGTTCTAAAAATGACAAGATTCAAATATTCTATTTGTGATATACTTTATTTTCTTCACCGCAGTCACATCTTATATTCTAATATTTGTCTCATATTTGTCATACACCGTGTCTACACCGGACGCGGCATGACAAAATAATTTTAACATTTGTCCACACTGGATGCGGCGCGGCACGACGCGACAAAACCCATTGACTAAATTTTGATAACCCTACCAGCAAAATTGTTACATTTACATTTGGTAGATGCTTTTATCCAAAGCGACTTACATTGCATTATACTATTTTGTTTCTGTGTATGTGCAATCCCAGGTAACGAACCCATGACCCTGGCGTTGCTAGCGTCATGCTCTTACCACTGAGCTAAAGGAAAGTTGTTTATACAAGTATGTTGCTGTTGTTATTAGCAATAATATTGTCATATGTTAAGAATTACATAAAAGTATTACCTGTGTATAACAAATAGAGGTTTTTAATGAGAAATTAGTGCTGGGATCAAAAATTCCCAGTAAGACTTTGTTTTCTTAAGAGTGTCATCTTTAAAAGACCCAATGTCGAATAATACTTGAAATGTGTATGTGTGAAAGCTCATTCAGTCCCGCACCCACTGCCAGACTAATCATTTCACTGTCAACACTTGTGTATTTCACTGTCACCAATTACATGCATGATAGCCATAACAATTTCCTACTCAAGTTTTTAATGGGATTTAAGCCATCAAAAATAGAGCGTTTGCTTTATCAGTTTATTGCCTTCTCACCTGCGAGAAAATAGTTGGAGACGTATAATAAAAAAACACGCCCTATCTATGCCAAGTTATACAGGCCCGTGAAAAAAATGTAATAGCCTCGTGTTTTTCCTCCAGATTGCGTTAATGCTTTGCACTCATTTGCACTCGCAGCAAGTGAACGTCTGGTACGATCAATCCAGACATGTCCGCTCCATCAACGCCGTCCGCATAAGTTAATAACGTTCTCCCTTCGTCTGGCCTGAGTAATGGAGAGCATCTGATGTGTTTGGGAGGGCCTGGCCAGTAACACAAACACTGGAGGGACCCGCCGCAGAGCTCCGGTACGCCCCACCATCTGCTGAACGCCAGAACAGGTGCAGCGCCGCGTCCTGTAGTGAGTTAATGACTGTAATCACAGATTGAGATTCTAATCTCCGCCACATGCTGGATCTTTCTCTGCTTGGACGCCAGGGTCACTTTGTGATGTCATGAGGGGTCCACTGTGTATAACATCACACCAAGAGATACCGAGTTCCTCCCATTACTAAGATTAAAGTCTCTTTCCTAAGAGACTTTTAAATGCTTAAGTTGGACAAATATTTGTATCATCACTGAGGAGAAATACCAAGCGCGGAGGTCTATTAATGGAAAATGGTAACTTGGGAATTGTTTTTCTTGATATTAAAAAGAGCATTATTAAAGCATTATTTTTGTCCTGGCAGAAAAATGTTAGCAACAAACTTGTGTATGCTAATTACGGGTTTATTTGCGAAGAAAATTCTTTCATAAGCTTGTCGGTGGCTTGTGTATTCTCCATGCTAACAAGAGCAATCAATGACCAACAAGTGCAGCCTGGAAAACATTGTTTTTCTTGATAACAACCCTTTAGAAAGCCCTCGAAAAGACATCAAGGTTCAAGGCATTTACGTGGCCCTTATTATAAGAATGCTAGAAAACTCTCTTGTTGTATTGAAGTGGTATCAAGGAAATGATATCGTGCGCAGCATGGAAATGAAGCGGAATGCGGTGATGCAACAAACAATTAAAAGATATGTTTCATTAAATTAACATGAATACTTTTCATAAATAAAAGAAGGAAACGTTAAAACGACGTTTGTCGTTTGCAACTTATTGCAAGCTTTCAGAGTCTCTCCTTGAGAAATGTATGCATGTCAGGTTTGTATTTGTAAAGGATTTTTATTGTATTTTTTACAAACGGGATGTCGTGAGAAATTGAAGACGCTACGGCCACGCTCACAAAGACCTGTTCATTAAAACTGCTTTAAAGTTGGTTGAAGGATGACTAGTGTCCCAGAAAGAACATTGGGTGGCAAATAATGCTAAATTGGGCCGTGGACCTTGGGATGAAAATAAAGATTTTTATCCATTTATCTCATTAAGTTACTGCGTTATTTTAATGCACTTTAGGTTCATTTTTCATCCTCAGACAGCTCGAACTGTCCCAGTCACACAATCCCATGCGTCTCCCTCCCATCTCATTTCTGCTCCTCTTTGGCTCTGTCATCCTCCTTTTTCTATTTTCTGTAATCTTGAGAAAGGTGTCTGCGTCTGTCGCCAGGCGGTGTTGCCACCCAACATCTGACGGCCCCAGGAACATAGTCAATAAAGCTATCTAATTGAGTGCCACTGGCTGTTGTTTATTGACAAAATAAGACCTGGGAATTAGGTGCGTGACGTGTGCTCGCCCCAAGCAGCCACCTTTCCAGCTTCCCGACAGCTGTCCGCTTTCAATCCATCAAAAGCCCATCGCGGTCCTGCAGGTGTCAAAGGAAAGTCACCTGGCTGCGACTTAAAATAAACCTCAATTTGTGTGTCTGTGGATGATAGGGGAGACAAGGCAGGATGGCAAACCTTGTGAGCTACCTACGTAGCAGTCGCGATTTCTTTAAGACTGCAAGGGAAGCTCAGCTTCCCCTATAATTGTCAAAAAATGAATGGTCAAATATATGTACTATTATGTTAACATTTTATTGACTAAAAATGCGTTAAACACGTTCATCTCGAACGAAAACAATTTCGTTCAGAATCAGCTACTTAGGTCGGCTGACTCGATTTCCTTCTCATTCATTCCCGTAGCGTACAGTGCATTACTCTGTTGAAGCCCAGCGTCCATTGACTTCAATGGGGCTGCTTTAAACAGTTTTTTTCAGTGCTTAGAAACAAGACGGTCATTGGATAATGCTGCGATTATGTCCCGCCAACGGACGCTCAGCGTCTCTGGGATGAATGGAGGAGTGGGCTGGCCCGGACTCCGAGCGTCTGCGTGATGATTGGAGGGTCTGTCATCTCTTTTTTTTAAATGACAAGGAGGCGGCAGCTTCTCGCAATGCAAAGAGACGGTTGGTGTGGGCGTGGGCGTGGTCTTCAGATTATGACGCGTATCACTCTGTGTCTCCATTTTCAACTCAGTCCCATCGTGGATTTTGCATGTGTAGTCGAAAGACAAACTGCTGCAACCTTCATCGTATATTTCACACAATTTCACACCACATTCATTGTTTCAGTTTAACATAATTCCCACATTTCCTCCCGTTGAGTTAAATATATATATATATATATATATTTGATCGTTTGTTCATTAATTCATATAGTCTGAACTAGCCAGCTAGCAACTGCACACGATGGCAGACAGTGCTAATATTGTCGACCTGATTTTGGCAAAGCCATTAGACAGTCTTCCTTACGAGGAGAAACTTAGAATTAAACAGCAGGGCAGATCAACACCTAAGATTGATTTAGTGCAAAAGATAGGGAAAAGTAACAGGTCTTTTCAGCTCTCCTGGTATGACAAAGTTAGCTGGCTGACTGGAAGTGCTGTGAAAAAGAAAATGTACTGCTGGCCATGTCTCTTGATGAAACCATCTCATGGATGTGTTGTTGGTCAAAATTGGGGTTTGGAGATCTGTCAAACTTTGACAGGGCATATAAAAGGCATGAAAATAGCAATGAACATGTGAGTGCATGTGCAAGATTAAGTTGCATGGGCAGGATCAGGGTTGAGCATGCAATCAATGAAGGTGCTCGCATTCAAGTGGCTAAACATGATGAAACTGTTAAACAAAACAGGGCCTTCCTAAACCGCCTTATTGATGTGACATCCTCAAAGCGGCTCAAGTCCTACACCCGTAACACAATGGGCCAAGGCCGTTTAAGCAGCCTAGCTCTGCTGGCCATTGAGAGGACACTGGTCAAGTCACTGGAAAAGACGCCTAGTTGGTACGACAGGGTTACAGAGCATTTTCTTGAAAAGGAACGTAGGGCAGAATTTACATATAAATAAATGGACAATTTTTATGATTTAGGCCGAAAATGAGCTTCCCCTCTTTAAAAGATCAGCAGCCGCCACTGCTACGTAGGCAGCATGTTATGTATCTATGGTGCACTTTTAATGCAAATGATATTCCAAATTTTGTTCCTGTATAGCTCAGTCTTCTCAGGACAGAATTGAGTTAGCCAATGGATTCAATTCTTATGAAACACAAATACTGATAAAAAAAAGCGCAAGTCATTTTGTAAAGAAGTGTCTGCCAAATGCTTAAATGAAAAATAAATCAAAGTCGTGTGATGTATTCCGGTTGCTGTCTATAAGGAATGTTCCAAATCGATCGCTTATTAGTTAATAAGTTTGATGCTTGCTTAGAAACGCATTTTCCTACACTATACATTTTTTTTTTACAATTTTACCACGTATAATGTTTTTAATAATGTATAAAAAAACGTTTACTTTTTTACAGGTTTTTCATGTATTTTTTCAATCCGGTCAAAAGCATAAAATTACAGAAAAGACTGCAAATTTAAAAGAAAAATGTAGAAAAACTATAACTTTACGGTTTGTTTCTGGCGCCCCATCTGCTAGAAAATGTCAGCTGCGTTTTTTTTCCATGATTCTTAGTTGCAGTAACATACGATCAAAAACGGTAAAATTACAGTAAAGGGCCTCAATTTTACAAGAATTTACAATTTTATTTTACAGGAAAAAACATATTTTACGGTTTATTTCTGGCGCCCCAACTGCCATAAATTGTAACTTTTTTCAGTGTATATAGACAACTAGGTTTTGGCAAATAAACACCTTTTTGACTACAATTGTGATCCACATAGTTCTTTTGTCTTTCTCGCAGACGAGCTGTCTTTTCCCGGGCCGCTAACTTGACAGCCGAGCAGCTCTGGCGAATCCGAGACGGCACGGCATTCTCTCCCGGAGCCGTGGCGACTAATTGATTAACGCTGCCACTTACAAACACAATCTCAGCATGCGGTAAGTGATAAAATTCCCACGGCTCCATCTCACAGCACCTACTAATGAGGGGACAAGCAAATCCACGTCTCTGACGAGTCGAGGCGAGATGCCACCGTCCCCTATCTGTCACCCAGGAAAGCACTTATCAGTTCTCTTTTCTTCTCTCAAATTAACTTTAATACCAAGATAAGAGTAGAGGCTCACATCTGCATCACCGCTGTTAATTGGCACCGTTATCATCTCAGCAGAGGTGAAGGAAAGAAAAATCTCCTTGTTTTCCCCTTCAACTCTACACTGCTGGGTAGATAAGGTGGCGCTTCATCACCATTTCCACTGTCTTTATTTCCAGCTCCACGCACGGAAGGCAGTCAGAGATGACGGGAGCGACAAGGAGAAGACGTGGTTGCCATGTGAGCGTGGGTGACAGTGATGTACGAGCATGCCGAGCTTCTGATAATTCATCACTCACAGACACAGAGAGGTCCATTAATCAAAAACAACACAGTCAAGCTGCCATCTTCACTAAAAACCGTCCTAGCAGATGCTTAGACGTTCACAGCTACCTGGAACGGTAGACCTGTGGTACAGTTCGATGCACCATTTTGAATTTCATAGAGATGAGAAAAGCTACCGGTCATGGGTAAGAGTTAAAGGCTTGAGGAACATGATCACAGAAAAAGATTAGAAGTTGGTGATATTTGTAGAGAGACTGCTATATGTTATCGGCTGCAATCAGACGGTTTCAGCGGCAGCAACATAATGTTATGTGGCCCAAACTTAAGTTCTGGTAGACCTCCATAAAATAATATATAACTGCTGAGTAGTTTTAATTTCATTTAATACAACGAAGCTACAATGAAATATGCATATAAAGTGATATGAATATAAAAAATGGTTATATTATAATCAAAGACAGACTGGACGTTAACATCACGTGTGTCCGATTAAACAGTCTATTGGGGGAGATGGAATATACAGGTATTGACAGTTGACATATATTATTATTCATTCATTTGGCAGACGCTTTTAACCAAGGCGAATTACAAGTAGGAGAACATATAAAATTTTGTCAACGCACTAAACTGTACTGTAAGTATACAAGGCCATGCTACTAGGAGGATTAAAGCTGGAGTAAACAAGGGACATCCACTGCCCGTCCAAAAAAAATCACCTGGATTTAATTAGCCTCCTGTTGGATTGGAGGTCTATGTTCAGGAATGTCAGCTGACTACCCGAATGTACTCAATGACCAGGTTATTCCATCAATGGGTTCTTTCTTCCCTGATGGCACGGGGATATTCCAAGATGACACTGCCAGGATTCATCAGGCTCAAATTGTGAAAGAGTGGTTCAGGGAGCATGAGACATCATTTTCACACATGGATTGGCCACCACAGAGTCCAGACCTTAACCCCATTGAGAATCTTTGGGATGTGCTGGAGAAGACTTTGCGAAGCAGTCGGGCTTTTCCATCATCAATACAAAATCTTGGCGAAAAATCTGGACGGGAAAAAATTGACATTCTGGACATTGCAGAAGCTTATCAAAACGACGCCAGAGCGAATGCGATTCCAACAAAATATTAGAGTGTGTGGCTTTTTTTTTGGAAGGGCAGTGTATGTACATATATATATTAGACACAAGATAAGTCAGTTATTGGTTAGTCAAATACATGCAGAAGAGGTATGTTTTGAGCTGTTTTTTGAAAGTTGTGAAGGATGCTGCAGTTCGGGTGGAGGCTTGCAGTTTATTCCACCACAGGGGAACTGAATGAGTAAAGGTTTTTGCAAGCAATTTGGTGTCTTGCTATTACACATGCTAATATCGCCTGCCGCATTTGTATAGCTTTGTTTTCATTTTTTTTGTAGTTTTATTCATTTTTTTTAAATATATTTTATTTTTTGTTTATTATATTGCTTTATAATTTTTATTAGATCTAATTAATTTTATTTCAGTTTTAGTTTAACATTTTTTTTATCTATTTTTAATAAGTTTAATGCCTTAACTTTTATTGCTAATGCATATCAATATATATATATATATATATATATATTTATAATAATAATATTTAAATGCATATTCAAATAATATAGGCTTTTATTTGTTATTTTTATTAACATATAGTATATTTTTTAATAGTTTTAAGAAACCTTAACAACCTTGGGCGGCAGTATCTTAGGTAGCAGTTTTGCACACATTTAACATTTTGCCTTAAAGGGATAGTTCACCCAAGGATAAAATTCTTTCATTTACTCATCCCCAGGTCATTTAGACCTGTATGACTTTCTTTCTTCTGCAGAATGCTTGGAACCCATTGACTTCCGTCGCATGAATCCAAAATGGATATGAACCCATTGTATAAACCACTGAGACATTACTCGAAATATCTTCTTATGTGTTCTACCAAAAAAATCGTGATGGCGAAAACATGACTGTTGTCCTTTACACATCAGTCTACAAATGTAATGTCACATTTTCCGCCATCTTTGAACGTGGATTTGTGACTCCATTCAGACCTGTATTTTCTAGTGACGGGATCAGCGGAGACGGATATTACTCCTGTGTGTAAAAGAAGCCTAAGGGTTTCTCTGTGCAAACCTGGTGACTGCTGTTTTGCCGGTATATAACCCTAATCTTGTTACACAGACATATTTACACCTGGTGTCAAGGGTTTGACATAGTCAATAAACTGCCCTCCGTACTCAATATAAAGTGTTGACCATTAGCACCGGGGGGCAGTGAGTTGTTTTGACAAAAGTCAGGTGTTTCTCCTTTCCTTAATCTTTAAAATAACACTCGCCCCTAACGGCGGTTACAGTATTTACACACCAACTCTGTTTTTTTCTTTCTTCTTGTTTTAGGAAATTGTTTACTTCTCCTTGAGGGAGATTATATTTAATTAGCGATGGCTTTTGTTGTCTCGGTCTGCGGTGTCTGCGCTGGGGCACCGATCGACCCCCAGGTTAAAACCTTTTTTGTTTTTACAATTTTTGAGAGCACATCTGCTGAATGAAAAGCAAATCAAAGGACAGAGAAACAGTGTTGACGACAGTAGATGAAAGACGGTAAGATGGTAGGAAAGGAATCTTCAACGTTTGTCTTTCAACTTCCTTTTTGGGTGAGCTATCACTTTAAGGTCTGGTCACACGGTCTAATTCAATGCTCCACAGATATTAATGTCATTACACAATTAATTCGGGTTGATATTATACTGTATCTCCTCTTCAACAAGCATCTTCTGTAATTAAACGTGATAAATGAGCAGAGCAATGTGTTGAATTTCATGCGAGCATATTTTGCACCTTCAGTTCTGAATGTTGAGTGGCAGATTTTGCCGCCATATGTTCTCACAACTGTGCGGTGCCACAGAGACAAAAAGTTTCCAGAGTCATTATTAGTGAAGTAGCGATGATATAAGCAGACGTGCATCTGAATACCTCGGGAATTTGAGGCGGGCGAGTCAGAGAGGTTTATTTGGAGAAAGTGAGCTTCTTACAGAGCCAGCCAAGTGAATAAAACAACTCCAACTGAACTTTCTCACACAACACAACTTTTTTCCCCCTGCACAGGAGAGAGCGATTTAGCCTCAAATAGAGACAGACGCTTCTTCAGAGATTGTGGGAGTGGCTCTTTCAGTTTGTTTTCTCGCTATGGATGTCAGACCGTTTCTCAACCTTGGTTGGAGCTCAGGCACCTCCTGATTCATTTCTGTGCATTTACCGTGCCAAACACCTCATCGACCGTAATGAGTTGGTACCTCAAGTTTTTCTCGTCTTATTTGCTCAGGCATTTCTCGTGGTGAGTGAGGCAGGCACGATTTGATGGCCTCCGATCTCTGAAGGCCGAAATTATACAGGAGAACGAAGCACAGATGAACCGCGACGGCCGGTCACGTTTTCCGGGGCGCCTGTTTTTATTGCACCGAGTAAAATTTCAGGAAGATTGCACATGTTTGGTGACAAATGAAAAGCACAGTTTTCGAGCAAGTAGCCCAAGAGCTTATAATACCCTCCACTGTTTTAAAACTACTACTGCTCCATAAAACATGCACAGCACAGCTTGTATTGCAGTCTTGGAGCTGGTGTCTTGCATTCACTCACCAGCTGTCCACCAAAGCCATCTGCAAAAGAAATGGATGCTGGCGAATTCCGACTGTCCGCCGAGAGTCTCAACTAGACGCAAAGCAACCTGGCTCATCTGTCCCCACATTTAGACTTTAATAAGGACGGTGAGATGGTCTGATGGACGCTTTTTTGGAATCGAAGGAAATCTGCTTTAATCATCAGTGTCCTTCCCAGGTTGCGGAAAAAAAGTATTTGTTTGGAGTTATCTCTTTTTGGTGTGGTTTTAATAAGCTTCTTGAAATATAGAATATGATAAGCGTTTTACTGCTTGTCTTTTTATGACGGGCCAGTTATTTTGAAGCTATTCTTAATTTATGAAAATAATAAAAAATATGAAATAATAAGTCTGTGAAATTCAATTAGCTAACATTGTTTATATATATATACATATAAGTATTGTATGTATTTCTCGTTTCTAAAGCACCAACACATTAAAAGTATTATTTAATTATTAGTATTAGTATTAGTGGTGCTTGCGAATGCAAAGCATCACCGTTTTGGTTTTGTTGTGCTGGATCAAACATCAAACTGCTGGATGTGGATTAAAGTTGTCATTTTGTTCCGAAAAGCAGATAAAAATGCTTTTCTGATGAAAGTTCATATAAATATGTGATGCAAATAGCATAACCATTTGTCTTTCCCTTTTTAGGCTTATTTCCTGTGAAGATCTTGATGTGATGAGCATATGATGCTGACCTCTGAATAGCAAAGCTAAGTTTTATTAACTTAATACAAATAAATTTTTATTATAAAAAAGCTCAATTCCATCTGTAGGGTTCATACCTTTGGGTTCCGCTTTGTCTTGTCATCTTGCCCAGATCAAAGCTCTACGGCGCTTAATGTGAACAAACAGCACGTTAACTTGCAGCATATGTACTTTAGCCGTGTGCAGAATTCAGAACGAAAGTCTTTCAACAGTATGCAGCTGAGACTACAGCGCTGGCATTTTAAAAGAGGATCTGGATGCGCGCTAGTATTTGTACATGAGTTACCATACTAAGTAGGCACTGCAGTATCTGTGCTGTGAATATTCATGGCTGGCTCTTTGCCACGGCAACGGCTCTGAAATCCCAATTCTGAAGCGTCATTTCAATAGGAGAGCAAATAGCTTCTCTAAAAGTTCAAAATTATTTGTCATTTCCTCTCTCGTTCCAAACCAATTCTCATTGTCAGAAGAAGATGGGTAGTGTCACTAAAATGTACATGCTTCTGTATGTGTAAGTACATGTGTTTTTGAGCCAGTCTCATCATGAGCGCACGGTCTCGTCTGATTGGATGAGCTGATGGGGGTTTGAATAAGTAAACAGCTTTTAAGCAGCTTGGACATGTTGAGTTGGCGATTCAGCCTTTTATGAGCAGAATTCTGTGGTTGTGCTTGTTTTGCATGCCTTTGCATTTTGGCATTGTTTGGTAGAAGGACATTAAAGCAATATGCCCTGAAATCTGTAATGGCTGAATTTAAACTTAAGGTGAATATTTTTAATTCTTCTATATTTATCATACATGGAATATTCATAAGCCAAACTTAACTAATGTTAGAAATAAAATGTAATAAAATAATATTAATGAAAATACAATAACATAAAACATTTCAATTAAATAATTCAAAATTAAATTGAATAATAAAATGTTTAGCTAAATAATTTAAATGAAATAATAAACAAAATAAAATAATAAAGTCAGGCGTTGTTGAAAAATCTCTTACAATGTAATGCAATACATTATATTGCGACCAGTAGCAATTGCAGTAAAAAATCTTATTCATATTCATGTGTATGCACATAAAGTTTACTCTGAAATATTGTTGTTTTAAAATGTTATTTGTCTGTTGTTTGTCGACTGTCCATGTTCTTGAAAACTCCTCCTGTCAGTTTTATGAGAACGTGAACGTTTCGCTTGCGCTTCGAATCGAATGAATTTCGTTTTCCTCTCAAACAAGGTTAGCAGAATGTATTTATATAAGCTTCCGGGCATTTTCAAACATAACCAGCTGTGTCATTTTCTGTTTTCAAAACAAGCCGGCAAGCTCCCCAGCACGAAACACACATTCAGATGAAACCAATCTCCTCTTTCTCAGGAACCTTCTCTGCCGCTGCGAGATGGATATGTCTCCAGACAAAACAGAAGCTCACTTGTCAACATGTGGACTCGAGGTACCCAAGATCCAGTTCCTTGTTACTGTCATTAAACCTGACTTGTTTTACTTCCTCTTTAAGCAAACCCAAGCCCTACAACGTCCTCCCACAGGCCGCTAGTAATTGGCACAGCCAGATATCTTTGTCACCAAGCTGCTCTTCTGCCTGTTTTTCATTTCCCCCTTCCATTCTGTACCAGATCCTTTAACATTCAGACCGGATTCAGCCCGACGATGACACCTTTTAATATCTGAGTTGTGTTGGAAATGTGAGCCAGACGGCCGGGCGAGAATTCATTACCCGTCCCCTTTCCCAACGGCCTCAGCAGCTGCATCGCTCATTCCATCTCACCTCTGAAATTGATCATCCCTTGCATATATTCCAGCCCCATTACAATGCCAGATATCCAGTTCTGAGATGCTGCCCGCTGCTTGCGCGATGTCAGTCAGCAGACAACTTGCTTCAACAACTTGACCCCCATCTGCTTCCCCTTACCTTTTTATTCCCTTCCCAGGATTCATTGCTCATGCCAGACGTGCTCCCCGCTACGTTTATTTGCAGGTAGGCCAGCATGTTTAAAGCTTCCCGTCTCGGTGGATGTGAAACCTTGATGACATGATGTTATGTTACTTGCTTTACATCTGAGGCCCAAGTGATTTGAGAGATGCTTATGGCCGTGGATTGATAAGAACTGTGGACACGTTGTTAGACACGCTGTCTTTCATATATTGTTTCAGTCTGTCTTCGTGGGAAGAATCTTTTGTTTCATGATACGGTGCATTGTTTCCAGCACTTGTGATTGTTTCGTATCATGTTTGTGTGATGGCTTATATTGTATTTTATTGAATGCAAACGTTAAGAATAAAAAACGTTTGTCCACAAATAAAATACCTGAGAGCCAAGCAAAACACTTCTATTGATAATGATTACAATGTGATAATGTCATAATATTCTCCTTGCTTTAAACACACTCTCCTGTTTCACTTTTACCCACTTTTTTCTAGATCTCTGTATGTGTTTTTAACCTAATGTACTTTATTTTCATGGATGCATATTCATATATCAGGTAAAATGATGAACAACAACAGTTTCATACTCAGAAGTGATGAGACCACCTGAGCAACACACACGCTGATGAAAACCAAGAACCAAGATTCTGATAATCAACCGTCTGCTGTGATTGGCCTAGAGACTGTGAGTATATCGAATGGGGAGGGAGAAAACTGAGACTGGAAAGATTTGTTAGGGATGCGAGAGTAGTTTCTCATTTCATTATGCTGATACAGTAGTAATATCTGGAGGGTTGTTATCTTGTAAATATCTTTTGGTTTTGCTGTTGCCTATGGTCTTTTATTTTAATTTCTCACGCTGTTTTGTATATAACATCTGTAATTGCTAAGCTGTAGGATGCATTTGTAAGGTGCAATTTAGTTTCAAATTAAAAAAATGTGTCGCCCCTTGTTACGGTTAAAGAGAGGTAGGTAAGTAAATCACTTTTTTTCCTGTGCTGTTGCGCCGCCTTAGAATATTTAGTAATTTAGGAGAAATTAGGTAGCTGTGTTTTTTCATTTTGGCCTGGCCTTTGGAGTCTAATTCTTTCATTTTATTTAGTTTCTATATTGGTTGTATATTTATAAATGGATACAGTACTTGCGCAAAATCCTGGTTGGATGATGGGACGTGTGCTAAGCACTTTTAAAATGTGAATAAATGCACACCTGTGACCGAACACTCAACTTGACGTCATTGTTCATATTGTTGATTATTGTTCTATTGCTTTGTTCTCGTGTTGCTTAGCAACCTTAAACAGCCTTCATCTTATGAACTACAGTATGCAGCCACGGTAAAAATGAAGATACCAATCTCAAAGTTATTTGTAGTTTTTCTGATAGGTAAAATTATTGTTTTTGTTTCATTCTGTGAACTACCTACATTTTTTTCTCGCAAATTTCAAATAAAAATATTGTTTCTATTTGCAGAAAATGAAAACTGGAGAAACAGCTGAAAATAACAGGAAGATGCTCTGTATTTTTTCAGATCTCAAATACTGCAAAGAAAATAAATTAAAATTCACTTTTAAGAGCAATATAAAAGTAATAGATGTACATGTATTTAGAATAAGTTCAACAATTATTTAACCGCAATTTTTATCACAGTTTTTATATGTCTTGTTATGGTGTGAGTCTGTTTGATGAATTATGTCCCTCCTGAGGTTTAATTAATACTGGACTGGAATGACCACAATACATAGAAATGCAGATTATTTGAAAATTCTCTGAATTTATTCTGCGTCTGTATTACGGAGCGAAACAATTGTTTACTGTGATTACTTATAAATGCAGCTCTTTATTGAACTGATGTTGTATTGCTGTTGTGATGTGCAAAGTGATGCATTACAGTAATTTTTACTATGGTAAAGAATGTTCTAGACATGTCTTGGGCATGTAACACAATCTCTGGTGAGTTATTGATTTGAATACTCCATATATAGAAAAAACACAATGTTCTTGTTGTAGAGACGTCACATGTGGCCTGTGGATTAGCACTGTAGAGCAGCTCAAGTCATTAAAGCAGTGTAGCAGGAGTCTTTTTAGCCTTTATACGAAACTCTAATCTGCAGTATGTTCATGTTCCCTGTTATTGTGCTTTGCGGTGTTTTTCTACCTAACAGACCCTGTTTTTTTACCTTGGTGATAATCCCAACGGCTTTATAAACTCTTATGTCCGCCTTTCCTTTTGATAAAATCTAAGACCGAAATTTTAACGACTTTTCATAGTTTTCATGAATTAGTAGCCTTGGTGTAATTACAGAGAGAGAAAAGTTGGCTTAGTACCTGCAGTTTCTTGAACTATGTTAAAGCTCCAGCAGATTTTGTAACTAGCAGGCTGAGCCCTGCACGACCACAGAGACATGCTGTTCTGCCCAAAAATACACCATTCATGCAAAAAGTAGTTATAGAAGTCTTACAATTCTGGGACAGGTTTTAGAGTTAAGTAGTAGAGTAGGAGTAAATAAAGAAGAAAGAAGGTCATTTACTTGCATGACTTGAAAAATGACTGAAACTCGGATCAAGGCACAAACTACAAGTTTTAGCAGATACTGCATAAAGTTTTGACTGTGTCTTTTTTCAGTTTAAACTGGCCAAATATATTTCGAACAGTAATAGATTTTATTGATACTTGTCGTTTCTGCAGCATCTTTCTGAGCAGCAGCGATTTCTCCCGTTACATTATAGTGCATAAGACAGCATTTATTATTTCATACTGTTTTACCAAACTTACACAAGATTGTAAAAAATTGTGTTTTGGTCATAATTTTGCGATTTATTTCCATGAGCACCCCATTTACACATGAAAAACAGGTCGCATATATTTGGTCCCTTTGTTTTAGTTATCTTTGCATTGCACCCTTGTTTTTCGAATAAAGAGCTGGAAATTGGTTTCAGCAGCCTCTTTCTCTCTCCCCAAATCTTTTGTTGCACCTTCATTACGGCACACGGCAATATTCACTACGGTAAACAACGGCACCAATCGCTCTTGCTCACAAACCTTAACCATTAAGACGAAGGCGCTCAATACGGATTCTGTTTATTCGGTGCCCAATTTTGGGCTGTTTTCTACAACCCATAATGACTCTAAAGTCTCACGGATATTTCAATCCAAGTATGTTTGAACAGCTCCTTCCATTATCAGCTTCCGATTTTGGGCCAGGAATGAACCGTAATGGTATGTTGTGATGGAGCAGCCTCTTACTTTCACCAACCTTTAACCGCTTTGGTTAAACCGCTTGTTAAAACACAGTGGTGTCTATTTCTGCTCGCCGAAGACAGTTTGTCTTTGTGACCTGTCACGTATTGTCATACTGAGGCACTGAACCATAATTAATGTAGGAAGCTCAGCGGCTCTGTCACTTTCAGGAACCCGAACGCTTGTGGGATTCACACAAGAGCTCTTATCTCTCTGATTTTGCGGAATGAGAGATGTTCTCGGGACTACATCATTGTTGACCCTGGGACAACATTCCAATCAAACGGATTTGTTATTTACTCTGGTTGTTTCCCTCTGATTTAGTTAGAATGAGGATTTGGGGACGGGATGGGATGGGATGGGTTTCCAGGGTTGTTGATCTGTTACATATCCAAAGCGACTTGAAATGAGGTAAACAATAGAAGCAATTGGAACAACATAAGGACAACAAATAAGTGCACTGTTAGCATCTCTCACTTGGCAAAATCAGTTAAAGCTTGAATATTAGTAGGCAGGCAATGTTTACCTCCTCCCTATATATGACCCTAGACCAAAAAAACAGTTATGGTATGAATAAATAAGCTTTCCATTGATGTATGGTTTGTTACGATAGGGCAATATTTGGGCGAGATACAACTTTACGAATGTCTGGAATCTGAGAAAATATTGAGAAAATCGCTTTTAAAGTTGTCCATCAATGGCGCTGTAGCAGGCCGTTGCTAAGAAGAAACAGCGCTGTTTTAACATTATCTATTGGCTCACGGCTGTAATGACGCTGTAAAGAATAGATGAACCCGAAAACTGAAATTCTAAGATTCTTACATAGATACCAAACTTGAGTGGGTGATTCCCAAAGAGCGGACAGCCGCGAGCGAGGGGTTGTTTCCAGCCATTTTTGTTCACGATTTTACTCACAAAAATAAAGTTTTTAAATATTTACGGTAGGAAATTTAGAAAATATCTTCATGGAACTTTACTTAAGAAAAATCGATTGTTTGCTATTGCTACAAATATACCCATCCTACTTATGACAGGTTTTGAGGTGCAGTGTCACAAATGTGGCTGTATGGTATCGTATCACACACACACTTGTCCAAATGTGCACATCCAGAAAGCACATACGTCAGACACACAGACGTAGACATATACACTTGAGCACACACACGCTCGTTCATTTTAACATGCACCGCTCGGTATGTATCAGTCCAGGTGTCTTGCTCTGCTGGTCACAGTTTAATGATCACTGACATCACTTTAAGATGGATGCAGGCCAGACCGCTGGTGTTTTATACATGAAACGTGCCACAAGGAGCTACTGGGGAACCCAGAAGCTTTCTTGGCTCTGTGCATGAAACAATTGCTGGAATACAGTTCGGGCCGAAGTAAAGTTGCTACGGTGACATGAGTGATGCTTGTATCAATATTTATGCTAATGTCAATAGTCTCTGGCAGTTTGAACAGATTACAGATTGAATTTACAGTAAATGGAAGCTGTTAATTTTCACTCGTCATTAAAACTGCCTGTGCTCCGTCTACCTGATTGACAGACTGTCAACCGTCGGATTAATGTAATGGAACAACACAGCCGACTAACAATACGTCTGACTTCTCTCACGCTGTAACTTTTAAATATCCCAAATGCCTTTGTAATTCAAACCTGACAGGAAACTAGTTCCCCGTGGGAGACATTAAGCCGGTCTACTCTTGAAACGGATGACTTAATGTAAATCCATTAGGGTGGTCTATTGTCAGTACACGCTCATAAAAGCCTCCGACAGACGCTCTAATGCTAACCCCGGACCCCCGACGCAAAATCGACGGATTTTAAAGCGTTCGGGGAGCCGTGGTGTAATTTGGCCGGAACGCGCGGATGAAATAAACAGCGTGCCGCTGCATCAAGGGCAACCGGAATAACTACACAGTCGTCCAGGTGGGAAATAACCTCAGGCACACAATTCAAATTTAAAACTCAGCGTGTTTGCGGAGATGAAGCTGGAAATCTGACAGTAAATCTGCTCTGCTTTGGGTCCCGGCCAAAGATCAATATCTGCTGTGGGGAGGGGAGCTGCAAGGGGACGAGGGATTACTCAGTATGGTTGATGGCTTTTCGGTGCTGTGATGGCAACTCATTTGTGGTACTTCGATGTCTAGCCATTAGAAATGACCAGATAACAGGACTTGGATGCAGTTTAGTCTGGACATAATTTGTCCAAAGATCCTCCAAAAAATGACACACGGAACAATCTGTCATTAACTTGTATTACTTTTATGAATATTGACATTTTATCATGCAATGAATGTGAATGGGGACATCTTATGTTTTGATCGTCATTCTGAATCCAAAGTAGGAAAAATCTTTGACAAAATTGCAATTTTATTTGAAACGTTGGTTTTTTTCTCAAAGTAGGTTTCACATTCAAGTTTGAATAAAACAATAGATCTGTTGGCTCATAAACAAACAAACAGAGACTCTGTTTTTTTAGATATTCAGTGTTTGAATATTCATAAAACAGCATATTCTTTTTTTGGGGAACTTTATTTTGATTTTTGTTTTTGCCAAGCATTCACACCTCCATTTTCAAACCCTTAACACATAACAGAAAAGAAAAAAAAAATATTGATTAGTTAAGCGATTCAAGGAAAGACATGAAACAGCTCTTTTAATTCATTCAAATAAATAATATAAAACTACATAAAGTAGTATTATTAACTGACCGAAGAATTACAATTATTATGTGACAATTGTACATTATAGCACGGATTTTAAAGTTAGACTTTGAATTTTGATGTCAATTCCACTTTTGCACACACATATATTTCTCAAAGTATTTAGTTGAATTACATCAGAAGTAACTGTAATTAAATTACTGAGAAATTTAGAGTAATCCCTTACTTTACTTTTTCAAGGGAAAATAACTTAAATTACAGTAACTAATTATTTAATAACTATTTACACCCAACACTGTTCCCAATTCCTCGTCCTCACAGCTCATCTTTGATTTTTTTTCTTTCTGTATTTATCCGGGATGACAAATTTTGCCTGAACCTGCCAAGGACATGGTTTTGATGGACATGCATGGAGAGGCTTAGCTTTTCTCATCTTCAGCGCCCTGTTCCGGAAGCCATGACAACAGCCGTCTGTCATGTTGTTGCTCCGCTATCTGACGGCATCATATCCCGGAACAGTGTTAAAAACAGACCAAAAAAAGGTTTCTGACTGCAGCAACACTTTGTGTTTGGTTTTAAATGAAGGAGCGGTGCGAGAGACATATTTCCTTTGTGGCCCTCAGGCGAGAGCGAGACTGGTCTGGATAATTGGCACCGGTGAACAAGAGGGTCCTGGCATGAATCCTTTAACCAGAGTTGAGACTAACCCCCGTGGATCTCAGTAATACCCTTGAGAGCTGTCTTAAGGGCGTTATTAACCACGTCTGGAAAACACCACGGGCTTGGATCTCACTTGCCCTGTTGGGACCTTAAAGTGCACTGTGGCCATAGCATGGCATGGAAAAGCTTTAGTGAGTTGTCGTTTGTGAATGTGCGCTGTATACTCAACATAGTCACATTTTTTAAAGTAACATATGCAGACCTTAAAAATGAATCACATTTGCATTCTTGTTTTATTCAAAATAAATTGAACTGGTTTCAAGGTGGTTTATCAGTTTGTGTGTGCCATTGGAATTGAACCCATGACCTTGGTGTTACAAAAGCCATGCTTTTCCAATTGAGCTACAGGGACGCAAATGTAAATCAGCAAACAGCTTGTTCCATTAAAACGTCCAGATGCTGAACATTGAAACAGTCCTATAAATGAGTCACACATCTTTTCCACACTACCAAAAAGGGATTTAAACAACATCCCCACCAATTTTAACAGGTAGACTATATTGATGCAAATCCATGTTTGTTTTTTCCAGGAAGATCCGCTTCTCCACGGGGAACATCTCACCCTAGGCATATCTGTCTCGTCTACCCCTGGGCTGGAAAGTCTCGCTTCGTACACGCTGCTGAGCTTCACGCAGAGGTGTTGATAGAACCTCATGTGAATCAACATTTCTTCTGTCTATACTATCATTAGCTCTGGGGTGGGTTGTGGGGAAAGCGGGAGGCCTAGGCGCACCTATTCTCTCTTTACAGTCATTATTCCTTATCCACAGGCACATGGATTTTGTACAGGCATGCACAGAATATGATCAATAAAACATTGTCACCCGACACATTGTTTGGGTGAGTTTGCACCATCTGCTTTTTCATTCTCCATTCGACATGTTTTTCAACACAAATTTTGTTCCAATATTCCACATTCAAAATGTTGTTGGTCAACCTAATGGAAAGTTAGGTAACGTCGTTTCTGAATGTGTTAAATGTCTCTATGACAACGTAAGAATTATGTTTTTATAGAAACTTTTTAATGACTGTTATAGCGGAGAACAACATAAACAAGCGTTATGTGGCCCAAACTTCCGGTAGACCTCCGCAAACTGTTGAGTAGTTTTAATTGAATTTAATACAATTAATATACAATCAAATATTGATATATATTCATATTAATATAAAGTTAATTAAAATACATATCTATATGATAACCGAACACAGACCGGAAATTAACTTACTATACTACATTATATAGCATATATCATACTTTTACTCCACTATATTTCATAAATAAATGTTTTATGTTTTTCACCTTTATTGTTTTATTATTGTATTAAATAAAAAATCAAGTACTTTCTTTCTTTTTCTCAAGTGATATTTGCGTAAAAATAAGAAAGTTTTAGATTTTTTAAAAAGTAAAAAAGTAAAAAAATATATAAAATATTTATAAAATGTAGTCGAGTTAAAATGATGATAGAGTTTAAGCTTCATACTGCAGTAAAGTATCTATGCAAACACTCTGAAAGTGTACTTCAAAGTAAAAATACTTCATCCTTTAAAACATGTATGGTTCCATTGTTGCCAGTATTATCTAATATGATTGACTCCATATGTTGACATTTTTTCAGTCTTGCCTCATTCAGGTAAATATGGAGCCATACTTGTGCCCATCACCTACACAGAAAATAAAACTGCTGGAGGGGTGTTGACAAGACGGCCATCGAGTACACTGACTCGCATTATTTCATTTCACGTTTTTTTTCACCAGGTATGCATGTGCGGAAAACTTTATTTAGAAGCTCACGTTTAACAAAACCTTTGAGGCTAGATTCAAAGGGCTAAATTCACTGCTGGCCTTATCTCAACCAAACATTCTGCTGCAGCCACAGAAATCACACGCGCAGGTTTCGCTTAAACGCAATCTGCAAATCCGAAGGCTCAGATACCATCTCGCGCGAGAATATCCAGTGACTGAGTGCTTTAATTCAAACCGATTGGCTTTGCAAAGTGTCACAATTCCACAATTGATGAAACATCCATCAATGGATTGAATACAAGCTTCTGAGTCACGGTGGGCCAAGAAGCAAGTGGGCTCAATCACCTGAGTGCTTTTTGCCCCAGCAGCCAATTCCACGAGAGTATTCGGATCAATTTAGCAGAGTAATAGCTTTGTCTGGGTTTTGTATGCATGTTTAATTTTTCACCCTCGAGCATTCTTGCAGATTTACAGTTTTCTGAAAACAGTCAATCTGAAAGTTGGATAGAATCAGCGCTGACCCTGAATCTCTCTCTCTACCGTCTCTCTCTCTCTCCAAAGTTATCGGTTTTAATATAAAAGCGTAGCCTCAGAGTCTGGGGACAGAACGCAAAGATGGCAGTGTGACATTCAGACGAGATCACAGAGAATAATGAAATAAATATTCTCAAACACAGGACTGCCAAAAACGGTTGGTAAGAGAGAGTACTGAGAACTGGCTGTGAAAAATTTCAATAGACCAGGGCTGCAACCAGATTAGTTTAACCTTTCGTTTTGAATGTTCGGTTACGTCCTTTTCCAAAATTTCGCTTATTCTGTAAAAATATTTGAATCTACCGTGTGGATATTACAATTCAAACCTGTATGTATTTCTTCTGAAGAACACAAAAGTAGATATGCTGGTAACAACAACGGCGGTGCCCATTCACTTGCATCGGTTTTGTGCCCATACAATAGAATTGAAGGGGTTCAGCCGTTGTTCGGTTATCATCCAAATAACTTTTGTGTTCTGCACAAGAAAGTCATACAGGTTCGACAAGACGGTGAGTAAAAGATGGCAGAATTTTATTTTTGCTGTGAACTATCGCTTTAAGGATTGTTTATTTGTTGCACTTTTTCTTGAGTGTCGAGGTTTGGTTAATGCGTTCTTACAAATGGCATCAATCCAAAGCAAGAAAAACAACACAAAGCACATTTTCATGGTCAAATAAAAAATATTCTTGCGAATGCAGTTGCCAAAGGCACACTCACAATAAGAACAGAAAGCAGACGTGAGATGAAATAAAACATCAAAACATTCAGTTTGAAAGTAAAATGAATTAATTCTCGATAGAGATGACTCTCTGATGCGTCGCTCGCCCCTGCCTAAAACGCCAGACCGCCGAGAGCAGAGCGATAATGCGTGAGCGTGCACACGCTGGCCGTAAACAGCTTCAAACTGGACACAACTAGGCACTTGCTGGACGTCTGATTCATGTCTGACTCTGGGCTGAATTGATTACAGCAGCTGTCTGATTGCTGGCCGTCCATCTGCCGCAGCCAATCTAAATTGCAGCTCCTCCGAGGGTCTCTGTGCCCCTCCCTTCTCCAGTCCAGTGCTGATAAATCAAATCTCAGCCCGTGATTCAGCCCTCACTTTCCTCAGCCATGCCAACACTGGAAACGACTCGCCATTTCTGGGGCAATTTCCCCGGAGATTGAATTGAAGTGATTTATGAGCCACAGCCATGGCATGCAGGACTCATGACTACATGGCGATGAATGTTTGTGAAGTCAAAGAAAACAGAGAATGTTCTTTGTGGGCATGAAAATGAAAGTCAAACACATTTGAATGAGAAAGACATATGATCTCATCTTTTTTTCTCGTGTTCGGTGTGTGCTTGTGTTTATATTGTGGGTTGCTTTTGAGAAGATATTTCACAGACCAGATTTCTGAAGAATTTTGACATTATTATGAAGCCGAATGGAAATACAGTAGGAAGAAAACTTTGATTAGGATAAAATGATTGGCAGTCGTCTGATGTGGGTCACACTCGCCTTATAAGTTTTTGAAAAACTTCAGATGAACCTTGTAACTTCCCATTGTTACAACAATTTTAAAGTTTTAAGTTTTTTCATCTCTTTAGAATTTCAGTAGATTGGCATTTTTCACTATACAAATTTCTCCAAAACAGCTTTGTCTTACAAACACCCAAGTGAGCGCGCCAGAGGCAACACTGGTCAGAAAAACATCCAGAGATGTTAGATGAGGATGAAACCCGGGGAGGAACCAAGACTTGGATGGGCATGTGTTTAAACAAATCTGTGCAAAGCATTTATACACCTTTAGGAAACAAATGAAACCTTTATTCTTTTTCCTAGACAGCTATGAGATTTTAGAGAGGATAAATGGAGTTTTACAATTTGGGGATTTTTCATTTAGGATCATCTCTCTGGATTTTCTCTAGAGTTTCATAGAGATCTCAGCAATGTCCTAAATTGTGCTCGAATTTGCACATTTCAATTGGATCTGCTGTTAGATAAAAAGTTGGAATGTCCTCACGCTCACATATCTTCATTCTTTTGCACGTTCATCCAGGTGTACGTTATCCAGCTATGCATCATATACAACCCCCGAGCCGCTGGTTTAAGTCGGCTGCAATAAAATACGGTAACTCAAAGAGAGGAAAATTGCGTGTGCAATTGATCGAGCAGAAAGTCTTAAAAGTGAACATTTCTTATCATATTCCTTGGGTGGAAGTTGAACTTTACATTGTATATTTTCCATAGTGCCATGAATGCTAGAGGTCATGTTTTCCAAATTTAACACTACCGCATGTCAAGCATTTGGTCCATTATGTAAAGTCACAGTGTGCATGATTCGGTCAGGCAGTGGATTCCCCCTAAAAATGTTATCATGTGTGCCATACAATTTACTGTAATACAACTCACGGTTCTTTGATGACAAAAGAGCCATTTTTGTCTGAATGGTTCAATACAGGATCTTTCTTTTTGAAGCTTCAAAAATATTCTTTAGATTATAAATAGTGAGAAAGAAATGGTTCTTATGAGAACCTTTAAGTAAATGTTTTTTATGGGAAACCAAAAATGGTTCTATTATGCTACCACTGTGAGTTAATAGTATATCTGCCAAACGCAAATGCATAGCTGTAAACACATACCGCCACAGAAAAACATTAAGAGACCATTTAAGAAATAAAAGTTTTTCTGAATATAATGTTTATAGCTATGTGTTTAGGTAAAATTATTACTTTGGTTTCATTCAACTACTAACAATATTTCTCCCAAATCTAAAATAAAAATATTGTTTCTTTGCATTCATTTGCAGAAAATGAATACTGGAAACAGGTCAAAATAACAGAAAAGATGCTCTGTATTTTTTCAGACCTCAAATACTGCAAGAAAACAAGTTCATATTCACTTTTAAGCCCTACAACAGTAATATTTGAAGAGTTTGATTACAAAATGAGATAACTCAATTTTTTTTATTGTGCATTCCAATTAATATCCATCAAACTGCAGTTGGTTTGTTTTGATTTTAGCCATAATAACTCAAAAATACAGCTAACTAACACAATAAAGCACAATAAAAACATAATAATATAAGAAAAAACAAGACTTTTGAGTTATCTCATTTTGGAACCAAACTCTTCATTTATATATTTATGAAAGTACCAAAATAACTTTTTTTATGTGATAAGCTGGATCACAGTTTTCTTGTCTTGCTGTCAGTCTTTCACATTGCTGTTGGATGACTTTGTGTCTCTCCTGAGGTTTAATTTTGTTGATACATAAAGAAATGCTGAATAAATGAAACTGTACTGTTATCTATCCGCCGATCCTTCAATAATGTGCTGTCTGTGTAGTTTACACATTGCTTCCTATAATTTCTTCGTCTGAAAAATCATTGCTTTGCAGCTCTAAAAAACATTCCTTGTTAAGGGATTGTAGGGCCAAGGGGTCACTCTCTGGTATTTACCTTCTTCAAACACCTCTAGTGAACGCATGGGGTCCTGGAAAGATCACTGGAGGGGTCACAAGAGCAGAAATCCCATCATGCCGTGCGACAAAATCTATTTGATACCACCATTTCTCTATGTTAAATTAAATCGCCGTCACCTGCTGCGCTTATCTGTCAAACTGTTCTCGCCTCCCTCATCCATTTTAAACATGATCGATCGTAACATCTGTGCACTGTAATAGTCTTCCTTCACAATTATAAGGATGTTGTGGCTGTTTTGTTATTTAATATGGCTAGTGGTCTGGGAATATCTCTTTTATATATCATCGCCATTGTCTTTTCAAATATTGATCCCATCCGTTACGGGCGGAGCAGATGTGACAGGATCATAAGCTTCATATTCTAACATTTTTCCCCCCAGGTGAGATAAATGTGTGATGCCTGAAGCAGCTCGCTTTAATTACACCCTCTCTATACGCTCCATTGAATTATAATGGCAGTTCTTTAATTATGCAATTTATCAAATTCTAAATATGGAAAATCTCACTTTAAACCAACTGGGATAGTTCAAAGTTGCTCCTCAAACTGGAAAAATGTTTCAAAAAGCTGTTGGATTTACAAAACGTGTTACTTTACAAATCATCTTCTGATCTCGCTGGCTGATCACAACCAGAGAATAAAGCGTTCATTTTACAAAATAACTTCAGCTTCGGGTCATTACTGCATTTGTGTCTCACGGGAGAAACACACAGCCATCAAACGTGACCATAAACTGCTGCACGTAATTGATAGAAATCATTACACATGTAAAATGTGACAAAGTTGAGGCTGAAGATCAATTTTGTTTGTTATAAGATAGATTCCAACTCTCTCATTTAATGTGTCGCATTTTTAACGATTTGTAAGATGTCGATAAGACCCGCACGTTCTTCTTGGCAATGTGAAAAGCAAACCATATTAGTTGTTGAATATTATTTTTAATAAATGTAGCTTGAATGAACTTTGATATCTCTCATTATATTGATGTTGCTGTTGTTTGCAAAACCATATGTTTTTTTTTCTGTGTACCACAAAAAATTATATTTAAAAAAACGTCTCGGTGGCTTTATGTCCATACAATAGAAGTCAATAAGGGTGAGTAAATTATGACAATTATTATGACACATCTGATCTGGTTTGATCTGTTTTTTTCTGCGCTGTTGGACATGTTTCGCTTCTGTTAAAAATAACCTCTGTCTTTATTATAACTTTTCATTTAACTCTTTACAGTAATTATTTAAAGAAGGTGTTTGTGACCCATGTCACTGTGTTCATGTGTTTTTCGTTTTTATTTCACCTGTTCTCATAAGCCTCTCCCTTATTTACAGTCTACAGCTTTCATGAGAGAAAAAAACGATTTGTGTTGACAAAATGGGTTTTGTTGTTCACTAAAGGACTTTTCTCGTTGCAACAAAAAGGATTTGTTCTTCTGAAATTGTACCTTTTATTAGTCAGAGCAAGTTTCCAAAGAAACAGCGCTGGAGTTGGATGTGCCATGTTTTTAAAATCAGCAAGTATGCAGCTCGCTGCCTCGGAAGAATGTTTTGTATTGCTCGTCATGTGTTGCTTTTTTAGGGCTCTGAAGACTTCACAGATATGTTATGTGGAAGTATTAACTTTCTCTCAAATGTTTTTCTAAAGTCACAAATGAGACAATTGGTGGCTGTAAAAGTAAAAGTGTACAAGTTATAAAATTGATGTGAAGAGCACAGATCAGATTTGGTCTTGGAATTTTGATGAGAAATGATAATGAGTTATTAAACTTTACCTCAAACTATGTTCATATTTGCTCTTTCCAAAGTATGAGAGTTGTTAAGATCTCTTAAAACGAGACACCTAAGATTATTATGTTGACCCCAAAATGAAAATTCTGTCATCAATTACCCACCATCTTGACATTTCAAACCGGTGTGATTTTCTTTCGTCTACAGAACCCAAAAGTAGATATTTTGAAGAATGTTGGTAACAGAAAACTGTTTGACTTGCATTGGCTTTGTGTCCATTCAATAGGAGTGAATACGGACCGAAACTGTTTTTGGTTTTCAACATTTTTCGAAATATCTTCTTTTGTGTTTTGCGGAAGAAAGAAAATAACACAGGTTTGAAACACAGGGTGAAGTAAATGATGACAGCATTTTTATTTGGAGGTCAACTACTCCTTTAATATTAAAGAGGGTTTTTTTTCCCTTTAAAGCCCTTCATTGTTTCTTACCTTCAAAAGTTTGAGACACATTTGTCTAAAATAACTACATTGACTTGATCTTAAAGTGTCAAATGTCTACTTTCCTTAGTTAATTATCTGCAGCTGATTTATTTGAGGTACAAGACCATTTTAAACCTTTATTTTTGTAGCTACAGTCTGAAAGTTTTTTCTCTCTCTCTCTCTATCTCTCTCTATCTCTCTCTCTATATCTCTCTCTCTCTCTCTCTCTCTCTCTCTCTCTCTCTCTCTCTCTCTCTCTCTCTCTCTCTCTCTCTCTCTCTCCAACAGTTATTGTTAATCCCACATCCATAAGGCAAGTCATCAGCATTTTTCATTAATATGTGTAATTACAGAAAAAAGACTGTGGCAGGCGAGCGTGGCGTTTCAAATGTCACCTCTTTTAAAAGCGTCTGACAACAAAGCTTTAAAATTGCACAGCTCTAATGATCCGATTTTAATTGCTCAGAATCAAACAGTGAGGTACCAATTACCATCGTCTCTTATTGTTAAGGTTGTTCAGCTGTGGCTTTCGAACAAAGCTGCACCCGGCCTGTCCGAGCCTACGTCAGGAGGCCGTTTCAATACGCGCTCGGCATGCGGCACAAAAAGCCCTCGAAATGACCACATGGCCTAAACACGGTTGTGAACTTCGACGAATACAAGAAAGGAAGTCATTTTCTAAGAGCTGGCATGGAGGTCAGAGAGTGAACGCTGAAATCGTTTCCTCACATCCTGACCGGATGATGTCTGGGGATCAGAGATAGTGTTGACCTCTAACTCGCACAATGTGACAGCGCTGGGTTTCATTCACGGGAAAAGTGGATTAATTTTCTCGCAAATTGACTGTTAATTCGGCTCTTATCTCTGGCCCTGATTGGCTCAGAATGACTGCTGTGCCCCTCTGTGTTCCCACCGGTATCTGTAGTGTCTCAGATGTCCTGGCGATTGGGACGTTCTGATTGTTTTTTGCTGTTGGGACTGCTCGCTCTTCAGATATGTTACTTCCTAACAGTTCTGTGTTTAACCTTCGGAGGGTTCGGTTGACCCCCCCACACCCACCCAGCCCATCATTATCCCATAATAGTACAGAACTGAACTGTAGTATTACACACGCTCACAAAAAAATGCTTGGTTGTTTTAACCCTTGGTTGCGTCAAATATGGACAATTTCAAAGTTAAAGGAATGGTTTACCCAAAATGAAAATTCTGTCTTCACTCAACCCTCGAGTTGCTCCAAATCTGTATAATTTATGTTTGTTCTGATGAACACAGAGAAAGATATTTGAAGGAATGCTTGTAACCAAACAGTTCTTGGCCACCATTGACTAGGAAAAATGCTTTAGATATGTATTTGTTCTGATAAACACAAAAGAAGATATTTCAAAGAAAATAGGAAAGCAAACCGTAGGCCCCGTCCATAGCTCACATCCAGAGGGTCAAGAATTCCTGGACTTCCTGCCTGATGCTGAAGGCAGGGGCGCAGCCAACCCCCCTGGGGTTAATGGACAGGGACCATCCTGGAGGTGGTGGGGAGGATGGGGGTGAATATCGGCTGCTTCAACTGCGAACGCAAACAAAGAGTAAGTGACGATCTTATATACTCCAAGTGTTAGTTGATAAGTGGTTAGGTGATGATTGGTTAGGTCTATACGTAGTAAGTGATGTAAAATTGAGTCTTCCTGGCAGAACTTGCGCTGAAGCTTACATGCGTACAGCTTTATATGGAACAAAAACATCTACGATACAAAAGTCTGTCATTCCAAACCTTCCCAGACTTTCTTTAGCGGAACACAAAATGCACTATACAAATAAAAATGAACAAATGCAAGCTCAAATAACACAATAGAAATAATAGTACATATCAAAAGTAGTGTGCAATTCATTCCAAGTATTTTTAAACCATAAAGCTTTGTGTAAGGAACAGACATTTCATTTTCACCGCATGCGACAACCAATGGCATTGGGCTTTGTTAATGTCAAACACGGTGTGATGATCATATAAGATTTATAGCCCACAGGTCACGTAGAAACTACTTTCATGAAACTTTAATCATTATTTCAGGAGCTTGCAGGGTTTGTTCCAATTCACTCTCATTATTTTCAAGAGAGCACCTCAGAAATTGTGCTAAAACTTTTGTGGCCATGCAGGAAAAGAAAGAGTTTGAAAAAGGATAAAGGCGAGTAAATAACGACAAAATGAGGCATTCAGTTTTTATTTTTTATGTACCAGCATGACAGGGAAGTTTTAAACCAATTTGCTTAATCCGCAATGTACTTTCAATCTAAAAATCCAATTTTTGATGATAATCGTTTATTCTTTACACATTGACAGACATGTCGATCAGCAATTCAGCTTTCTGTATTATTTTTTCCAGCATCTGTTAACACATTGTGATGAAGTGATATTCTTCACAATCAGGTCTGATGAATGAAGAATGGTTGAGAGGATACTAAAGATGGGCGGAAGAGATGGGTGAGAGAAACAATCTCATTTCAACCTCTTATCATTTACACAATGCCTGAAGAGTGTGCTTTGTGTTTAATATCGATTCACAAAAGAACCATTTAATGTTCATGTTAGTAAAAATTAAAAAAATTTAGCTTCTTTAAACATTTGAAATGGTTTTGACCATTTTCCATTTTCCACAGAGTGTTTAAATCTTTATATATTCACACTGTCCTTCCGAAACCTTGGATGTCCATAGTCAGGAAATGTAAAAAACACTGTACTTAGATATTTGCAAAACCCAGTGACAAACATAAAGGGTGAGAAACAATAGTGATTTATGGCAATAAAAACAAAAAATTAGGAGAAATGAAATTTAGCGGCATCTAGCTGTGAGGTTGTGAATTGCAACCAACGGCTCACTCCAACTCCGTTTCGAAGCACTTTATTCAGATTCATTTTCGCTTCTTTTCTGAAGGAGACAACATGTTTACAAACTGCTCTGTAGAGCTGTTTGTCCGTTTACGGCTACTGTAGGACAACATGAATTCCATGTAAGGGGACCCGCGGTGTATGTGGATAGAAATAGCTCATTCTAAGGTAATGAAAACATAACGCTTCATTATGTGAGGTCTTTATACACCCCTGAAGACATAGTTATGTATATAATATTGCATTTCTGTCAATAGATCCTCCAAAAAAGTACACATTGGACCTTTCTAAAGCTCTTTAATGCCATGAAATAAAATGGGAAAGATATTTATTCACAAACACACACTCTACTTTAAATGATAACTTTCCCGGTGCAATAGGTTAGTTATGTCCAATTAGCAATTTACGGTTTGTTTTGCAACATTAAAAAGCCATCCAGGCAAAAGATTCATATTGCATCCCACTGCTGGTACAGATGCAACATGTCGTTGTCACCTTCAGACAAGATTAGGTGCGAAGCGTGTGCACGCTGTGATAAGTTGTCACGAAACTCACAGAACGGAAATGTATTTATGACAAGCAAACGATGTTTAATGCTTTTATTTGGCAGGAGTTCCCCAGGGTCCTTTGGCAACTGGCTTTCTTCACAAACTCATAATCTCCATCAGACTGAACCTCCAGAAGGCAGAGCGGGCAAAGAAATGATAAAACTCACTCGACTCTGAGTTCTCACCTTTCTTGTGTCGGTTATCATACAAAAATCCATCACTGACCCGGGGAGCATGACTGGAGTCAAGCCACTCAAGAATGAGAGGTTGTCCATAAAACTAAACATGTAGTTAGCACTAAAAAACTGTTGGGGGGCAGAGAGGTTGCAGCCTTTACTGCGTGTGAATAAAGTTTAAGTGAAGAGCTGGAAATAAACATTAAAAATAATATTTCGTTGGTGAGAGACACGCAGCAGCGAGATTGTAAAGGGCAGATACTGTAAAAATTCTTGACACTTTTTTATTGCCAAAGATTAGGGGTTTTCAATCCTTTTTAAGTCAAATACCTTTTGCTGGATAGATGGTGCAGAGACCCACGTTAAATGTTGTATAAAACTGAATGTTGCAGTTTAAAAGGACTTTATTCTGCAGAACAGAAAAGCAGATATTTTGAAGAATGTTGGTAACAAAAACCAGTGCAAGTCAATGGGTACCGCTGTTGTTCGGTTACCAACATTCTTAAAAATATCTGCTTTTCTGTTCTGCAGAATAAAGAAAGTCATACAGGTTTGAAATGACAAGAGGGTGAATAAATTATAACAGAATTCATTCATATTATGCGTAAAGCACCAAAGTCACAAATAATCATTATCGATGCATGTAGTCATACGTTTTAATTTTGCTTAATATATTTTTAAATGAGAATGCGTGTAAATAATTTATCTGAACATAATCTGAACCCTTACATCTGCAGGACAGATTCAAACATGCATCTGAGAAAGTGATCCCAGCAAAAAAATGTGTTTTAATGGTCTCTATTATAAGATGCTGAGAGGAATCTAACGTTAGGATAACGATATTTAATTCCTAAAATCATTAAATGATTTATTTTGAGTATTTATAGGTAGTTGTCAGATTGAAATTAAAGCGACACATTAGCATAATCAGGAACATTGCTGTAGCCACAAATCTTCTCTGCGTTGTGCCAAATGTTTTAGTAAAGAAAGTAAATTAAATTTATTTCTGTTATTTATGGGTCACTAAAACTATTCTCATCTCTTGCTGGAGCCGAAAATGGAAGAGTGGAATGGATTTTATGTTAAACTATTTTATATAAAGTGTACCCCACATATCTTTGTATGAGCCAGCCAAATAAAACCAGATAATTGTTTTATTTAGTTTATTATTAAATTGTATTATTTCCCTTCACCTATTGTTCCTAATGTTTAGTCGATCGTTTATTTTATTCTTTTATTGAGCAAGCATAAATATACAAGCTTTTGAGTTTAACAGTTTTAATCGGGCAATTTATATAACTGTTTCTTCTGTGGAACACAAAAGACGATCTTTTGAGAAATGTTGTTTGGTTGCCAATGTTCTTCAAAATACTGTCTTTTGTGTTCTGCAGAAGAAAGAAAGTCATACTCTCAATGACATGAGAGTGAGTATGAAATAACTTTCATTTCTGATTGAAGAAACTGTTTTGAATTATTCCCAGTTCTAGAACGCTTTGCATTGTGGGATGGCACAAGCAGTATAGGTTTATAGGAGAGCATAATACTATCTTTATTATGAATGTATATAGTGTTTAACTTTATTTTTGTTCATTCTTCACAGGTTTGGTGGTTAACCCCTGCGGATGTTTTCCTCCAGAATATGTAGTGACTGGATTCTTTTGTCTGTAAAATGCTATTCATTCGATGAAGACGAAATTCTCCATCTTTCAAAAGGAGGTCAAGCTCTTGCAGTGATGAGAATGACACTTTATGGTTTTACATCTTAATACTTTGACTAAAACACCTTAAACTCTGAAATTTACTCCTGTATTGTTGAGATAATGGTTCATAATTTTTTCTCTCTTCCTCTCTCTCTCCGATTTTTCCGCAGATATTTTCAGACTTGTTGAGATAAACTATTTTGAAAAGGGAAGTTCTGGGGAGAAGTTTATTTCTGCGGTGCTCCTGCGTGACACCATATAAATGACTCCACTAATGCTGACTGACATTTTGGGTTTTTTTTTTTTAAACCGTTTTGGGAAAAACATGAAATTATCTGCTCTTGTGAGATACAGGGAGAGAAAGTGCACCCACTGAGTGTGGCAGACTTCAGAGCGGTTTCGCTTAAAAAAGAAATAAACAATGCACTGAATAATACATAGTGCACACAGTATCATTCATCCATAGGAAGTGCATTATCTCATACGTGCTAATACGGCGCAGACGCATACGGTTAGTATGCAAACAAACTTTTTTACATTTGTCCAGGCTTAAGTACCTAAACCGGGAACAGTTCAAGATGTTTAATTTGCCTCTTGCTAGTCTCCGGCTGCACTTGTTGTGTAAACACCCTTCACTTTCAATTATCCTTCTGACTCGCGGACCCCATTTACCAATTAGACTGTGACAGCGTGGCAATAAGGACTAAATGAACAATTAGAAGAGGCCCGATGACCCACGCCCAGATTCAATAGCATAGTTACGGTCTGTGCGCTGACCGCTAAATATAGAAGCGAGGAAAAACAACCGTTATCATTTATTTTAAAAGAATAATGACAGAAGTACAGCAAACATCATAGATGTAACATTAGTATTTGCGGATGCATTAGTCCGGATGTGTTTTGGCTGCATGCTAATAGCCGATGCCCAGAAAGAACCCTTTATGTTATTATAATTTAGCCGTACATTTTATAATTGCATCTGTCCCTTTATTACATCATACTGGTACATTTTGTGCACTTCTACATGTTTTGGACATTTAAATAATGTTAAGGGGGACTTAGCCACACATTTACCGAAACCTTGTCGATTATTAATGGTTGTACTGTTTTTTATTTCGGCTCATATGACAATGCTAGCAATGTTTACCCAGATGTAAAAACATTGTGGTATCCTTCAGTATTTACAATAAAGTAAAATGTATATATGCATATATATAAAAAAATGTATATGTTAAAATGTAGTACAATTTGTTGTTTTTTAACCTTACTATAGTAAACTAAGGTACTACTACAATATACTTACACAGTTTACAGTTCACTGTAGTTAATAGGCCTACTACAACATACTGCGGCATACATTACATAACATTAACTTAAAGTGTATATTAAAGTTACTGTAATGTACTACAGTACACTTCAGATTACTATAGTAAATACTAAAATATACTGCAAGATACTAACTGCAGTTTACTACAGTTAATACTACGAAATGCTATGCTATATACATTAACATGAAATAAAGTTACTTTGCTATACCACAGTATATTACATATTACTATAGTAAATACTAAAGTACAGTTTTCTTATTACAGTTTACGGTTCACTATAGCTAATACTATAAAATACTGTGGTAGACATTAACATTACATTATATTACATTACATTAAATTACTGTGTAGCATTTCTGTAATACACTAAAGCAGTAAGCCCCGCGAAGCAGTGGGTTACAGTGCATTTTATAACTGCTAAGGGCGTTGTGAACGACACGAAGCGGAGTGCCTAAAACCCCATAGCTGTTATAAAATGCACTGTACCCACTGCTTCGCGGGGCTTATTGCTTTTATTAAATTGGTTACTCCATATGCTTAACAAGGTTTTTCATTATATAAAGTAAAATCAAATTATACTTTAGAGGGGGGGGGGCGGCGGTGAAACGAGGGAGAAATCTTAGGGGCTAATGAAAAAGAATTCGATCTTGTATCATCGTCGGGTCTGAAGGGGAGGAAAGGGGGGTAATTTGGTCTAAGGCTTCCTAGAACATTGCAAACGGGTTCTAACGAAGGCCAGTGCAATAAAAGTCAGAGGCAACAGGGAAAGGAGGGACAAGGGATAACGGGGAAGTGGCCCTACAATGAGTACGGTGAGATAAAGTAATCGTGATGACTGAAGGGGTCAAGAAGTAGTAATAAGTATGAGATACGTAAGATCAACCAAAGGATCGATAAGAATACCGTACTAGTTTTATAAAATACATTGAGGGAGCAGAAATATCAGGGAGGGGGGGAAGTAGAGGGGTGGCAATTATAGACGTTACAGATCAATCATCAAAATCACAGGGTGATGCCACGCAAGGCACTATAGTCTAATACTAATATAAAAAATAAAAAAATGGAAAGAGACAGTTACACAAGAGGAAGGGAAATGTCACGCGACTTTAAACTTCCACCTAAAGGAAGTTAACAAGGAGAAAAAAGGGGGCGAGCGAGACTGCCGTCAACCTGGGCCCCCGGGGCCTCCCGCCATATTACCACACCCTCACAAACCTTCGGTTACATCTCCCCCCCAATATCAAAAACCAAAACACCTTAAAATCGACAATATCCAAAAACCCCGTTGAAGATTCCTTAAACAGCCTCATTCAAAAAATTACAATACACCTAAAAAAGGGAAAAGTTGAGTACATTTCTACAGATGATAAAAAAGCCGACACGTAAAGACTGGTGGCGGCATAACAAACAACCCTGAGATGTATGACGCTGGACACTGACTGAGTGAACAAGCGGTGATCCAGAAAGGTTCGGCTAGGGGGGGGGGCAAACGGTTAACCCTTTGTAGTAGTGGTAATGAGGAAAAAGGTGCGGAACATGGGAACAGGCATACGCGGGAAAAAGGAAGATTTTTAATTTTAATCATGAGAAAGGATTGAAAGCCCAGTGGGACGACGTAGAAATCTCACTTGAAGGAAGGGAAAAGGTTATGCTTAGGACTTTGGAAAGTGGAGTAACAGGGACGGGGGCGGCTGGAGGTCTTGTACATTTAGGGGGTATCAGCCTTCTGTGAATGTTACAAGCAGCTACTTGGGGGCCAAATTATATCTGTAAACTACTGAGTTAGTTCACCAAGGTATTACGAAGTATGTAGCACTGCTCTATTTTCCTAAATGTTTCTTCACGATTATGCAATGACAGCCAAGGCTGGTATCACATGATCAAGGTATAGGTACTTAAGGTAAATCACAATGTGGTGATAGTGTCGACCGTTAAACCTCATAATGTCAATAAGCATATGGAGAAACAGCAATTTAAGGCATAAAAGCAATAGCCCTCTGCGGAGAGCTTTTAATGTGGCAGTTTGATCAGCATGCCTATTTTGATAACAGCTTGTGGGTAGTGTGTCATCATATCGGCACTTACCGCTGTCGTAGATCGTTCAATTATTTTTGAAGTGTAATATTACAGAGACTCTAACTCTGGTCAGCAATTAGTTATAGAAACAGCAGCTACTGCTAAGGCGTCTTCTACTCAAGCTTGCTGTCAGTAGTACTGGCGAGGGCGGTTTATACTGCTCTTAGTTGAATAATGAAAGCCAAGCATTAATTCAAGCCTTCCAACGAATGCCTAACTCAGCTAATCAGGGGGTGGTACATCTAAGGTACATTACTTCGGGGGTCCACCAGACCATGACAGAAATTTTTGATGTAACACCGTATACCTGTCATGTCATCGAAGTTGACATGTGCAATAAAAAAATATAGGAGCACATGCAATTATTAGTGTTACTTGTAAGCTATAAGTGTTTTACTCTGCTATAGTGGAAAAAGGGGTAAACTGCGAAGTTACCCGATAGGTTTGTCACCATGCCTGTGCCAAAGTAGTATTATAGCATAAAATACACTATCTGTCGACCCGTACGTAGTGGTATAATGGCTACATCATGTAATGTACATGTAAATTAATTAGAACTATAGTAAAATAGTTCGAAATAGCGTGGGTTAAAGGCTCAGTTATAAAAATATTAACAGTAAACAGAAACAATAGGCAAGCACTTAGCAATATGCTTGGTCTTATATCTAAGACTGGTAATGCGATAATAACAGCTGAACATTATTTGCGAGATGGTATCTACTATAAATAGTAGAATAAACCAGTAAACATGATTCCTAGGACTTGCAAGCATTATAAACAAAATCACTCGGATGCTGAATATATTGCCACATTAGGTTGTTAGAACTTGATATAGCCCTGAAAGGGTACTGTTCAGATAAATTTCAGGGGGGGTTCTCTAAGGAGACCCCAAAAAGAATAGAGCGAGGGAAGGGAATTCAACGGGACATATTATAGAAAAAACCCCAACATTCAATCACTAGAACACTCAATGGCTTTAGGTCATATATTAAAGAGTCTGACTACTCTACATAATGAATCTCTTTCTATATTTATTCGGTTGTTAATGATTAACTTTGTGAGCGTGGTGCACTTCAGCTCTTCTTCGCTGGTGAGTCATTTAAAAACCTCTGATTGGCCAGTATATTCATACAATGAACTTTATTGGCTCTAATGCTCAAAGCTGTAGCAGAGCAAAAATGCTGTCATCGACATTCAATCATTTTCACCTAATCTTATTTAGACTGCGACAATCGTAGAATTTGGAGGGTAGTTTGTTCAGTTCATCATTTTTTTTTTCAAAGCCTCTGTTAATATCCAACCCTGATGTAAACAATGTATGTTGGGAGCCAATACTATCTATTAATAGAGCCTAACATTAACTTACACAATGAAAATGTTTAAGAATCCCATACCCAAGGCTAGAGTGAAACTTATTTAAAACAAGATGCTTCCTTCATGTGTATTTCTAAAGTGTGTATGAAGTACACCTGCTTAGAATGATAAAAGAAATAGGGGATCTCTCCCAAGACTGTTTATATCTAAGGTTAGAAAATGCTGAAAAAACAATACATTTACGCAACATAAAGGTGTAACATTATAATGTATGTAGATAACCCTATAATGGTATGTTTCAACAAAAAAACGTACCCTGGCTGAGTCTGACTTGAAATGGCTAGCAAGTGTGTATGTTTTAATATTCAATTTGTTAAAGCTTTGTTCAGTGAGAGGTGAAATCAGCAATCCATTTGCTTCTTTTCTATCTTTCGGCAGTCTTTAAAGAGAAATCTCTGATTTTGCGCTGCACACTCCATCACACAATAACTTTCTTCTGTTCTAAACAGAGTAAAGATAGCGCTAAACCATGCTGTTACACCGTTTGACGATCCTGTGCAGCTATGTCACATTCTGTCATTATTCTTCCCAGTCATGTTTCTCTTGATCTAGTGGCAGGATCATGACAGAGCCTCGTGTTTTGTGTGGAGAGAGGCAATTTGGCCCTTTTGGCCTTCCATACTCTCCGGTCTTGTCTTTGTCCCTGCCTCCTCGTTTCCTCATTATTGATTGTTAATTATTTCATGCCCTGCACCTGTTCCCCTCTTGATTTGATCCCTTTATACTGCCCCTGTGTTTTATGTACTGTACTGGTTCATTTTAATTGTTTGGTGCTTGACACCTGTCTTGTTTTGCATTGCTGTAGTTAGTCTAGTCTAGTCTAGTTATTTGTGATTATGTCAAGTGTTACCTTTAGTCTTGTATACTGTAGTTTGTCCGTGTTCTTGTTTATCTGTCATGTTTATATCTCTGTTATGTTACCCCCTCGTGGGTTTTTGTTTTATTTTATTATTATATTCTTATGTTAACCCCATACCCGTTGTCTGCTACTGGGTCCTCTGTCCTTGTTCCCTCACCAAACCCTGACACATGCACTGCCGCCGAATGTTAAAATTAAAGCTTTGTTCAGTGAGAGGTGAAATCAGATGTCAATCAACATAAGTAGCGAATCAGATATTGGGGTGGCACCCAGGGTGACCAATTGGATGTCGGGGTGATCCGTGCCACCTTGGATCCCCCTCTGGCTCCACCACTTTGTGTAATAAGTTAAGATTAACATAACATTACAGTGAAGCAGTATTATACTACATATTACTATAGGAAATACTAAAGAATGCAGAAAATAATTGAGCAGAAAATAATAATTTAAAGATTATGGGCTACAGTCTTTTCAGTCTGCAAGTAGCTGTCACGTTTTAAAACGGAAGAAATTTTGAGAAAACGTTCACAATCACTCTTTCAAGAAGTTTTCAAGTATTTCTTACATCAAAAGAAATAAATATTCATCAAGAAAAACTTCCTTCACCTGTTTATTGGTTAAGCTACAAGTACAGCTACATGTGACAAACAATCTGCAGTTTTCTTTAAGTTTTCCAGTGGAATCCATAAAAAACTGACCCACAGCCATTTTTCATTGTATGTCCTTAGCCCCAATTCTGAGCCGCCCATTCATTTACGTATAGCTTGCTCTTGCCCACACAGTACCGGCTTCTTTTCAAAACACGAGGCGACTAAACAGTGAAAGGATGGAATGATGGCAAAGCGCGTGACAGGTTAGCCAGCACAAGGATTTATAATTTAATACTTTTTATACAGTATATGGCTGCAGATTGTTCAATTACTCTTTCCTTTACGGAGCTTTGATTTCCTTATGGAGGTTGTCCTTGGAATTTGAAAAGGTCCGAACTCTTCTCCAAATTCTTTGTCCCAAATAAATCTTTGATGAGTCTAATCATTTGTAATGTAGATTCAATCTGTCATAAAAGATGGAGGTTTTCACTTTTAAATCATCCAGTTAGCAAAACAGAGCCCCACAGTGTAGTTTCAGTATAAAAAAAATCCTGTCCATTTTCTCCAGAGTGAAATGCATTTTATACGGTGACGTATAAACCTTTTAATGCGGACCTTGAGCTCTGAGGTTATTAAGTGATTCTGCTGAATCAACACTTCACTCTTGAGTTCAGTCTATTTTTTATAAAATCGTGTTTAATGGCTTAATACTTAAAGATAAAGTATGGGATGTATAGTATACAGCATGTTATTTGATGTACTCTCAGACAGCAACATTGGAGATGATAACATTTATATTAACGTATTTATTTACGTGAAATATATTTTATTTTAAATAATTAAATATACTTTTATACTGTATATATATACTGTTGAACTAAATTCTTCATTGTATAAATTCTGTTTTAAATGTTTAATTACAAACAGCTTGGTTTAAAAGTCATTTCAGCTTTTTATTACATACCTTCAAAACATTAAAATAAGTTAAGCAATTTCAACTTATTTTTAAATGCCTATGAAACCGATTTTTAAGTAAACATTATCAGCAACATAAGAAAAAATATTCTAAGCATCTCTAGGTATAGTCTTTAAAATAAGAAATTCCAAAGCTTTGATGCAACACAAACCAACCTGAGAAAGCAATGGTTGATGAATGATAGCGTTTCACCATTTCTCCTCACACACAGGTCCGTTTCAGACATTTAACCACCAATCGCATATCACAGAAGGATATGAGGAGACTAAAATATCAGCACAGACTTCAAAAGTGTTTCATGCGTGAGAGAGCAGGGACCCGAGGAACACACGCAACACGTATTTATCAACCGTTTGAATCACTATGTTATGTCATCATTTCATTGACAAATGTAATCCTATGTATCCATCCGTTATTGCAAATTTTCTCTATATATAGGCCTATGTAAAAAGTACTTATAACGTTTGAGGATAAATGCCACAAAATTTCCATGGTTAATGTATTATAATTTTCTTTGCAAAAAATCTGCTCTATCTGCACATTGCTATTTTTTAATATACTTTACAGCGTAAATAAACGTCTAATTTATTCAAAATCCACATAGAACAAATATTGTATGTTTGTGTCGTTAAACATGTATAAAATATAATCTATGAATGAGACTAACGCGTCTAGGACAGCGATTGACTTCTTCTTGGGGCATACAACGCCTTTATTATTCGGGAGTTGTATAGGTTTATTAAATATATTTAGAGGTGAACTTCAGCTCATTTAAAATCCGTCAGAAAGAGACACATTGAAGCAAGTTAACGTTATCAGGATTTATTGTTTTTAATCAAGTGACCGTGCAATAAATACTGTATAAATTATCAACCATGATCTCTGCATGAACTGTACATAGGCTTAACACTGTTACCGGAAATGACTGAGCTACATCGAGAAGAACGCGGAAGAGGTTATGCAAGTAGTCCATTGTGATGGAGCTTGCTAATCTTCCTCCGCGGCCTCCACCTCACTGTTCTGTTTAGTCTTTGTCAGGCCATTAGCTTGGAACACATTTGTAACAACAGACTGTGGCCTTTTTTCTCTTCGCCTGTCATTGATTTAAAAGGGCCCAGTATTTTATTTCACCTCCACAGTAGCCTATTCGTCTGCTTGACAGATCGTTCTGCATATTCTCTATCAGGGGGGTCATTTATTTAGATGTCAGAGAACTAGATTACATCCAATAGGACTGATTCCATAGCCTGGCTGGGGTAAAGAAAAGAAATTAATAAGCTGGCTCGCAAACATGAGGGCTGTACATGCACAACAACACTAGAACGCATGTACAAAATGATGCAAGCATCTATACAGGGCTACAGGAGAAAAGTCGACATACAGTAAATGAAGAATCGTGGTGTTCATTTCATAAAATTCACAGTGAGATGTTTTTCTTTGTGATAAACCCATTTGTGAAAATGAAGATGGATTAATGAATAGTGTCCCGAGAATGCAGAAGTGTATTAACTTGAGTGGATGTTTACGTTCTTAATGAGCCTTTATTTGTCTTTGTCTTTTTGTATTTCTGGTGCTGGAAAGACCGTTGTTTCGCCTTAAAATGATCCCCTCTCTTTATTATAACACTCTTTTAAAGATTAAAGATTTTATTCTCGCATTGTTTTTTATCAACACTATGATTTGACAGGATTCTACATATAACTTTTCATTATTGCTATTTTTATAATTAGTGTTTTGAAAAGTATGAGCTGTAACGAACATTATAGCATTGTTGTCAAATTATAGGATAATAGATATAATGTGGAGTGTTATTATAATTGGTGTATTAAAGGATGGTGTGACCAAGAACATGTAAAACAATTTCATTTAATATTGCGTTTATTTTTAAAGGTACATCTATGATATTTATTTACCTTCTTGTCATTCACAAAATATAGTTTTTGATTCTTTGCGGAGGTCTGCTGGAAGTTAAAGTTTATGAAATTGAGTGGCATCTAGGGGTGAGGTTGTGAATTGTAACCAACAGCTCACTCCACTGCTGACACCCCACATCGAATTCCATGTAAGGGGACCCGTAGTGTGTGTAGATTGAAACAGCTCATTCTAAGCTAATAAATACATAGCTTTTCATTATGTAAGGTCTTTATACACCTCTGAAGACATAATTATGTATATTATATTGCATATCTGTCAATAGAGCCTCTAAAAAGTTTGGGCCACTTAATGTTTACGTTGTTGACGCTGAATCAGTCTATTCAATTTCAGCCAAATGAAATGTATAAGAAATAGCACAAGTGCTATAGAACAGTTTTGCAATAATACAAACTGAATGCAGAGCAGGACAAAATAATGACAGCACAGCTAATCAAAGGCAGCGCTCGGCTAAACCAATTACATATGACTGGTCACCCAGAGGGCATTATTGAGCCGCACACCAGTCTTATACATGATTAAAGCAGACAGTCCAAGCTACTTCTAAAGTCCTACTCTGTGCTTTATATTGTGTAGTTGTTAAAGAAGTTAAGCAGAGATCTCTCTCCTGTTGGCGATGAGTGTGTAGGAACATAGTTTGCATATGTTTGTATGAAATAGTGAGAAAGAAAAAGTCTTTTTTTATACAAAACATAAAGCTTTACTGACAAATCTGATATGTACATGTGAAGTCTGTATATAGTGGAATGAGAATATGACAGTCACAAGGCGGCATTTCAAACCTCCCACTCAGAGTGAAGTGACAGGATATGTCATGAGAACCCAGTGTGCCGGAGTGTAATTGGCATGTTTACTGTCACCACACCTCATGGTTCTTTGTCCAGATGTAATTTCAAGAGAACAGGGAAACATTTTGGAGTTAATAATCAAGTAAATCTATGTGCATTTTTATTTTTGAACTCTTATTTAATTATTTAATATGCTTAAATAAATCGAAAAGTAAATGCTTTGCATAAATATTAGAGAGAAATGTTAAACAACTAATAGCGAATAAGTGTGTGTGCGTGCGTGCGTGAGTATGTGCATGCGTGCGTGTTTGTGCGTGTGTGTGTGTCTGTATGTGTGTGTCTGTGTGTGTGCGTGCGTGCGTGCGTGCGTGCGTGAGTACGTGCATGTGTGTGTGTTTGTGCGTGTGTCTGTGTGTGCGTGCGTGCGTGAGTACGTGCATGTGTGTGTGTTTGTGCATGTGTGTGTGTGTCTGTGTGTGCGTGCGTACGTGAGTGAGTGAGTACGTGCTTGTGTGTGTGTTTGTGCGTGTGTGTGAAAATGAATTCTATGAAATCCATTTTAATTTGGAAAATAAACATTTACCTGATAACATGATTACCTATTAAAAATATTTTGGGTAAGTACACTTAAAAATAAAGGAGCTTTAGGTTTTTCACAGCGATGCAATAGAAGAACCATTTTTGGTTCCACAAAGAACCACTCAGTCAAAGGTTCTTTAGAAAAACATCTCTTTCTTACTTTTTCATAATCTGAAGAACCTTTTCTTCAGATGTTAAAGGTTCATTATGGAACCATTTAGACAAAAAAGGTCTAAATAAATAATAAATAAAAATATATTAAAGACTGCTAAAAATTAACTGAATACATTTGCAGAATTTTCGCATGAATCCCTTCAAAGTGAAATGTAGTGACATGACAAAAACATGTGAAATCATGTATTTTTCCTGCAAGGCTTGTATTTGAACAGCCAGAAACGTATCTAGGCACATGTATAGTAACAATGCCCTCTAACATCTCAATATAGCGACTTGGCAACCCCCAGTGATTTAACGGCTGTCAGTGCAAACGCCCCTGAAGGAGTGAGAGGAAAGAGAACCTTCCCCTCTCGCATTCTTCTAATGCTGTCTGTGAGATCTATCCCTTGTTCCTGTGCTCCAGGCATCGCGGCGTCTCTGTTGTGAATCCCTCCGTGCCCTCTGAGACTGTTTTAATAATGTGAGCTGTTCAGGGCTGTGTCGAAGCCAGTCCTCTAAGAGATGTACCAAAGTAAGTCTTGTAGATGGCGGTCCCTCGGGGTCCGCAGAGTCTATGGCGTTATGTTCTATATAGTTATTATGTTCAGCTTCAGTGAGCAGGTTTGCTGTATGTGGAAGGTCAAAGGATGAGTCACTGAAATTTTCTGATATTGTCGTTTTTTTCCAAAGAGCCTTGATTTGGATTTTCAGAGATGCGTGGTTTAGTTCACTATAGCGCTAACTAAATTGTAGCCAATGTGAATGCCATTGGCCATGTTGGTCATGTCCAAAAGAGTAGTACCGTATAGATTTTATATGTCATTCAGGAATCTGTCAATCTTACGAAATATGCCCGTGGCTCTTCCAGATGCCGTGCAATGCCACCCGTGATTGTCAGATCATGTAGGACCCTGCTGTTGAACTCTGTCCCATTTCTGCATTAAAAATGAAAAGCCGGCCGGTGTTGAGAATGACAAGACACTGAGTCAGAGCAGAGAAAGTGTTTTCCGGACCTCTCCCGCTTTAATGAATGAAAGGTGAAGGGCTTCTTGGTATTCCTCTGCCGAAGTCATTAGGGAATGTGAGACTGGTTAGCGGGCTTCAGGTTAGCACAATTAAACGGCTGTCTTGTCGGCTTAGCGTGAAGGTTGCGAGTGTGAAATTAATAGGTCCCTCTTGCTTTTATGTAACTCCCAGCTTCTCGTTTTTCCCCAGCGGGAGGGTCAGAAGCTGAGCGTCCGGGGGGAATGAGATCAGGAGGACAAAGAGCTGGAGAAATGAGGTAAGAAACATGAGGTAAACAACAACTCAACAATAACTGGAGAAAGCGATTTGTAAGCATTCAATGGTTGCTTTGGTGGCACGGGGCAATGGGAATGTGTGTGATGTGAATTCTGTCATCAGGTTGTAGATACGGGCTTGTTGAGCCAATCACCTGAGCTGGTCATGTGACTAGAACCGCATGAAAATGATGTCATGGGGTTTCGTGAGAGCCTCAGGTGAGCACTGCTAACATTTGGTAAGGCTCATCTACTACTTTTGTCTATCAGTAATTGCTTTTGTCCGGCACATGGAGAGCTTCTGCACTGAGGCTTTACTAATGGCCCCATCACTGACTGACCACACTAACCGTGAGGGTCATGAGAGGACCCCTCGCGGGGCAATAAAAGCCTTTAGACTGGAAATGGGATGCATCGTGCCGCCCATTTGTCTTCCGGATACACGCAGATGGACGTGGCTAATGGCTCTGTGATGGCAGGCTATGGAATAGAACCTGTCACCGCGTTTGGCAGCACGCTGGGGCCTACTGACAGTGAGGTCATCTCTCTCGACAGAGGTCACCTATTTGATGCTATTTGGATGTGATGGCACGAAAAAAACTTTTGTTACCAGGGAATTTGACTGTCACGTCGGTTGCCAGGACAACTGGATATTATTTCAGATCAGACATATGAAAATGTTTGGTCTCGAGAAGGATTTTTACTTGGAAGGAGCTTTTCGTTTTACCATGGAAGGGAAGTTACATTTTCTGAGAAAACTTGTACTTCTTGTGTTCGTGTGCAGAAAATAGTTTGAGCACATTTATGAAGGCCAAAAGGTTGAATACGGTTTTAAAGCTGAAATCTGGTAGAGATTGTTTCTCTGACATGATACAAAAAAAAACGTAATAAAAAAAGCAACTTTATAATTAAAGTATTGAAAAATGTATACAAATAATTAGGCAGTTTTTGTCATCAGAACTTCTTGAAGGTCTGTCTTTATGTGTTCAAACATTAATTTATATAAATTATTTATTTATTAAGTGTTCATTTAAAAAAACAAACTCAGTCTTTTAAAATATAAAAAGATAATGTTCTTTGATGGGCATTCCAAGTAATATCAATCAAACTGCAGTTTGCGGGTTGTTTTTAAGTAATAACTCAATAATAAAAATCCAGCTGATTAAAATAAACGCAAAAACATTTTGAAAGTAAATAAAAACAAAGTTAATTGTTTCTGCAAATAAACTCTTTCATTTATATTAAGATTTTAAGGAATCTTATTTTTTATATGTTTATTTCAACCTTAAACCTCCTGTAAAACAAACTCTGGGTGGTCCTTTATTGCCTGTTGTTCTTGTCCAAAAAAATAAATGTGCACCTGACTTTGCACTATGCCGTTTGTCAAAAGTCAGGTTATGCATACTAATATGGAGCAGTATTACTCTATTTGACAATTTGATTTATTCTTTAGTTTTCATCTCATAACCCGTTGCAGGTAGAGTCCCCTCCAGCACTGAACATTTTCTACCGCTTCTCTTTTTAAATAATCAGACAAGGTAAAGCTTGATATGATCACACGAAGATGCAACACCTTCCGAAAGAATTTCATCAAACGCTGCTATTTTTTAAAGTGAAGGTGACACGAGGGTGAAAACATTTGCGCTGAGATCCATCTGTCTTAACAGCACGGATATGACATCATACTTAGATAATAATTTCACTTCAAAGTTCTCTGCAAAGTTTTATTTGACTTGTTATATTTTAATATCAAATGCAGAGAGGAGAACATTTCTTTTCAGCAGTTGAGAAAAATATAAAAAAATGATGAACATAACATGCGGTCATACGTAAAAAATAATTAATATGCATATTGTGAATATGCCCGACAACATAAATTCGTATAATTTTCCTCTCTCTATCTATCTATCTCTCTCTCTCTCTCGCTCTCATTCTAATTGTAAATACACTGATTATATCAGGTCAGTAGTGTCAACCACTTTTCCCAGAGTTGCACACTCATCGCCCCACAGAGAGTCCTTGACCTATCAGAGGGCTCCATCAGAGGACCGCCGGGAGTCTCCAAACCGGTCCGACTCCGGCCCCCACAAATTCACAAGAGCTCACTTCTCTCATTGTTTACTGGAAGAATTAAAAGCCGAAATTATATTTCCCCTCCATCACATGATGTGATGAGTAAATCCAAACCCAATCAGCACAGAGCCGTTTTAAACACAGTAAGGCTCTTCATTTTCTCCACTTTCTAACGGTTTAAAATGAGAAAAGAGAGGCGGCTCGGATGAGTTTGCACTTGAACAAATGAGAAGTCAGGAAAGGGCCCCGTTCCTATGGAGACGTGAGCGATCCGTATCGCTTTGAATCTTTGACGTGACGTCTCTCAGGATAAACAATATGCAATTGCAGAATCATTACCAGAGCGTACGCTAAAACAACAGCTGGAGGACATGCTTTTCTTTTCTTTGTTTATTGTGATATAGTTTTCCATTTGCGTTGAACTGAAGTCACGTCTCATTCTCCGACGCAGAAAAAACTGAGAATCGTCTATTATTCAAAGCTTATGCACATAAATCGGATACTGCAAAGCTTTGATGTACCAATGTACGACCGTACATCCATTTTGAGTGAAGTTCAAGATGAAGATTGAAAATTGACATTGCTCAAAACAGCCTAACCCGCCATTATTTCGCAAATCAGCTCCCCCGCCTCATCTTGAACTTTTCTTTTTCTGCGTTGTACTTTTTCAACTTCTGCATGTCATGGTGACGGATATCCTTCATTGTCTCCGTATAGTTAATTGAATACTTCCTGCAATATTCAACAGCCGTCGGCGCCTTAGAGACCTAATCTTTGCGTTTCTTCAGTTTTCATGTGGGGCACAAATGAAGCATCTCTCCTCCGCCGATAAGCAGAGGTCATATGGATGAAAACTGCATGAAGAAGAATAAGGTGAGCGGAAGCTCTTAAGGATTCAGACCGGGTGCGTTTCGTGATGTGATTTCCCTGCTCATAAGCATGGGGACGATGCAAAGCAGATTTACAGATTTTGTTCTTATTGATTCCAACTCAACACGCTTTATGCAGATGCCATCTGCCCTCTGTCATGACCTTCTGCATCTAACTTTCCTCTTTATACATTCTACAGAAGCGCGCAGAGATGAATTAACAGGTGTATTTATGTAAATATGCCAAGGGTCATGGTCATACATTGGTGTTATGTTATTTTTGTGTAGTGAAAGTGGTTGTTCTTTGAATAAAATTCAAGCCGCATCATTCGGAGGTGGATTAAGCATAACAGGGTCACAACTAAAGACGTTAATTGTACTAAAAAGCATGTGAACTTTGAATTGAACTTTGTGGAGGCTGTCATGGAGTGTGGTGATTTATTCAGTTCTCATAGGGCCGTAATTATAGCCTGGTAAAGTTCTCATAGTATCATGAAATAGCTAGTTCTGAGGTAATAAAAAAAGAACACATCATTACGTAAGGTCCACCTCTGAAGACATTGTTATTATATTATATTATATTATATTATATTATATTATATTATATTACATTACATTACATTACATTACATTACATTACATTACATTACACTACACTACACTACACATCACTACACATCACTACACTACACTACACTACACTACACTACACTACACTACACTACTACAATATACTATACTATATTGCATTTCTGTCAATAGATCCTCCTTAACATAACACATAGCACCTTTAAATGTTTTGTCAGTCTAACATTCAATGCTTGTCTTCACAAAATGTTTCCTTTTTTATTTCAAAATGATGAATATCATATGAAGCGTAGACAGCAACTCGGGTAGATGTATGTAATTACCTTACAGGAAGAAGAGAGAGGAAATATCCGTTCACTCTTTGTACACCGAGCGCAGGCAACTTGGACACTTCTGCTACTTTTTCTGATTCTTAAGGGCAAATATAATTAGCTTTCAAATTGTCATTGGAACTTTCCCTCAGATAACGTTTCCCCGACGTCCTCTCAGTCTCTGAATCTAATTCACAGGCAAACCATTTTTTTACACTTTAATGTGAGTGCTTTCATATAGCGTGTGTGGGTGTGTGTGAGCGCGTGCGTGTGTGCTCACCCGTCAACATCATTTACAGTAGGCAAATGAGACACTGGAAGATAAATAAACATGTAAGGAGTATTTATCATGCCAGCATCTCTCATGCAACAGCAGGAAAGATGAGATCTGATTATCCTTTACCGGTTGGTGAAATATTCATAAACTGACACACACACACACACTGGAGGAGATGATTACTCAGAGGTTAACTTTGATAGCTTGGAAAATTCAGTGGTGGTCTCAGTTACTTTACGTTTTATCTAGGGCTGTCAACAGATTAATCGCGATTAATCGCATCCAGAATAAACATTTGTGTTTACATAATATATATCTGTGTGCTGTGCATAATAACTTTGTATTTATTAACACATACACATCCATGCATATATTTAAGAAAAATCTAAAAAATGATTCAACATTTATATATAACTTCAATTGTTGGTAAATATAAATAAATACATGATAATATTTCCTAAATAATGAAACATGTGTATGTGTTTGTATTTATAAAAACATAATTAATATGCACAGTATATTATGTACACAATATACATATATTATGTAAACACAAACTTTTATTCTGGATGCGATTAATCGGGATTAATCTTTTGACAGCCCTAGTTTTATCGAATTATCAGATATTTCTCTTTAGATGGGTCAAATGAGTATAAAACAAGAATCTGTGCAGTGCAATATTGTTGATTTTGTTTAACAAATTGATTGTGATGTGACTCATTTGTAAATGAGCTTGAATTTAAAACATTCGCTAATGTAAACGTACTTTTGTCTTGGGAGGAAATTTATATAAAATATTTAATTTCGATAGCTCTGACTTCAAAATAAAAAAGGGGCAAATTCTGGCATGGTTAGAGTCTTTGTTAAAGTGATAGTTCACCCAAAAATGAAAATTCTGTCATCATTTACTAAAGAAGATATTGAAAAAGAAGATATTTTGAAGAATGTTGTGAACCGGCACCCATTCAATCGCATTGATTGTGTGTCTATACAAGAAGTGAATAGGTGCCCGTGCTGTTTGGTTACCAACTTTCTTTAGAATATCTTCTTTTGTGTTTTGCAGAAAAAAGAAAGTCATACAGGTTTGAAATGACAAGAGGGTGAGTAAATGTTGACAGAATTTTCATTTTTGGGTGAACTATCACTTTAGGATATTTTCTGAAACACTAAAGCAACTATGGGGTCTTTGTTTCATTTTTTGAAGCTGGAGCCATAAAATCCCTCTTCATGTAATCTCAGTGCTGTCCACGAGAAACAAGTGAGATTAAAGAGATTCATGATTTTCATTTTCCGTGGTAAAATATACACCATCATTTTCCTAACTAACTATTTTTCCTTTGTTATCCACGCACAATTAATCTCCATTAGTGTTCAATTTACGGATCTTTAGCAGGAATGAGGAATTTCATATGAAAATGGCAAACTGTGTTTATTATACAGACATGTCAGTTATTTTATAATGTTATAGACAGCCTGATGGTCTCAGTCTCATTGAAATTACTTCTACCAAGGACAATGCGGAAAGTTCAAGGTTAATCATGAGCGGAAAAGGGAATGAAAATATGAAAAGAAAGCAATTTTCCTCAGCCTTGTCTACAGTCTCCAGATGGAACGTATATATTCTCAGCAATTATTTTTTATTCAATTAAAATCGTGTCAGAGCGCATTGACATCCTGTGTATGTTACTGTTATGTTGGTGATATTTCAGGTTTATTAAACATAAAAGAGCACCGTACACAAATAGGGAATTGTTGAATAACATTTTTTATATAATGATGGATTCAACTAAGTAGCAGCATTTATATTCTTAAAGTTGTATTCTTCTTAAAATGATGTGATCATGTTCAAGATTATTTTTCTAACCCTGTTGGCAGATTTTTTTGCTTATTTTAAGCACAAATTTACTGAAATTTCATATTTTTTTACTAAAAACAAGACTTATTTAATTATTTTACTATATTTAAAATGCATCTTGATTCAAGAATTTGTTGACAATTTTACTGGAAAACAAGAAAAATAGACAAAGTAAGAAAGTCATTTTTTGTAGTGTGTCCCTCTTTTTGATATATTTATAGCTTTTGTGGCACATCTTTTATTAGGAAAACAGATTATAACATCTTACACAAGCAAGTTACAGTTTTCTATAAAACAAAACGTAAATGCTCTCTCATGTCTAAGTCTCTAAAAGCATCTAGTAACTATTTGTCATTATAACAAGCTAGTTTTTCCAACGCTGTTCTTTTATCATGTTATTTGGAAATCATTATATATCGCCGAGTTCTGTCAGCCACAAACCAGCCAACTCACAAGTGCTACTCAGCATCCTCAGTGAAAAGCCAAGCAAGAAAACCAGAATAAAAAGAGCTTTATCTCACCCCTGCAAACGTGCTGCCTGCGTTTCATGTGCCGCGAGCTCGGCCTTCCCTTATGAAATCTATTCCTTTCTCCCCTGCTAGTCCCCACAGGCTGCGAAGGAGTTGAGCGCCTTATTGAAACTGCCATCTTATCCCAGAAAAAAAAATCACACAGACAGACCACTGCTCAAACAGACTTGTAATAAGTTTCGGTCAAGAGAAACGCACTTTTTTAAGTATAAATTGGCCCTGGGCTTAAAATTTAAAGCAATTTTTGTATTACTCTGGTGATCAGAATTTGAAATAAGTAGAGAGAGATGGAGCTGGGAAAATGTGCAGACAATAGCAGTTACTAACAGGAACGCTATGATTCTGGCAAGCGGGCAGTGAAATAATGGTGAGCGCATTTTAGAGAGAAAAATGCTGAAGTTTAAGGTCAGCAGATATATAGATACACAGCACGACATACAGTATAGATTTCTCAGGAGCTCTTTGATTTAGACAATGCCGGCGTGACATTAGTTATGATTCGGCTTACATTACGGAGCATCTAAGGACACGTCTTGTGCTTACTGTATATCACAAACTGATTGTTGTTAATAAATTCCATAACCAAATGTATTGGGGTGTAAATGCTTTATTCATTTACTGTATGCATTTGGCCAAACTGACTTACATCTTACTTCATCTGTCTGCATTTTCTATCAATTTGTGTGGTTCCTGGGAATCAAACCCATGATCTTTGCGTTGTAAGCTCATGCTCTACAATTGAGCTGGATTGATTCATTTACTTTCTGTACTATTACTGTTTGAACAATTACTCATCAACATAGTTTTATAAGTAATATAAAATGTTTTTTTTTTATTTAATCCATCGAAGTGGTTTACAAGACAAAGATGGCCGGCAAAATGGTCCTGATTGGTACCCAGAATGATCCGAATGGATATTAAAATATTAAAAAAACAATTTCTGTGGTTTAAAGGCCCAGTGTATAAAAATGTAGCGCCATCTAGTGGTAAGGAATTGCGATCAAGGGCTCACTCCACCCCTCCCGCTCCCTTCGGAAGCACTACAGTGGCTAAAATTACACATTGCACCTTTAAATTCCAAATGATTGAAAGTGCTCAAAACATACAGAATGTATAACAGAACGGTTAAAAAAGGCCAGAATGCATGATCTGTATTTTGGATATAGCCTAAGCGAATAAATGTTATTTTTGTCTAAAGTCTCTAATCACTGGTCTTCTCAGTTAGTTTCTTATATTGACAAGTCTTGGGTTGGTAATTGGATTTTTAAAGATTATAGCACGTACTTAATTATGAAAAGTGTACAGAGGCACAATATCTTCAAAAAAAATGTGTAAATGAATAAACTGAATGATAAAACCTGGTGCAGCCATTTATTAGTCAAATGAAATTAATATTGATTTACAAAGCAACAATTAATATCGATTTACAAAACTAAGTTTTATTGCATAAAATTCTTACTGTATCTTTTCTTTCTTTTCATGGAGACAGTTATTTTCCCCATCTTTCTGTCATGTGATTCCTGGGCGAGCACATCATCTTTATGACATTATCTACACAGGACCATATGTGAGAAAACTCAGGGACCGGGTCATATTATGTGCTCACGGCCTGTATGAGAATTGCTTTCTGTGATCTCTGTGAACTCTGTCTGAATCGCAGAAGATGAAGATCCATCTCAACCTCTCAGCGTCTACTTCATCTGAAAGCATCTTATTTTGTTAGTATAACCTAATGTAGTGAGCTTCAGTGATACTGTGTTAAACAAAAGTGTTTTTTCTGTTTATTGCTCTATTCCTCACACAAAGCTATTGTATAACTCTAAAGAATGTTGAACTTTATTATAGGGCTGTAACAATGTTAGATTCTTTCTATTATGGCTAGAAGAATTCACGCTAACAATGTTATTGGAGTATCTATTGAAATTTAAAAAATATTCATTCATATCACTTAAATTTATTTTCCTGTTATTTTGTTTCTTTTCTTAAATTGACTCTTAAAAAAGCCTGTTGGTGTACGTTTGAAGTGTTGCGCAGAATCCCTCTTTTAGTTATTATAGAGAATGATCCAAATAGCAAATGTATAATTTATCAGGTCAGCAGGAAACGTCTGGCAAAGATGAACGTTTCAATGGTTTTGGGGAAGGAAAAGTGAAGTACGAATTGAGCGCTAATGGAAACAGATGTTGCAATTAAGATTGGAATTTTCTACTTGGCAGCAGATATCGGGCCATTGATCTACATTAAGAGGACAGTAACTTCATGTAAGTTGTATGCATGTGTGTGTGTTTGTGAGAGAGCGAGAGATAACATACTTCTAAACACCAAAAAAACATTTCCATAGTACACACACAAAATACCACCAAAACCTTACATTACAGACACAAAAAGTGAGAAAGTCCTACTGCTGAAGACCATTGTGAGTGCATGCTTGTGTGTGCGTGTGTGTGTGTGTGCGTGTGTGCGTGCGTGTGTGCGTGCGTGTGTGTGTGTGAGAGAGAGAGAGAGAGAGACTCTTGTCAGTCAAACTGCAGGTGAAGCAGCAACAGTTCCCCGGTCACAATCTGTCTCACAAACTCAATTTCTCCACAACAATTATAATGAAATTATCTGGTGCCTGTGCATTTTCCGCCCTCAAAAATGCAATTGGGCAAATCTATTTTCTGTCGTGACTAATGCAATTAGTGATTAATGGGTGTGAAGCCAAAGTGAGAAAACAGCCGGGCGAGTCCAAAATGGATGAAAGAAAATTATGCAAGAAAATGAAAACCTGATATAACACAAGTAAGCATAATTATGCTGCCTTCACAAATAGTTTTGTTCAAATTCAGACAGTTTTGCATGTTTATTTTGCATAGGATGTAATCCCATAATTTACTGTGGTGAGGTCAGTAGAGAAATATCTATGGAAGATGGATGAGGCGAAAGAAATGAATATAGCAACACATCATTCAGAAAAAAATATTTGTACCCAATATTAGCCATTTTAGACCTAGTGCCCATAGTCATATCCAAGTAAATGAGAGAGCTTTGTTTTTACAGGATTAAAAGCAAAATAACATGATTCAGAGATCGATGTGCTTTGTATGTCCATGATAGACATACTATTTATAGAAGTTACCAAAAAAGTTATGACATGGTGATGAATCATTATTAAAATCATTGCAGCATTTATATTCTTTGCATGCCACCGACTGAAGTCATTTTTGATGTGCTGTTCTTTCGAGGTCAATGATAGACTTTTGTTTTTTAAATCAAACACAAAATGGCTTCTGTATTGAGAGATAACACTATTACAGAGAGAGCCACTGAGCCCGTTCACCTCAAAAAGGACACGAGTCCTTCTGAATAACTCTTTTCCTTTCTCTATTTTACAAAGCAGACATCACAGCAATCAGGAAACTCATTTTCTGCCGATTGGATACGACATTTGACACGTCTATGACAAATCTAATAAATACGGTCTTTATGCATGTGACGGTTTCAGTTGCTTATTCAGAGAGTGTAGATGAGGTCAGCGAAGAGAGAACAGAGGACAGAAATCAATTGTGAAATTGTAAATGTCTTTTTTGCAGAGCAACTCAATTTCTGAATGTAAATTCATTTGAGCTTAAAATTGGATGCACAATTAGTTTATTAGTTTTTCAATGTTATTTTGTAAATTAAAATATTTAATGAAAATAAGGTTGTAATATTATTACTAAAAATGTATATTAATATTTCAATATTTTTTTTCACACATTATATACCATATTGTTCGAGAATGTTTTTTTATACAATTAATTTAACAATTAATCAAACTTTGAATTTCACTTCTTATGACTACAGAAATTCCTCAATGGGTTAATTTAACATAAGGTGCATTTCTGTCTGTGCCATTTACATTTACGCATTTGGCAGGACGCTTTTATCCAAAGCGACTTACATTGCATTATCCTATACATTTATACATAGGTATGTGCAATCCCCTGGGATCAAACCCATAACCTTGCGTTGTTAACGCAATGCTCTTACCACTGAGCTACAGGAAAGCTTTTAAAATCCAACCCTGGTATAGAATCAAACCTTAATAGAAATGATGCGTCCCTTGGCAATAATTATTCCTCTATTTATTTTCAAAAAGGTTCATCTTGGTTATGAAAGATTCAAACAAGCTCATCTCTGCTGCTTTGCTTCGCCTCGGGCCAAAATCATCTAATTTCTTTACCTTCTGATTCTATTTTTTTCACAGTTTGCTGTCTTTATACCCAAGGATGTGAGATAGCCCATGGGTTAAGTGTGTTTTGATATATTCACATTTACAATTATACAATTACATAACACAAACAAATCCAGAATGCCTAACAAGTCTATTAATGTCACAGCAGCACAGATTGAAGTCTGCAGTTATATCACCACCAGGGTTTAACTGTAAGTGTGTTGAGCATATCTATATCTTCAAAGCCTTTTCTCATTATGAGCTGATAGCAGAACAGCTGCTCCGTGCAGACATTCCTAAAGGGAACCGTGGACTGATTCACAGCCGATGGGAATACCTGTGGCCTCCGTTCTCAATGCTGCACCGCGGCCTTTCTCTGGCTCATTTACGTGCATAGTTCCCATGCCTCCTGTTATATATTTGCTCTCTTTTCCTCCGAACAGGACCGAAGCCATTATGTTGACACTCTAAATGGAGGTTTAATGATCTTGTGCTCCCACACCGCCATGGTTTGAAATGAGCAGCCATACGGGTAATATTCTTTGGTGGTGTCCCATTACACTGCGGTGTTTTCAAGTTAGACATATTCAAAGACCCAGGGGGTCATAGTGTGTGCGTGTATACGTGGGTGTGGTTGGGTTAGGAGATGGGGAAGACAAAAAATGTTGTGAATGACTTTTCGCTGTTGAAATACATTTACAGTATTTTGTCTACTTTGTCCCAGTTGTTGGTTGTTGTGTGATAGTACATAAGTGTATATGCCCATAAGATTATGTACTAAAAACAACAATAAGATCACTTTGTTGTGTCACCGTAAGAATCACAATTTCACAATATCAGAAGCAACATTGGAGAAAGAGCATCTGAGCCATAACATTTTCTAGGCAGTTAAAAAAGATAAGCAAAACACAGCTCAGAAAATTATATATAATATTAGAGATTTACATAAAAAGACTAGATCTCAACGTCAGGCCAAGGGCAGTTTGAATTTGGATGAGAAGGCCTATAAAATATCTCATTCTTTTGCACCCTTTATTACTCAAGACATTCAAAGAACGCATTCATATGCAAACAGTGAGGTCCACAATGTTGAGATAATCAATAAGTCACTCCTCCCATAATGCAACAGATCAAACACTGCAGATGATTTAAGTTTCCCTCTTGCTTCTCTTTTGAATTCAGTTTATCACACATTAGTCAGCCTCGGGAAGAAATCCGCCTCCAAAATTTCCCCCAAAAGCCATGCTGTGGTATAATCTCTCTCTGTGCATGTATAGCTGGGTAATGATCACACACAGCCTGCTAATCTGGATTTGGAAACGCTGCCACTTGCGTCCAATCCACGGCTGTTATTTTTCACCCAAAGCTCCTCATAAGATATTCAGCTGGCAATGAGAAGGACGTGAGAGCTACAGGGAAGCCAGCTGAGAAACCTCTGGCAGATCACACATTCCTGGATTGAGATGGATGTCAGGATTTAGGGAAAGCAGCTCTTGGAATCAGTCTCCGTTTATCCAGGTAGACCGTGGGCTTTACAGGACACATTTGAGATGCAAAAAGCTCTTTCATTTGAAATGTAATCGGATGAGTTGAAACAATATGACTAATGACTGCAATTTCATTCGTTTTAAATGCTAAATATGGTGCGACTCGAAGTGGTGTTCATTTTTCGTTTTCTGTCTGTAGGGGAAAGTGGACACAAAATGTTTCGAGTCAAAAACAAGATGAATTGATGACTTATTCAGGGGATGCGCGGTAAAACTCTCTATCTGAGAATTTTTTAGCAAAAACTGACTGAGGGATAAAAGCGATATTTAGGATTTCCAGTATTAAACTTTTAAATATATGTTTTTATATATACATATCCATACATTATATATACAGTATTTTATAGATATATTTGTTATGTTGAGTTATCTAGGTTTTAGTTAACACGAATAACAGTTGTAACAATTGAAGCAATGTTTGAAATGTTCAATTTTTGAAATATGAAAAAATCAATATTGCATTATCAGCCCATTGAAAACAGTAAATTTTATAGTAAAAAATATTACTATTTTAGCTAATTGAAGCTAATTTTAGCTAATTTATATGAGTGCGTACAATCCTTTTCGTACATTTTTGTACGATTTGTTTTGTGCCGGTGACTTTGAGTTATCTAGGTTTTAGTTAACATGAATAACAGTTGTAACAATTAAAGCAATGTTTGAAAAGTTAAATTTTTGAAATAATCAATATTGCATTAGAAGCCCATTGAAGACTGTAGATGTTATAGTAAAAAATATTACTATTTGAAGCTAATTTTAGCTAATTTGTATGAGGGCGTACAATCTTTTTCGTATATTTTTGTACGATTTGTTTCGTGCCGGTGACTTTAGGTTTAAGGGCGGGGTTAGGGGTGGGGCTTCAGAATTGCTTTTATTAAGAGTTTGTTTTTGTATGATTCACAACGTACGAATTAGCCACCTTGTAAAATACTTACGAATTCTCGTGAGATTATGTTGGATGTTGCAGAATCAGAAATAACATACTGACATGAGATAAATATCGTGGCTTGTTTCAAGTTTACTGTATACACCCTGTATCACTATACTCTACAAACCTTCCCCATTGTTTCCTTCTAATTTGGTTTCTGCAGGTCAGAACACCAGGTCCAGCGATACAATAGAGGTGAGCAGGTTTAATAGCAACGACTGAGGACGTGTGCGATACAAAACCAAAGATCCTGAGGGATTTTCATCAAAGTGAGAAATGAGGAAGGAAATTAAATTAGATACTTCAATTAATTTTCCATTTCTGAACTCAGTATCCTCTTACGTTTAAAGGTGGCTAATGAAGTGATGGACAGATGTGCACGTTGGGTCTTTCTCTTCTCCATCCTCGCTTATCTATTAATGACACAAGTCATTAAAGATGTATTTAAAACCTTTAATTAAACTAATGTCGAATGAGATGTAGCCGTGTACATATGTAATGAGGCCTGGAATCAAAAGGCCCAGATATGAAATTAACAGTAAAAAACTTGATTTCATTTTCCTATAATTAGAAATGGCAAAAATCTTATTATTGGACAATCAGTGTTGGCAGTGCTTCTGTAAGTGTTATTTAATCAAACTATTAGATTTGAATACATTTGCATTTCCATCCACCATCCCTGAGATTGGCACATGAACTCATCTCGGTTTCCCTTGCTTCTGATAATAATAATAATAATTTATACTGTAGATGTCATGTTGAAATTTCATTTAATCCTCTGATGTTTGTCAAGAAAAGGTTGCAAGATTTTTTTCAGAAGAAGAGGATTATTGCTGTAACTACATCAATAAATGAACATCTTTAAAAATTGTATAAGCATACTCAGCATGGCCAGGCTTTTTTCTCACATATTTTATACAACAAATAGACTAGGGATGTTGACATAAAGACAAACCTGATACATTTTTCATACGTGCAAATGCGCCCAAGGTTTTTTTTTGCAATTTTCTCACATATACGTATATCTTTTTACACTACATTGTTCCTAAAAGAGCAATCAAAAAACTGTGAACAATGTTTTTGAGAAAACCCTTTCCGCACTCAATAAATCATCCATTCAAATCCAAAATGATATACTGCTCTTGATAAAATAAATGTTTTTTTTATTATTTTCCCAAGATGTTAAAATATGACTCAGAAATAAGCGTGAATATAAAAACGAACAAAATCAGACACAAGAATAATCAATTGTAGAGGATTAGTCTATTTTAGGAGAGACTGAGTGTTTCCGCAGGGAGCGTTCTCAGTAGGGCAATCCTGCATAATATCTTCATCTAATAACTGACATTTCTTTAATGCTTACCCTTCCCTTCCACACATTTCAGAAAGGCTTGGAATGACTACCTTTCGCATTACCTGAGAGAGTCGTTTCTGTAATGGCTTTTTAATCACCTTGAAATCACTATTCCATCACAAAACTTTCTCACATGGCGCTGAGAAAAGTTTCCATTGGATTAATGGTCTTGGTAAAGCGTCTGTCTCACCTTGGTCTCAATCTCTATCTTTCCCTCCCTATAACTCCATCAATTGCCAATTTTACTCTAGGTAATCTTTTTTCCATTTTTGACCAATTATAAGTCACATTATAAAAAAATTGTGCTATATAGCACTAAAAGTGGTTCACCTATGATTACGAGCAAAGAACCACTTTTAGTGTTATATAGCACCGTTTTTGTGCAGACGCATTAAAGACAACCTGTATGACTTTCTTTCTCCTGCAGAACACCAAAGAAGATATTCTGAAGAATGTTGATGACCAAACAACACTGGTACCCATTGACTTCCCCTGTATGGATACAAAACCACTGAGACATTTCTCAAAATATCTACTTTTGTGTTCCACACAATAAAGAGTCATTTACAGGTTATCAATGGCATGAGGGTGAATAAATGATGACAGAATGTTTATTTCTGGGTGAACTGTCACTTTAAACAACAATAACCTTGTTTCCTGTGTGTTGCCACCTGTAAATATAAAGTTATGAGGTTAATCAAATGTTTATTATTTATTGTTAATTCGTTCTGTTTTTTTCATCTTTTTAAGAACGTTATAGAAGCAAAATTAAGCAAAATTTATAAAAAAGCCCAATCATTTATTTATATTTTCATCTTTAAAAAAGGCATCTGTGCTTAAAGGTGTCACTGCTAACACACCTTCTGACAAACTGCACTATAACCAATTCAAGATTAAAAGAAAAGGATATGAATTCAGTGTTATTGTGTGTGTGCGAGTGTGCGAGTGTTCGTGTGTGCGTGTGTGTGTGTGTGTGTGTGTGTGTGTGTGTGTGTGCGTGCGAGAGACCAAGTGTGACTTTGTGGTGGGACCGAAACACCACCCAAATTGAGTTTAATCCATAAATAGATGTTATTAGACTCGGGGATCAGTAAGCTTGCTGATGTGGATCCACAGCTAAGGGAAGCTAATAGCCAGTGCTCTATGCTCCGAAGAATTTCCTCTCTTCACCAACTCCTCAATTTCTTTTGTTGATAAACACTCACTATGCGCAGATACTCTAGTCAGCCCCCGGATAAAAAAAGAAATTCAAAGCCAGTGAAAAATGCGACCACTCGTTTTATAAAACGTTCATTCAGATGTTTCTATAAGGATTATAGAATTAGGATGTATATTTTGTCCGAGCTGGTTTTTAAGAGTCATGTCACGGAATGCGTGCAGCTCTGAGGTTCATTTTTGATGTCCGATTTGCAGTCTTTCAACTCATCAGCAGTTTGATCATGCTATGCCAGATTAAATATGCCCTGAACATCTCTGAACTATACATATTTAACAACACAAACCTCTGACTAGATTACAGAAACCATACAACTGTGGAATCTTAATGGCTTGTTTACTTTGAATTTTCATCGCTGAGCAGCGCTCTAACTTTGTTGTTGCTCTTTTCACTTTCTGGAAGTTACTTCTCTACTACTACTACTCTACTTTAAAAATTATCATCACACTTAACTTGCAGTATAGCTGCAGTTGAAATGGAAAATATATTTGTAAACTTGTAAACTGTGCTCAGTTTAATAATGTTACACTTAAAGTGTCTTTAATAAAATCAAACATCGGCCAATTTAGTTCTATAGTACTGAAATAGTACACTTATAAGTATGCATTTCAATGTAACACTTAAAGTATGCGTAAATTGATTGAACTATGTATACTCAACAAAATGAAGCTGAAGGATGCTTATTTTTTATAAGGGTCTGACGACAATGTTGTCCCTGTTCGGCTGTCCTGCTTTGAAAGTTGTCTTATTTAGATTTTTGGCTTATTTTGATCTTTGTGTCATACCTAAAAGAACAGATTACATTATAATTCTTCAAATATTGGAGACCTTTCCTCGACTAACATTCGTTTTGAAGGCTTGTGTTTGTAAATGGCTCATTGCTGACAAAATTTCAGATGACATTGAACTCTTTACCTCACCTGCAGATAAGACCTTGGTCCCAGAATAACACTACTCCAATAAACCTTTATTTACTCGAAAAGCTTTAATTTAATGCACATGATGATGATAATAGGTAAAGAACTTCGTCTCTCAAAACCTCTGACTTCATCAGTTCATTGCTAACAGAACAAACTTTGCAGAAAAGTGATGTGACCTCTACGAAGTCTAATCTTTCAATCTTTCTTGTGCAGGAGAGTCAAGGTGTTGGGCCCTCCTATTGAATGACTAACTTACTGTACTGTTTGACAGAAAAATCATCACACATAACCACAGAACGATATGTTCTTTTCCTAAGAAACAGACACCTGTGATCTTACATGTTAGCGATGTTACACATTGTGCAGATCTGCCAAGTTATACTCTCAAAGATCTGAAGTTTATATCTCATCTGATTTCTTCACGATCTTGTTGAATGGCCAAGCAAGGCCGCTCAAACAAACAATTTACAGATTCACAAAAAATACACAATTCAAAATAAAACAAATCAAGAAACTTATTGAGTTCCTGTATTATGTTTCCTGTGTAAATCGAAGGTCTTTGCTCTGGTTATTTTATGAGGTAAATATTGTCAACCAGAAAGACTTAAAGCTGGCAAATAACATTCTAGACCATAAATATTTAATGTGTCAGCGCAGCTGTGTAAAACAGGTTAAAAGTTCAACTTGGCTTGAAGATGATGGAGACGGAACTCTGACTGGCTCACAAGAACAGCAGGGAACCACAAAATGCAGAATAACCCCTTGTGCTATGTTGAGTAACAGAATGTCAGAATCGGCGCTTTCATTATTTCTGGTACTGTATGATGTTTCACGTTGCACTACAAGGAAACATTATTGCAACTGTTCAGTCTGTAGCTACAGATAAAAATCCTAAGAACCTGTATTTTTGAGTTTTGGATACTTCGCGAGTTTTAAATGAATAACAAATGTGAATTTGAAAGTGCTGTAGCCTACATTTCCAACAAGTTTAAATAAGGACAAAAAATAGCTTAATGTGAGCAAACGTGATCACACCCTCTTTGCCTGTTCTTGCGCAGGCCCTATCAATCCACACACACACACACACACACACACGCGACAGAATTTAAAATAAAAGTGCTAATATATACAAATTGCCCTCTCGTTTTTGTATAAACTCATATGGAAAATCTGTCCCTCCGAGAAAGCGCTTTATAAAGCCCTGCTCTAAGGTAATACATTGTCCAATTATAGAAAACTAAGAGATCCCAGAAGACACGTGGTTTTACGAGGAGTAATGATCCACTATAAGGTTTAATGTGAATATGGATATACGGAAATATAAAAGTCTGATAAATGGAATCCTGCTGGCTCAGCTGTTCCGCAGCAGGTAATAAGGGGAACGCTCAGATGCGCGACAGTCATTCAATATAAGAGAAAAGGACTGAACGCTGTCTGAATCTATTAGGACTGTACTTTCTCATAGTAGAACAATCTTGCCGAGACCTAAAGAGAGAAATGTTCATCTTATTTTAGGCTCCGATGCAGCCAAATGGATTATAAAGATATGAAATGTGCCAAAGTCTATCATCAAGTGTTTCGGCATGTGTCAGTTTAGTTCGCCTAATGCGCTAATATAAATTCAAGAGCGTATACAATATACATTCAACGGCTTGTCGACGCGCAACCAGCTCTTCTCACACAATACGTGTAGACAACACAACGCTGCTTTCCAATGCCACAGACAGCTGAAAGAACCCGGCTGTCGACCAGAACTGACAAAGTGGGGAGGAATTCTGGAAGACTGGTGCTGAGGCTGACAGTCACACATGGCAGGAAAAGAATAGCAGCGCGTGAGGCATAAATGGGCAGCGGTGGTTTGGCACAGGTCGTACACGAGGAGAGGGTGAGAGGTTGAGAGATTGCAAGATGCTGAGTTTCAGAAAAATACGCATTTTGAAGGGGAAAATGGGTGGGAGGTTTGGGGTGATTTGAATAAAAAATCGCTCCGGGGTTGCTCATGTCCATTTAAACCTTTTTAGGTCGTATGCATTTCATCTTTGGCGAAATAAAGCAGACACAAATGAGACAAATCAAATGAATTGTTTACACATAATAGAAGTGTCTTGGAAGGTTTTGAAAAGAATGTTTGAGCTAACATTGAAGTATTAGATTTTTGATTGTATACTTTAACTCTGATTTTCAACACTGTTGAGATCTCTCCTGACTCAAACACTGAAGAGTGTCTGTCTCTCTGGAGACACTTGGTATTTTTGTTTATCCTTTTAGACATTTTACAAAAATCACAAGACACTTTAAAACGTCTTTTAAAATAATTTACATGTAATAAAAATCCAGTCATCAGTGACAAAATAAAAATGTGTGCAAGATGCAGCACTTACGCCGCTAGGTGTCGGTATAAATCCGTCGATTTATTTTCCACCTGTCAGTAAAAGCTCTCTCTCTCTCTCTCTCTCTCTCTCTCTCTCTCTCTCCCTCTCTCTCTCTCTCTCTCTCTCTTCTTCCTATGGTATTGCTGATATATGTGACATACATATCAATGTAACTATAAACACACAAAGGGCATGTCCTTACATAGAAAAAAGTGACCAAATTGCACACAATAAAAAAATGTTTGGGTGAACGTTTCTCATCTACTGGTGAATTACTTGAATCCAGCTGTGATTGGTCTGTATTCTTTCTATCACTGTGAAAATTGTTCAAAACGGCCTTCTGTCGTGTAAGACAATGTCCTTTATATCCAACGAGGACCATATGATTGCTTTCACAAAACATTTTATAATCCAGGGTGTATAAATCAATACGACAGGATCAAATACATTTAATGCATAAAAAGATGAGTGAAATTCCTTGGCCACAAGGAGCGTGTAAATTAAGCCCTAGATTTAAATATATTTCTGTGGATTGAAAATCACTGTTCACATAGATGTCCACAAGCACTTACATGTGATTTGGTTGCATATTGAAGTTTCAAATCCCCAGCAGGCCCTTTGCAAACCCAATAGATAATTAAAAGACTGAAAAATCCATTGGACGTGATTCCATGTCAAAGCCAGCAGCTCTGTATCCGCTCTGAAGAGCTCTTGTTTTATTCTCTCTCCAAATGTATATACATTACCACTCCAGTGCAGCCCTACAGCGCTACGGATGAAATTAGGTTGAGCAAAACTAATGACGGCTGGATGAACCCAACCTCTTTTTCTCATTTATGGTTTCATCAGAATCCAAACCATGATTGATGCTGGGCCAGCTCCACATTTCTTCTGGCTACATGCAGAGAAGCTTGTGTTTGTCTCACCTGAATGGCTGAGTGATGGAATATGTGTCATTACCTATGATCTGTGTTAGTCCAAATGAGCCCTGCAAACTTGGCACACGGTAATAGTGGAAAGACGAATGGGTGAAAGCCTGTGCTGCTGTGGTTAGAAGTGGTTTATTTACTTTTTGGATGCAAAGATTCATGTATAAATCTAAAAGAATAAGGCAAATGAACATTTTCTTGCAGAAAGCAAACAGCATACAGGCATAGGGGGTGGTTTGCTGGTTAAATCTGATTCAAACTGGTTTAGCTCAGATGAAATAAAGAGCAAATGTTTTGAAAGATGGGCATCTTTCAGAATATGATATAAAAATATGCAATAAAAGAACTTTGCATTTATGTCATCTGTTTTATTTGATTATTGTTTATTATTTGTTCTTCTTTTGTTTTTTTAATCTGCTATCCATACAGAAGAAAAAGTAAACATTTAGTGTGAAAAATGTCTTTTCATTTACTACACAAATGAAAAAAAAAGTTTTACTTAAATGGAGGATTTAAAGTTCCAGTATAGGTGAAAATTATTATTAAATAATTCAGATCATGACTAGATTGTTGCATACTTTTAAAAATAAAGTCCTAAAAGGGTTATTTGCAGCGATGCCATAATACATTAAATGGTTCTAAATCTTTTATTGTCTATAACCTTTTCCCAATATTAAAGGGGTCATATGACACGGCTGAAACGAATATTATTTGTTTGTTTTAGATGTAATTCAATGTGTATCGATTTAAGGTTAAAAACGCTGTATTGTCCACATACCGTGCATGTTTGTATCTCCTCTTTGCCCCGCCTCTCTGAAACACGCAGATTTTTTACAAAGTTAATCGCCCTGAAAAGCGAGGTGTGCTATGATTGGCCGGTTAACCAGTGCTTAGTGATTGGTCGAATACTGCAAGCGTGTGCAATTGTACTGACAGGTACACCCACCTTACTTGCGTATACATTTGAGCGGACTTAGTCAAATCATACTATGAACTGACGTAGATTTGTGGGGGTGTGGTTACACGAGGTGTTTCAGGCAGGTATGGGTGGGAATTAGCTCTTAGATAGAATGCATCTTTTGTTCCGACACATACATTTTTGCAATTTTACGTGTCTAATACATGCATGGGCAACTTATAACACACCAAAGACACAGAAAAACACGTCTTCGTGCGATGTGACCCCTTTAAGAAGCTTTTGTGCAGAAGGGTTTATGGAAGTTTTGTGGAAGTTCATGGAACTACACAGCAAAATAAATGAAGGGTGTATTTTATGTAGAAAAGGTGAGAGCATTTGCTAAACTTACCATCAAGATGACTTGGTGTTGCGGATGGTTGCTAGGGTGTTGCTATGTGGTCGCTAAGAGGTTTCGAATATTTGAGTGAATTGCTGTGTCCTTGATAATTCGGGTAGCTCTTGTAATTGTTACTCATATCTTAAGTCAAAGGATGATATTCTGATCCCTGAGTTCCCTGCTTCACTGCCAGCTATGATCTAAAATCTGATCATTTAAAAAAGTAATAGCCCACTAAATGCATCTTTATGCTGCTGATTGTATGTGGGAGGCTGGGCTTAGCTGCTCTAATAGATTTGAATAAAGAAGAAAGATTTTTTTTTCTCCCATGGCATCTTTCTCCTTACTTAGCTCTTTTGATCTCAATATATATGCAGCCTACATCTCTAATGAAATCCCATAATTAGCATATTATCCAAAGATAATCTGTTCCACGTCTTTGGAATAATAGAACAAAGTCAAGTCCTAAATGTCTTATGGCAAAAGCAGGCTCAATAAGTGGTCAGAGAGTGCCATCTCTCCACACCTTCATACCTCTCTTCGCCATTTCATGAGCATCACCTGCCATCTAGTGTCACTGCAAGCAAATTATACTGAAATAAAAACACAAAAGGTTTTGTACATTGTAATCCTGAACAGATGGATAGATTTGCACCTCATCATGCATCTGAAATATGCACTTTCAGATTTTGAGGTTTAATGCACAATCTGCACTCACCTTTGTTAACTCCTGACTGAGGTCAGACACGCTTTAATAAGTTCCCCGAATGAAAGCAGCAGATAGGCTGAGCCAAATAAACCTCATCAACATTCAGCGCGGTGGAAAGAACAGAGCCATGGGATCTGCCCTCTGCCGTCTACGTGGGCCGAAGCACATATGAGTTTACGGGACAGCAATTAGAGTGGAACGGGCAGTGGTGTCTACCTTCAGTAATTAAGTGTGGAGAGCCTGCAGATGTCACTCAAGTACCTTAAGTATGGGGTGAAATCCACTCGAAAATATAGCCAGATGTACGATTATGGATGTCCTTGAGGGTCAGATGTGAAAACCTCATCTCAACACTGTATGCGCATGTGCATTTCATTTTCATGCTTGAAGAGTCAACTATATTTATAAAGTTTGCATTACTTTTAAAGTTAAGTTCTGTAGAGGAAGGCAAATGAATGTTGTGCATGTTTCTGTAGCTCAGTGGGTACTGTGTGAAAACCCAAAAGGTCATGGGTTTAAGTTAACATAGCGAAAATATGAAGAGTTTGGTTACAAAAGGAGATAATTGTTCAAAAATCTTTGTTTTGTTCGTTTTGATTTAAGCCATATACGAATACAGCGATGACATCATAAACATGATTTTTTAATTATTAGTTATCTCATTTTGAAATCAAACTCTTCATATGTATACCTTGAATTTGAATAAATGTGCTTGGATAAAAGTGTTTGTTAAGTACATAAATGCAATCATAATAAGATTAATAATTATTCAATCACAGTGTGGATTAAATAAATAAAATATATTAATAGATCAATTATGATACTAAAGCATACTAAAAATAAAATAGAATGTATATATTCTGTAATATTTATGTTTTAATTCACCAAATCAACGCCCTCAGATCAAAACATTTTCAGGATCATATCAAAACAAATTCCAACTTTTCATTAATAGAATAATTCACTCGCCACATTACTAGATGTCGCTGTGAGTTTTGATTTGTCCGTATCAAAATGTCCTTTTTGAGCCACCGTAGAGGGTTATATTAGGCATTTCCGCGGAAGTCCCGCCCCTTTTCCCCCCTCGCTCGCAGGCTGTGTAAGTGTTAGCAATTTAGCTCCGTTAAATAAATCCATTTAAATCTTCATCAATCGTTGATCGTACACGTTTCAAACGCTTAACGTGTCGAATAATAAGTGTATATGTGTCTTTAAGCCGATTATTTGTTGAAACCTATGTTGGATAATGCTATAATAAAGTGTGTTTTGCCGTATTACAGGGTGCAGTTGCAGCTGTGACAGAATGGTGAGAATCTGTTTCTATTCGCATTCGTGCTGTTGTATAAACTGATAAATCTAAACTTTTAATGTTTGCTGTTGTGGTGTTCCCATGTTTGCCATGTGTTTTTCTAAATTACGCTTTATAAAGTTGAGGACAAGGACGGCTAATGCTGCTATAGCCCGCGGCTTTGCTAACATTTTTTAGCTACAGTTTGTGCTGTTTATTATCTAAACATACGTCAGAATTGTAGATAAGCTACAAAAATGTGTATACTTTATTACCATTATGCACTCATAATTTCTCAGAAGACTTCTCATCTTCTGTTGTGATGTTACTAAAGGCATCCATGGGATCTACAAGCATGTGTGTTTGAATGCAGGCGTTTGCGCTTGGAGTTCTCTTGAATATCTTGTTTTTTTTTTATTAATATGTTTAGTGTTTCTATAAACTAAGTATTATGTCTTATGTGTGTGGTGTGACGTTTCTCATTCATATGCTCTTTTTCTTTATAGCCACGCAAAATTGAAGAAATCAAAGATTTCCTGCTTACAGCAAGGAGGAAGGATGCCAAGTGTAAGTTGAGTTTTAAATGATTATATAATATTCCTATATAATAAGGTTAATGGTTTTGTAGCGATGCTGTGTGATATGAATGATGCTTTATAAAAGTGCAACTGATGAGCTGTCAGTACTTTCAATATTTGACCCTTTGACAAACTTTTGCTAGTTACAGAAATAATTTAGTGATGTGTTAACTTATTTCGGTATATCCCTGTTGTAGTATTTAATGAAATCAGTTGTATTGACTATGTTCATGATCCTTAATCTAACCAGCTGTCAAGATCAAGAAGAACAAGGACAATGTGAAGTTCAAGGTGCGCTGCAGCAGGTACCTGTACACATTGGTCATCACAGACAAAGAGAAGGCTGAGAAACTCAAGCAGTCCCTGCCACCTGGTGAGAGCCCACAAAAACACTTTCAACTTTAAACTGAACATTGGTGCATGTTGGAATCTGCACAAAGATGTTGCCTATGTGGTACATGCTTGTGCATTGGCAGACCTTTAGAATATTGTTGTATCGTTTCAAGGTTAATAACAAATCTTGGTTCAATGTTTGAATATTGTGTTTAGCACTTTTGCCACAGACATGAATTTATTATTGACCCTAAGAGTTAAAGTATTAGTGCATGTATACATTTGAGAAGTGTGCAAGTAGTCCAAGCACGTTGGGCAAGTTCTGTGCCCTCTGTGTATTTTCTCACTTGCTAGAGAAATGATGAGCCAAATGTGGAGTTTTGCATCTCTTCGAAACTTCAGTTCTATTGGTTCACTGACACTTACGTCTTGATGTGTGCGTGTCTGCTTCTAAGGCATTCCTGAAATGTTTGTATTAGTATAGACTTTGAGATGTTCATTTAAGATTTAAATTTATGACTCCTGTTTTTCCTGTTACAGGTCTGGCTGTGAAAGAGCTGAAGTAGATGTTTCTCTTGTTAAAAAAGTTGTAATAAAATTGGGAAAATCAACACTTTGTGACAATGTTTGTTCTTGTCTCTGATATAAGTGAAAGTGACCTATTAGTAAGATATGGTGACCTATACCTGAAATGTGACCTCTGCGTTTAACCCATCCAGAGAGTAGTGAACACACGTACACCCGGAGCAGTGGGCAGCTATCACGCTCTAACCATTAGGCCACTAGCCCTCCATAATGTTAATGGATTCTAGTTTTAAATTACCTTGGTTTGGAATTGCTTTAAAAACTATTAGAAGTAAATGAAATGTATCGCACTACACTCTTCCATTAATAGAGCTCCTTACAATCAGGTTAGATGTTCTTTTCATTCAGCGTGACATGTTGAAATATAAGCTTAATTGATTTGATCAAGAGTAAACAATATTACCTTAAAGAACAGAACATGAAGTATGCTCGCTCTTTACTTGCACTAAACTTTAAAGTACACATATTACTCATAAACTAAAGGGTATGAGCATGTATTTTCCTCTTAATATTCCCACTTTAAAATATGTTGGGATTCCTGAATGAAACTTTGGAACCCCTGAACTACATCATTAATTGAATCATACATGATTGCTTTCCAAATGAAAGGGGCTTTGTCTTGAAAATTACACTTTTAGAAAGGTCCCACAACAACAGCGATGCCATAGACTATTTTTGCTCTTCACCATACACTCAAAGGTTTTTATAAGAGAAGTTTTTTGCAAGGTGAAACGCCTTTTTTCAGTGATGGACCTCTTAAAACTTCAGTTTACATTTTATTCCGATTTTTTTTTTCAAACTGATCTTACGTTATGTGTTCATTCGATGTTGGTTGGAGCTTACAGGGCTGCCCACCAGATGGCGTAATTGCGTCAGTCTTCATGCGTGAACGTCTAAATTTAACACTTATGTGTGTTTCGTTAAAAACTAGTCTTTTATTCCTTTTTCCAGTTACCCTCAGTGCAAAGACTATGTTAAATCAACACCGAACCTCTTTCCTAATGCTGTCAGGCAGCCCCCAAAAACAATACCAATGGAAGTGGCTCCGTCTTCCCATTTAAGCGCGCTCCCGAGTTCTCTCATTTGACGGTCTTCTCGGACACGCGCTGGAATGGCAGCGGCGGACGGGTCGGCACGAGACCAGGATTTAATGCAATAATTCTTTACGTTTCCGTTCATTTCTATGGGCTGCGCTGTGGGGAACACATTTTGTTATCTTCCTATCTACCTTCTGGGCACTTTTGTTTCTGTCATAAATCCTCGTGAGGTCTAAACGCATGGCTTTTGTTTGAGAAGAGTGTGAACGGGAAAGAAACACCCAATTGTCGGACCGTCTTCATCTGGGAAAGAAAGTGATTTATTCATCTCTGCTTGGGACACGTACCGTGTCTGGAGAATGTCTTCTGCTCGGGTCGATTATATCGCTCCATGGTGGACTTACTGGCTCAATCAGTTTCCTCATGTGAATTTGAGGTTCCAGTCTCTGGATCACACGTTTAAACCGCAGGACGAGAACTACCAGCAGGTCAGTATTCGTCTTCATACCTTTCACCGAGATGTCATGGTATAAAGATAGAAGATGCTTTTGTGCATTGCACTTGATTCTTTTGAGCTCTGATAAAGTTAAATTACCTTGAAAGTAACTAATAAATATGATGTCCTTCCCGAATGATATTTCAGAAGTCGTCCGTGTTGTTCAACGATGTTTTCACATTGTATTCCGTATGTTACAACGTTGCATTACTCTGAAATGACACATTGCAAATGCACGTTTTTAGGATTGTGTCAGTTTGTGAATGTGTTTATTGCATGATGTTTCTTGCTCCAATGGAGAAATAACATTACTGTCTTGGACTGTCTCGTGTGGTGAAAACTTTTTAAAAGCTTTATCTGCAGAGTTCAAAACTTTGTGAAGTTAAGGAAATGTTATTTCGAAATAACTATCGGTTTATTGCATGCACAGCACTGAAGTTTTGGCAGGACCTTCGTGGTTGTTCAGGGTCCTCCTGTGATGAAGCCCATGTGACGGCAAACCAAAAGGAAAAGAGCTCAACAGAACATGAATGTTAAAGTGGCAAAATTCAAGTGGTTCTTGGGGGATTTTCTTCTGAGATAAGTGTTTTGGTTCGACCAATCTTTGGAGATTTGATGATTTAGATTAGATTGATTTGGTTCGCAGGTAACAGTATACTGGTACAATGGTACTTGAATGCACAGTGAGTTTATTTAGATAAATGCATCTGCCAACTTCATGGATGTAGAATTCCTTCATCGCAAGATGAACAACGCCAATATCTTGCCCCGTCCATGGTCCAAAAGTTGTCCAGTAGTGATTCATCATGGTCATTGAAGCCTGAAAATCACTACCACGATCTAAACCATTTTAAACAGAACTGACTTTATTTAGCTGTTGGATATGTTTATCCAGACTAAGTTGTTCAAATCCCATATACACCTTCACTTGTGCCTGCGCTGATGGGTTATTCCGCTGAGCTGTATCAGCCTCCAGCGCATTAGAGATGGAGTGGGACGGGGCAGGGGTTGGTAGGGGGTGCAGAGTGCTCATTTCTGTAGCTGTCTGTTTCCATCAAGGCAGATGGTCTAGAAGGCAGAGCTGACAGAGCGAGACCAGAAACTGCGGCGCAAGATCAGGTGCGTCCTCCGCAATATCTGAATCGACACGGCCCGTTTACAGATGGCCTCGGGGATTACACTTCACGATCCATTTTCCCCTGTTTGTGAATCTAAACGCTTAGCTGACGCTGCTTTTCGATTCCTAATATAGAGCGAAATTATCTCTGTGCTCTGGAGGGGTTTTGGGATGGGCCTGGGGTGATGGTGAATATGAGCTCTGTGCAAAGCTGACAGACTGCTGCTTTCTGTCTAATTACGTTTTTTATGAGCACTGGGCTGGTTATATGTTTTTAATAAAGATCCACTGTTTAATGTTGTTTTTTTGTGAATCATTTACTAGCTATCTATTCTGTTAATGTACCATTTTTGTGCCAATACAAACAAATGCATTTTTCAATTTGGCAGATGCTTCTAACCAAAGCAACTTGCAGCGCATTCAAGGTATACATTTTTTCCAGTGTGTGTATTTCCTGGAAATTAAACCTGTGACGTTTTTGCTGCCGAGGCAGTGCTAGACCAGTTGAGCTTCAGGAACAAATTGTATTGCAAAAATGCTGACTGGTACCCAAACAGAGTCATTCATATTCCAAGGACTTTCCCAATGGTCACACCGAATTGACTAAATCTCTTATAATAATTCGTAGACGGTATTTTAGTAAGTAGACACATTTTTCTCAATGTTTAGACCTGGTACCCCAGTGAGTAAAATAAGTGCGCACATGTCGAGAGCGACCCATTCGGCATGCGTTCTTTAGGCTATGCCTGAGTGAATACATGTTTGTGCATTAGATGGGTCACAGGGCATCCGTCCATATGATTCACCCACTTCCTACAGGACTGAATTGCTAACAGCTGTTTTTTACCCAAATCCCAGGCAGAGGATGCATCTGTTTGGCTCACACGGCTTGTGTCACAGACTGTTTGTTTTCTTGCAGTTGTTGACTGTAATACCATTTAAAAATATAATTTCAGTGGTACCAAACCACAATACCACAAATCTAGGGTGTTATGGGTTGTTGCCAAGAAGGTATTGCTTTGCAGTTGCTATGATGTCTGGTTGAGTGAATGAATTTCAGTGTTTTTCTGTGTAGCTACTGGGGTGTTAAAGGAACGGTTCACCCAGAATTAAAATTCAGTCTTCATTTACTCACCCTCCAGTTGTTGCAAATCTCTATACATTTCTTTGTTCGGATTAATACAGAGAAAGATATTTAGAAGAATGCTTGTAAACGAATGGTTCTTGGCCACTATTGAGTACCATAGTGGGAAAAATAGCTTTATAAAATTCTTTGTTCTGTTTAACACGCAAGAAGATTTCTTGCAAATATATTTCTGTGTTTATCAGAACAAAGAACTGTATGCAGATTTGGAACAACTCGAGGGTGTGTAAATGACGACAAATTTTTATTTTTGGGTGAACTGTCCCTTTAAGGCTGGTTGCTAGTGGTTCCTTGTTGGCCCAGGTCAAAAGGTCCCAACTCCAAAACTCTATGGATATGGCTTGAGTCCCTCCTTCAAACTATCAAATTTTATAGATATATATGTTAAACGTACATTTTTGCTCTTATTCTTTAACTCTGAATATGTTGTGAAACATGGGCACCAGTCAAACATTCCTCTGATATTCTTCAGAACGGAGGATGTAGAATGGCATCAAATTCGAGAACGTGATCTCAGTTCATCCGACTAGGACAAAACATAAACATTTAGCTGAGAAAACATGCAGACATCTGGAGTCATAAGGGATCTGTTATGTCCGCCTCTGTGACACATTTCCATCCCAGTGGCTGTAAAACATCCAGTTTTGTAAATCTCCATATTTTTTGTCTTTTTCCGCTTCGTTTTTTTCTGTGCATCTGTGTTGGCTTTGTTTCCCATCGTGCGTCTCTCTTTCTCTCTGTTTTTCTAATTCACCCTCCCTCCTCATCTTGTTTCTTTTTATAGACCAAACAGGCCTCTTTACATCCCCAGTAAAGACATGAAGTGGAAGGAGCCGTTTAATGGCCAACGTTTTGTGAATCGTCTTTTTTCGAATCATGAGCATCAAGCGATAAAGTACTTTAAATTTAGGCCAATCTAGAACGAACTGAGTCATCGCTGGATCTGTGCTTTTAATGTTTTGCACCTCAGCCAATCAATTTAGTGATTACTCAAAAAAGAAAACGCTTGCTTTTTGTTATAAAGCAATGTTTCAAAAAAGGCCAAAACTGACTGTGAGTCATTTGTCTTGTGGGAATGTTTTAAAAATCCCATGCCTTACGATTTTATTTGAGCTAATATATCTGGAATTTACCCTGCATGTGCATGTTATTGTATGTCTGTCAATAGATCCTCCAAAAAGTGACATGAAGCACCTTTAAGGATTTCTCATTCCTCTGTTGACTTTTTGCAGTAGAAATTGTTGGTTATGTTGAGAGAAATGATGATTGTCAGTTTGTGGTATTCGGGTCAGAAATGTTAGCAAGGACCGGAATGGAGGGGGACATGGGTGTCAGTGAATAGTGTTATTGTGCTGTTCCTCAAACCCTGCCTGTCAGAGTCATCCTTTCTTTGTATCGGTCTCTGATTGAGATCAGTGGCCAGATGATGACCTAGATGCTTAGAAATGATTGGCTAATCATAAGCAAGATCCTGACAGCAAGTGTTTTAATGTCATTTCTTTGAGACGTGTCATGCATATTAACGCGTTTTAGTTTCATTTCTTCTAAACAGAGCCGATTTCATAAGGTTTAAATTCTTCAGATAGGATTGAGTTGCCTCGCAGTGTGTAACACGTGAAGGATTTGACTCTTGTCGGAGGATGCTGTTGTTTTCTACTGTTTCCCAGTAGATAAAAGAGCTCACTGGAAATGGGAAGTGACCTCTTTTTGAAAACAGTATGTGTCTGACTAAACAGTAAAATAAAATATAAAATATATTTGTACACAGAGGTAAGGAAAATAAATAGGCGAGACTGGGGTTGGTTGTCACAAATATGATTTTGAGATTTGATATAATCATATTTTTCATATGTTAACTTTTCATGTTTTCTGTTTAATAACCTCTTTTTTTTAATTGTTTAAATGTTGGTAAAAGACCTCTTAGTTGCTGATTTCATTGCAACAACTTGCCCCATAAAGTGACGATTCCTGAAATGTTTAATAACCTTCTTGTTGCCGAAACTTTAAAGCATGTCCAGAAATTGTTAATTGGTATGTATAAAATTCTAATATCATATGACATCTTTATTTTCTCCTTCCTGTTTCCCCCTTCAAGAAGAGCAGGTCATTGGCTTTGGGTGAAGTTAACATTCTCTCAGCTGTGAGGGTGGGGGGAGGTTCATCCAAGTGCACTGTGTTGGAAAAGCCCCCGAGGTTCCCTCCCCAACCCCTCACTCCCTTTCAAAGACAGGCAAGAGTGAGCGTGATGGATCCGTTGAGATTTGAAAAGGGGTCCTTCCTAAAGGCTTGCCGCTGCTTTACTGTAAAACACCAGTTGTAGCATTTCTTGTTTCGTTATGAACCAGCACTGAAGTTAATTTATACTGATATTGTTCACTGGCACTGTTTGGAAACCCTTGGAAAAAACAATTTATAGCATTAGCATACATATAAAGTGCTTTCATATTTTCACTGACTGCATTTTTCACAGTTCTTAATACATAAACACTAGCTTTCGCTTGGGTGTATAGACCCAGATTTCTATAAAAAAATGTGCAATTCTTTACCTTTCAGAGCCCATGAGGATGAAGTTGTTGTATATGTGATAAGATTGATGATGTCAATATGGCATGTTATTCACTTCTTTGAGTGCATTTCTTTCACAGCCAGCGATCCAGTTTTTCTCCACCTGCTGTGACCATCATCACATAGCTAAAGTTTGGCTCAGAACTTCCAATGAAAGCAATCTTGCCACTATTGGTTGAATCCCATTTTGCATACTTTTGCCAAATACAGAAGTTCATGGTCACAGAGTCTTGGTTACAGGCTGGTTTGACCTCTAACTTGTAAGCACACTTAAAGTCAAAACGTTTTATGCACTCCAGTCTCCAAAGCAAGCACTTTACATCCAAATTATATTATGTTGCAAATGTACTCCTTTTAATCTTGGCTATCAAAATATATTAATTGATATTTTGTCTTTTTCCAGGTTATATAAATTCCCAAACTAGGAATCTAATCCAATGAATTGAGGCTAAATATTTACATTTAGTCATTTAGCAGATCATTTTATCCAAAGCGACTTACTGAGAGTTCAGGGAGCAATAATACAATAGGCGCAAATACAAAGTTACTAGTTTCAACAAAAGCCAGAACAATACCTGTTGAGAGAAAGAGAGTGGTCGTTTTTTTTCCCTCTCTCTTTTATCTGTCAAGTATTCATATAAGAGATGGGTTTTAAGGAGTTTTTTTATTGCGTGAGAGATGTAGTTGACCGGACTGAGTTAGGAAGAATGTTCCACCAGGAAGGAATTGTGAAGGAGAATGAGCGGGAAAGCGATTTACTGCCCTTTTGAGAGGGCAATACAAGACGCCGCTGGTTTGCTGAACGAAGGGTTCTTGATGGGGTGTAGGAGGCTGTGAAAGTATGCCGGTGCAGATCCAGTGATAGTCCTGTACTCAAGCATTAGTGACTTGATACGGGCTTCAACTGGTAGCCAGTGGAGAGAGATGAAAAGGGGTGTCATATGAGCCCTTTTGGGCTGTTGGAAGACGAGGCGTGCTGCTGCGTTCTGAATGGAGTGGTTTAATAGCCTTTGCAGGACGACAAGCAAGGAGAGCATTGCAGTAGTCCAACCTTGAGATTACCAGGGCCTGGACAAGGAGTTGTGCCGTATGCTCAATGAGATCTAACCCAGTGGTTCCCAGCCTTTTTTTCTTTGGGCCCCCCACGTACATATATGACAATCGGAGGCCCCCAACCCTCATATAATTGCTACTGACACACGCATATATAGATAGTAAATATAAATAAATTAAATGAAATCATTGAAATTAATAATAAATTAAATGAAATGGTTAAACATTTTTAATTTAAAAGATTTTAATGACAATTTATGATTTAATGATCAAAAAAGATTTAATGAAAAAAAACAAAAAACACCAACCCTTTCTCTCAACAGGTAGTGGTCTAGCTTTTGTTAAAACCAGTAACTTTGTATTGGCACCTAATGTATTATGGCTCCTGTATGACATATCGCTTATTGCTCCTAAACTCTTTGTCTGCTTTGGATAAAAGCGTCTGCTAAATGACTAAATGTAAATGTAATGACATTTTTACTTGAATATTCAAACAAATGTTCAGGTTATTTTTCAGGCAGCTGTCAATGACTGCTTATTTTTACAAGGTGTCTTTTCATTTTGCTTTGTTTCATGCTGTTGTTGTAATTTTTCACCACAGAACACGCATTCTGGCCGAGACTTGTCTTGTCCTTAAATAAGACCTAAATATAAGTAGGTTTTGTCAGAGCATCTAAACTTTTTCTTCAGTTCTGACAAAGAATCACCGCATTAACGTTTGTAACGAACAAGGTGGGACGAGAGCCGTGAGGGACCGATAATGAGCGTCAGCTGTGCGTTGCACCGGTCTCGCATCTGTCACGGAGGAGATCGGAAGCATAAAAGGACGAGCGACAGGAGTGTATGATGAGAGAGGACCAGGCCTGGATTTCATGTTATGTTTTTTGTTAGTGTAATACCCAGTTGTGCCACACTTTAAAGAACCTGCAACTTAATTGTCTTTGCTTATAATAATTTATTGCAGATCCACATATAGTGGTAAAACCTCAAGCATAAACAGGGTTTTTGGGTAGTGGGTTAACAACAGGCGATGTCTCCCTTCCAAAAACCTCTTGTGCAAATGTGCAATACTTCACAAGGGAATCAAATACAATCAAGTACTTAAAAACAGTGACAGAGGCCGGCTACTGGCACGGGCTACAACAACTGTTTTTCAGCCAGAACACAACCCATTTGTCTTTCCACAAAGGCAGAAACTAACATTGTCATCTGGCCCACCGCTATCTTAGAAAGCAAAATAGTTTTTCATCCAAGGCAAACAGCCATTATATCTCAGAAACCATGTCGCAACCACTTATGACAGATCCGTTCAGCGTGCACGCCACCATTCACCTGAGCTAATACAGCTGCACCCATAAATAGGACATCCGCTTGAATGAACCGTATTCACCCTACTACATGTGACTACCATAAATTATGAAGTGGTTGCAAATATTACATTTGTGTGGCCGGCAGTCGACCGTGAGGGAGCTGCCGGCATTCTACTTTCGTTTTGTGGTTTGTTTATTTTATTAAAAGTTGTTACATGTTCCCGCCTCCTTCCTTCCTTGCTTGTAACTGTGTTACAACGTTTCTCTGCTATTTTTCCTTTAGATTTTTATGTTGACACGAACGTCGACGCCTGACAGAGTACATTTCTCATGTGAGTCTCATAGCGAGAACAGCCAATGTCAGTGCTTCCAGCTACCGCAAAGCCCTGTGTGAACGTCTGCCGATGGAGCTGGAAATTGAAATAATTATTTTATATAAGATATAACTATTTTTTTACTGCGTTATCTTGGCATTGTAAGCACATGGTTTTTAAAAACATACAAAAATATTTTTACATAAAATGAATAGTGGAACATTTTATGTAGCTTTATTTAATCTCAATGTATGTCAGCTCCCGCGCCCCTCATGTGAACTCTGGTGCCCCCTAAGGGGGTCGGGGACCCCAGGTTGGGGACCACTGGTCTAACCTTTCTAATGTTAAATAAGGCATATCTACATGTCCGTGTTGTCTTTGCAATGTGGTCATTGAAGGACAGCTGTTCATCAAATATGATCGAGAGGTTCCTGGCTGTTTTGAAAAGAGTGATTGTGGTATTGCAAAGTTGGAAGGTGAGATAGTGTTGCACTGTGGGGTCTACCGGAAATATGAGTAGTTCTGTCTCGGTAGGGTTCAGCTGGAGGTGATGCTCTTTTAAATATGCGTTAATAATATGTACAGTAAGTATATGTATATTCATCCCTCTTCATTTTACTCACATTTTGTTATGTTGCCGACTTATCTTTAACTACTTTCAATTAAAAATAATCTCCATTAATCTACACTCCATGCACAATAATGACAAAACAAAAACACAATAATAACAAAAAAACTTTGCAAATGTATTAAAAATCTAAAACTGAAATAAGTACATTGCATTAGTATACCCTTTTCTGGGGCACTTGAAATTTAGCTCGGAAGCATTAGTTTTGCTTGTTGACGTTTCTACACTTCGAGTAGAGTTAACCTGTGGCAAATTCAATTGAATAAGTATGATTTGGAGCGGCATGTACCTCTCAATAAAAGGTGCAACAGCTGAAACTGCATATCAAAGTAAAAACCAAGACATGAGGTCAAAAGAACTTCCAGTAGAGCTCTGAGACAGGATTGTATCTGGGGAAGACTTCTGGAAAAACCTGCTGTATTGAAGGTTCACAGAAGCATGTAGCCTCCATTTATCCTTACCGAAAGAGGTTTGGAACTAGCAGATCTCTGATTTGAGCTGACCTCCTGTCCGAACTGAGCCATCGATGGAGAAGGGTCTTGGTTAGAGCGGTGACCAAGAAGCTGACGATAACTCGGCTTGAGCTCCATGATCATATATGGAGATTGGAGAAATTAAACAATGCAAGCGTGGCTTATGGACAACTCTGTCTATATCCTTGAGTGGCCCAGCTAGTGCTTGGGCTTGAACCCAATTGAACATCTCTGTAGAAACCTGAAAATGTCCGTCTACTGATGATCTCCATCCAACCTTATTCCACTTTGAGTTTGAGAGGATCTGAGGAGAAGAATGGCGGAAAATTGCCAAATGCAGATGTGTATAGCTTGTCACATCATACCCAAAAATTGAGTCTGTAAAGGTGCTTTAACCATTTTCTGAGTTAAGGGTATGAATACTTATGCAATGTACTTATTTTATTTTTAAAAAATTTGCAAAGTTGTCAAAAATCTATTTTTGGTTTTATCATTATTGTGCATGGAGTGTAGATTAATGTGAAAAAAAATATAATTTAAAGTAGTTTAAGATGAAGCAGCAGCAAAACAAAATGTGAATAAAATGAAGGGGGATGAATACTTTTGCAAGGCACTGTATATATGTTTACCTTTTTTAATCATTTGCCTACAATGCTATGATAAAGTCTTGTTCAGCCTTGTAATGCTCTATCATTCTCTCACCACCCTTGTCAATGTCACAGCAAAATCATAACAGAAAAAAATAAACGTGTGGAATAAAAAAACAGAATGAACAAAATAAACACTTACCACAAAACCTACCAAAATTTTAGTTTTTTTACTGGAACGTCCACAATACATCTAGAAATGCTGATTAAATGAAAATTTGGAGTGGTCTCTTAAATTTCCCGTGGCTGTTTATATTACAAATATTGTGTATGGGGAGAGGGGTGGTGAATGTACATGTATATAGGTTGGGGACCTGCTTCAGACGTTTTCTTATAGACGACTATATCACTTACTCGGACAAGCGGATCATGTAAACTGAAACACTATAGAAATATCATGTCGGTTTACATTCTTGCACATTGCTGCCTTTATAGAATTTCCGGAAATGAGGCTACTTGCACTTGTGATGTTCTGTCTGGGCCTGCAGTACGAATCTCAAACTCAGTGAAGAGATCTCCCCTCGGGGAGTAAACAGTATTTGACTCTGCTCTGTTTGTTTCTCAAAGCTTAAAGGCTTTATCTGTGGCGGCTCATTCACGTCTAGTTTTATAACAAGCCTGTTTGTAGGGACTGTGTTATTGGGGCTTGGAAAGCAATGTTTTTCCAGGCCTCAAGCCAGCAATGCACAGGTTGATCTGTATGTCAATGACCCGGGGGGAAATACTGTGTATTGTGGATATGCAAGCAAGTGAGCCAAAGAACAGCACAGAGCTGTTTACTGAATCGCTGAACTGTTTTTGTGGAACAGTGAAACACGTTTGTGCATAATCTGAGCTACTTGTGCTGCACAAAATCGTTTTCAACATTGCATTCTTGTATTGGTTTCCAAACAGACAACTAAGTGAGATGCATTTTTAGTTATTTTTTTGGCCATTTTAAGTGCAAAAGCTAGTTCATTCTTTATGTAAATTTTATTTATAAGGCATTAGAAACTTTTATCAAAAAACCTAATGTCTTGGTAAAGTATTTTCAAATCTGTAACTCCGAGTATGAACAATAGAAATTTACATCAGCAAGCTAAGCATATATACAGTATAAATGCCTCTCTCATCACATGCTGGATACATAAGCAGATTTCATTACGTCTATGCTTCAATGAAACATTATATTGAGTAAAAAAGATGCTAAACTCTTCCTTTCTCAAAAAAGACAGCAGTGTTCTGTGACAGACACAAGCAGTGGGTGGTTGTGGGTGATGATGGGTAGAAATTGCCTTTAGGTGGGCTACGCTGTCTTTTGTCCTTTTCCTTGGTGACTTCAACGCCCATAATCCTCTGTTTGAGCCTCTTTCAACCCCGACTTGTACCCCGTTAGTTTTTTTTCTTTCACACTTCGCTCCCAGACTCTGCCCTCCTCTTAGCCCACCTCTTCACTCTCCTTTATTCTATCTGGCTCGGTCTCACCACCCTTCCGTCTGTCGTCTTACACAAGTTGGAATGAGCGTCGATAAGTATCGAGCTCCGCAGGGGTCAACATGAAATGCATTATTCACAATAATATGCATTGAGTTTCGATTTTAAAAATTGTGATTGTAATCGGCCTGAGGAATAAGTATGGAAATAATTTTGTTACTCATTATCTTGATTGTAAAATGGCAAGAAATGCACTAGTAAACAGGCGTGGGAACCCTGCGGCACAGACCTCTAAACATACTGACGTGTCAACAGCAGCTAATTGAAAATCAGCCCTACATTGTTACTCTTACTGTAGACTGTTTGTGTAAGAATAAAAATATTATGTATGGGTCGAAATTGAATGAGAGAGTGTAAATAATTCGTCTTTATTGCCACCATAGAGCATAATACAGGTGTTTCATTATTCAGGGGTTAATGCATTCTCTGTGTGCTTTTACAGACTTTCTAAATATGACCGTTTTATGAATATGACCATTCTATGAATTGACTATTCATTATAATTATTCCATCATTGTCGCATGTCTGTATGTTTGTGGCAGAGAAAACATTGTCAGGGCCTGATAAGGCTGCGGCACAATTGTTGTTGTTTGTGTTTTTGGAGGAGATTCTAAATTTATTCTGAAACAATTAATTATATTCATAATGGCCTAAGTTGTTGTGTTTTTAAATGCATCTCTCTCTCTCTGTGTTTCTCTTTCTGTCTAGCATAAGCAATCTTTTTCTCTGCCCTGTCTATCAATCTTGTTTACATCATATAGGCCAGTCATTTTTCTTTCTCCATCAGTCGCTCTCTGACTCACTCTGAGCCTCTCTATCCCCGTCTCTCTCTGATGGCAGAAATGTGTACACCTGTAGTTTGTCGTAGTTGTTTTTTTGTGGCTTTGAGTGGGCAGCGCTTATATGAATTATTAACTCGAATAGAGAATGTCTGGTTCAATATATTGGACCATCTGTTTATTTTTTCAGTAACTTCTGTTCATCGAGTCAAGACAAGATGATGGAAATAAGCATTTATTATAGACGTTATATGACACACGTCTTTCTCGCAGACAACATACTTTGTAGGACTTCTGTGAATTAAAATGCACAAACAAGAAGCGATAATGCCCAGCAAATGAAGAAGAGATGGCTCTTCATAGAACATTACGTTATTATATTTCATGTTTCATGTGCACATATGGACCATAATGGATGTGATGGTTCTAAAAGCATCTTTAAAATCTTTAAGAGAGACCTCACATGGGTATTCAAACCATCAAATATTGACATCTAAGCATACTGATGTGACATACTCTCTCTGGCCACCTTGAATCTCTTCCCTTCTCTGTTACACACAAAGAGTCTCTCCTGTAGTTCAGAGAAATCACAGGACTTGACATGGGTAATTCCAGCCATGTAGTCACATGCTGTCTCATTTGTCCCGGGCCAGGACTTCACTACAATGGGAGAGCGAACCTGGCGGTTGCCATAGCGATGTTTATTTGAGTATCGGGGTTTTTATTTTCTGTTGTTTCTGGCCAAAACCATTAAACATGATGCCAGTCTTTCTCTCCATATTTTCTCACCAACTGCCACGCTCTTTGTGCTTATTCGCATCCCCCAGATGCCCCCCTAACCACACACCCTCTCATAGCATTTCCAAGTACCCCATCCCCGCTTATGTTACCCCCCTGTGGCAGTATCTGTCCCCTCCTCCACCCACTTCCTCATCACTGTATCTTCATCAGCCCCTGTTTGTCCTTCACAAAAGACTGCTGTGGGAATTCTCCATCCTCAGAGGTGGAGGAAGGGGTTTAGACAAAGACTTCTGTTTTTGGAGAATTTGACTGAAATTAAATGCTGTTGGATTGTGATTAAATATCTAATATGTTATAGTTGTATATAACGGTTAGTAGGTCAACAACTGATATGTGTTTTTCAAAAGCCAATGTTAATTTTATTAACCAGACAGGTGGGTTGCCAATATTAAATTAAAGGTGGATATCTACAGTAAGTCTACTGTAAGAGTTATACATTTGTTTTTTAATTTTACTGTAGTTTTATTAATGCTTTGACTTGGCTTTTATTTTTACATTTTCATGCACATTTTTAATTTTTAGCAATTTTTTATGAGCTTTTATAATTTAATTTATTTATTATTTATGTTGCTATGTAATGCAGTTAATTAAAAAAAAAATAATAATCGGCAGTTATTTCATTTGATTAAAATTTACTGAAATACTTTAATAATAACATTATGAAAATACGAATAGTAATACATACTGTAATTTCTGAAAAGTATAATTTTTTTAGTTTTTCATGTAGTTTTATTAATATTTTGAATGGGCTTTTATTTTTTATGTTAACTTTAGTTTCGTTTTCAAATAATATTTAGGCAGATATTATCTCAGTATTATCTTCCTAATTCTTGTAAGTCGCTTTGGATAAAAGTGTCAGCTAAATACCAAAATGTGAATTGAATGACATTATATTCGTTAATTTAAAAAAATATATATTAACATTTTTAGTTTTAGAACCTTGAAATGTTCCAAATTATTTCTATCGTACTGAGTAAATATACTTCAAAGCAGAAATTATTAATTCATAAATTGCTCAATATAACTTTCCAACTATTCTTTATATGCACAATGCCATAATATTAGCTGTTCTGCTTTCTAAATATTTGGATCAGACAGGAAGGATTGTGCAGTAAATCTACTATAAAATTGAATTAGGGCTTGAAACTGAGATGACAATAAAAAAATGTGTCAATCATTGTGGTTTGAAACATTTTTATCTCTTTCTGCAGATGAATGTTTCCTATGGGATTGTGGGTCATGTGTCTCAAAGTTAATAGATGGCGCTGAAACAGATGGCTCGGAATGGCCCACCAACCACAGAATGAAGTATAGAGGATGTAGATTGTAAGAGACACAGACAGTAAACAGTGAAAGTGATGTTTTGTAAGAAGTAGCTTCAGAGACTGAGCTGCCTGCTATAGCTGCCCTACTTTCTGCATCCCCTTCTGAGCAAAGAGCATGATGGGATATGGCATCCTGTGTGTGTGTGTGTGCGCGTGCGTGTTTGTGGCTTTGTTTTATAATTGTCCCATCATGCATTTTATGTTTCTGCTTATTAATGCTTTAATACATTTCTGTTTTTTCAGACCTGTAACCAGGGCTTGACATCAACACATGCCCATAATTGCAACAGCATTAGAGCGTAACTCTTTAAATCCGTCTTAATCTGTTGAGATTTCCTATACTGTTGTATGCACATATATCCACTTGGCTTTCAGTGGACCGGACTGCTTAAACCTATACTGACATGTAGAAACATGAATAGGTGTGAAAAGATATTGCATCATGCTTGATATTAAAAATGTTTTTTAAAAGCAATGTGATGTGAGCGAGAGAAACTCAATTTAGTACTAGCTGTCTGACTGACAGACGGCTATCTGATTTTATGCATGAGAGGTCAAATAGTCCTTTTTTTTTTTTGCCATTTTTATGGCTAAACATAGTTTGGGGAAAATTAGAGACCATATGTGTTTAATCTGCATTATTGTGCATTGCGTAAATGAAACCTATAGGCATTCGCTGTGTATAATGCCCTTAGAATATAATGTACTGCTAAACTCAAATATAATTTTCAAACAAATCCATGCATGCAAGTCTCCATTTATCTTCCTCTGCTTCACAAAAAAGAGGCATGCTGTAAAAATATGGTCATCGCATAATGGTGTGTGTGTGTAGTACTAAACCTTGGCAGAGCGACACAATACCTAGTGTCCCCATTAAAGGCTGCAGGACTAAAATAGCTCGGGATCTATCAACTGGAAACCTGTAAAGTTATGACAGAGTGTTGAAACCGGAAAGGACCTCTATCTTATCAGTGTAATGTTCTGTCTCTACTCTGGAAAACAACTCAGGGGTCACCACCTCATTCTGCTGCTACAATATGCTTTTGTAAAGTCACAGATGCTAAATGTTACGGCCACGTGAAGCATGTTTGCATTAAATGTGTTAAAATTGTATTCTGTATCCCTTTGTTCCAAGAGCAAGGTAGATTGATTAACTAGGAAACATCTGTCTCTGTCTTTTCAGTCTCTCATCTTCCTGGGTTGTGTAGCGGCGGCCGGTCTCGGTGTAAACTTGCTGTGCCTGGCGATATACCTGAGCTGTCTGTGCTGCTGTCGAAAAGATGAGGAGGAAGAAGAAAGTAAGAAGTCCAATTCTTGCTGTGTCACATGGGCAGCAGTTGCTGCAGGGCTCATCTGCTGGTACGTACACACACGCTGTTCTCATGCTGGGAGGGAAAACCAGTTCTGCGGCATAGTTAAGCATTTATATGTAATAATGTATGAGAGAATTTTTGTGGTTATAGATGTGTTGTTGTTTTTTTTAAGCTGTCCCTGGCAGGTATTAAAAGCTGGCGTACTTTCAGTTCATGAGAATTGAATTAAATTGGCCACAGTTCTGTTGAAATTCAACATAATTACATAACAAAAGACCTACTTTAGTCCAAAACATCTTACAAATATAAAACAACAAAAATGGCAGTATCGGTTTCTCTTTCTTTTCTAGTATTCTAGTACTAAAGATTTATATTTTAAAGCTAAGTAAAAAAAAAATCAGTAGACTATCAAAAGTGATTTTAATTAGAAAATGGAAAGTATTATTAATGACTCTTTCAGCAGTTTAAAGAAAAAACATAAGCAACTAATTTCAATGTAAACGCGCTACTAATTGACTATTTCTGCATCCTGTTTGCTCCCTTAAAGGTCCCGTTTGTGAAATTTAGCGGCATCTAGCGGTGAGGTTACGAATTGCATCCAATGGCTCAGTCCACCACTCACCCCTCCTTACGAAGCCCAACAACGGTAGACAGAGGACAAAGATGTTGTCACGTTTTCACTTCTTCGCCAAAGGAGATAACCTATTATATACGAAACGCAATGTAGAGCAGTTTGTCCGGTTAGGGCTACTGTAGAAACAACATGTCGAATTCCATGCAAGGGGAACCACGGTGTATGTAGATAGAAATGGCTCATTCTAAGGTAATAAAAACTTAACGCTTCATTATGTAAGGTCTTTATACACCTCAGAAGACATAGTTATGTATATTATATTGCATTTCATCTCAATAGATCCTCCGTAATATCACACACAGCACATTTAATTCAGATTTAGTGTAAATTCAGAAATCTTTCTTGTATCAGGAATTAGAGATTTTGCTTTGTTGTCATCTGTCACATTCATGTTGAATGAGTGATGGGGAAGAAAGCATGTCATCAGCACGGCAAAAACAAGAAAACATCCCCCTCAGCAAATTAGCTCATCACTTCTAGCTGTCAAACCTTCATCGCTGTTCCATTTTCCTTTCGCTGTCTTCAGAAATTATACAGTCTCGTTCCTGTGACGCAGACAAGTTTACGAAGAGATGCCAGTGAATGAATAAATTGCAAAAAATCGACCTTAATAGATGATACAGAATGAGATCATATTTAATGTGAAAAGCACAATTTCACAGCATCAAAATTGTTCCTCACATCATCATAAGGAATCACATTGTTGGCCAACATTTTAATGTAAAACATAAAAAATATTACTGTCTTTTTTCATTATAGAATCATAGATTATAGAAACTAACATAACAGAAAACCTAGTGAATCGATTTTGCATTTCTCTGTCAAACACACACACTTTAATTTCCTCTCAGCTTCTTTGAGGTTGTATAGTCTTAGCTGTCAAGTTTATTTTTCCGCTCAACAAACACTATGGTTCATTGGGGTGCTTTGGGTAACCGTGCTTGGGCGCAGAGAGCGATCTACATTCCTGTGACCAGCGATAGAAACGCTCCAGTTTTGTTCTGTCCGCATTGTCCATCAGTTCTGAATGAGAGGAGGGGTTGTGGGAACACTCACAGTCTGACTAGTTTCTTGAACCTAAACAAGGGGCATGAATTACTCTGGGCGGCCCGGGACAGGCCTTTGACCTTTTGAGATGTGCGAGACACTAACGTTCTCTACCTCCCTGGACCATTAAGAGTGTGAGGCATTCACTTTTAAAACGACTAGCCCTTGAAATGGCTTATGTTCTTGTTGCTTAATGGAGGAGTTCGGTGTGGCGTGAGTCTTTTAAAATGCAGATTTTTGAGGTGAACTATATTAACCTTGACAAACAAAGTGCTTAAGCTTTTATGAGTAAAAAATCTTCTTATTGTATCCCGTTCGCATACAGTTTGACACATTTTCTGGGTGATTTATTTAGTTTTGATTGACGTTACCAGTAATTGGTCAACTTAGTAGTTAGTACTAGCAGGAAGATATTTCATTTTACTCTCGTCTCCAGTACTATATAAGCTGTTACATCATCGCCACACTTTTTAAAATGCAGAAGAAATGCTGAGCCCTAAAGTGCGCAATTGAATCCGTGTGGGTTGTGTGTGAATGTGTGTGTATCCTATATGAATGGCATTATGTCATTAGGAAACCACTTTCTCTTAATCCCATGACACTCATCTGTGTTTTTATTGAGTTAGCGTCAGGGCTGTCTGTACTCTGAAGCCTTCTGTGGTTAAACAGAGCCCACTGTTGGGTCACATGCAGAAACATTATATGAGTTTAACATCAGGAATTTGGAATGCAAGAGCTAATGAGAATGACATATCCAGTGAAATACTTGAGTTAAAACAATAATCTTAGCATTTTCGTGATACCTTAATACATTTAATATTAATTTAATTATTCATGGGTTTCTTTCAACTACTGCTGTATGTTCGGATACATGTGTTGCAGCCCTATCTTAACATTAAACAGACATTGATTTAGAATACAGACAAACGTAATACTAATTTAAAGGTCGGGTAACAAGCTATTTCATGCATTCTGACTTCTTTACACTGTTAAACATGCTGGCTTCTCATGCTTAACATCGCCAACTTGTCAAAAAAAGAGTTGAAAGTTGAATTACTGTGCTCGATTTACTCCGCCAGGGTTCGTACAGGAAACGCACGCTGTAAATCAAACTAAGTCATATGTCTGTGATTTGTTGGCAATCTGCACGTACGTGCATAATGTAAACAACACGAAGGGATAATGCAATGATGTATTGTGTGCTCATGCTGTAGTTCCACCCCTGCACGCCTCCAGCAGCTCATCTTTTTCCGGAAATAATTGTACAGCTTTATACCTCTTTTAAAAATTTGACTAAATGCTCTTCGATGATACAACGTATGCAATACCTAATGTAAAATATATTAATATGTAAAACTACGTGATTTACCTCATCTTTAAAATCAAAACACATAGGCTTATAGTAAGCTGCACATAATAATGCATGAAATAAGACGTGCTGTTATTTGTTTCTGCTTTTTTCTGTTTAACTGTAAACACATAACGCCTGAAGATTTTTACTTGGAAAAAAATAAAACTTCTTACTACATTTACATGTAAATGTGATTAAATAAAACAAGTCAATTAAAATGTTTTAAAGCACATGGCATACTCTAGTTCAAAAGAGTTTAGCTCATATGACAATAAAATTGAAGTACTCACTATATGGTGATGAAATGCATAGTTTTTTGTTATTTGTTATACCTGCTGACTGAAGTGTTTGTCTTGACGTGGTCCTGTTAAGTATATAGAAAAAATGTAAAGTCTTTATTTAAAACTTCAATAGAATTAATAAACTCTTACCATCTAATTTATGAGAATCAAATTAAGTCTACAGTCATCTTTGGAAATTTTGAAGTACACTCCAAACCTCTCCTATTATTTAACATTTTTCTAAAACTGGCAGACTGCATCAGCAGGGTTCACTTCATCTGCATTAAACGTTAATGTGGTTTCTAGCACATGCCAGAATGCTCAGAAGTCTCTGTTCAAAAGTTTTTCTAACTACTAAAGCTATTAAGTTTATCCCTAAAGAAATCGTCAAATAGTTAATTCTTTCATAATATGGTGTGGTAGAAAACCCACACTTTTCCGATACCATAGAAAAATCTTTATCTAAATGGTTTCATAATCGTAACATCCGAAGAAACTTTCTTTTTCACAAAAGTTTCTTTGTGGCGAAAAAAGGTTATTTAGACTAGAGACAGGTAAGAAAGAGATGATTCTTTAAAGAATCTTTGACTGAATTGATGTACTGTGAAGAACCTTTTAAGTGCCTTTATTTAGTTAGTGTATGACTCATCTGGGTAAATTGACTTTGTCTCAATGTCAATTTTTGTACAGGTATCTCTGTGAGGTCCCTTGGTCATGCTGAGTTAAATAATGTGGTATGTTGGGGGTCCTGTATCCCTCCGGTGTGTCCTGATTGGTGACAGAATCTAAAATCAGCCACCGATAAATTGGATTTTGATAGAGCAGCTTGAGATCAGTTTTTTGTGAAATATTTCTTTGATTTTAACTTTTTTCTCAACTTGCTATGAAATGATGGTTTTGATGATGATGATGATGATGATGATGTTAACGAGGTGATAAACGTCCGTACCAATAACAACACATCTGTCCTGTTCTTTGTTTTATTGTTGAATAGGAACTGGGCAATGGCTTCTTTGCCATAGAGTTGTTCCTTTAATGTGCAGCTTGTGTTGTTGTGCTGGCTTTGTGCTCAGATGTAGGGCTTTTTTACAAGAGTCCCTTAGATCACAACAAGAAAAGATGAACTGCTTTGATTTAAAGAAAAAATGTAATTAAGAAATCACCAGTAATGACTCGTCCTGGAGCGTTTCAAAGTAGGATTTGTTTGAAGTCCCTCCCGAAAATGAAAACTTCGACAGCGTTTACTCATATCTGTGCTGTTACAATTACTCTCTTTCCTCTTTGAAACAAAAATGGGAATCTTAGGTAAAATCTCCAGACTTCTGTTTTAAAGGAATAATAAAACCACATCATTTACTCTTCCCCATGCCACTGTGTGTGTATATGACATTTTAAAAATGTATATTTGTATAAATATTTAAGATTTTTTGATAGCAGCACCAATCACTTAAGTTTTTGAGTAAACCGTGTTTCCAAAAAAGTCCTGATCGCACTTTTAAACGCCAGCGTCTTTTTCTGCAGCTCAAAGCGTCTTTTGAGGTTGAAAAAAGTTCAACTTTTCTGAAAATAAAACCCCCTACGTCAAGCACCTTTTTTACAGTTAACCAATGACTGAGACGTGTCGTTTCCATAACAACATGCGAGGAACGTGATTGGCTGAGAAGGCTCAAGCTCGAACAAATAAAATCGTTTTGTATAAATGTAAGTTTAATTTTCACTTTCAATAACTACTGATTGCATTTCTAGCGAGAAATTACTATTGTAGTGTTGAAATATGTGAAGCTCTGTTTCTAATTTAAATAGACTCAAATAGTCTCTCTAGGCTGCCTTCGTGCACAAATGCTCATTGAGCGCCACTGTCAACTTTTTCTTGTCAAAAAAGAAGTCAAGTGTGAACACGGCCTAATGCCTCATTTTGTGTTGCACAGAAACTATACTATATGGAATTACATAGTGGGGTGTAAATAATGACATTTAGATTTTTGCATGAATTGTTTTTATTCTAGTATATGTGTGTGTGTGTGTGTGTGTGTATATATATATTTGTTATGCGTGCAGCTCTCACTCATTGTGTGATAAGCGTGTCATTGCTGACCTCAGTGCATCTCACAGCCGGACGTTTTTTCTTGTCAGGAAACAAAGATTGTTCTTCTCTGCCACACGCACACCTGCTATCTGGCATCTGTAAACCATCTGCAGCTTTGTTAGACGCGTGCCAGGTCTCGATCCCGTCACCCACCGTTCAGGACACCCAGACAGATTGCTAATGACTGACTGTAGATTAGCACTCATTAGCTACTCATTAATTTGTTCCTCATGACTGAAACAAACATGCTGAGCTAAGAACTGTGTATGAGTTTCATAACATTGATTTGTGTTCTGGATCATATCTTGAATATGTCATGTTTGTGCTATCATCATGATACCTTAAATATAGTTTTGATTCAATATGTGTTGAAGACACATGTACACTCTTAAAAATAAAGGGGCTTTAAAGGTTCTTTACAGCGATGTCAAAGGTTCTTCAAAGAACCATCTCTCTCTTACCTTTTATAATCTGAAGAACCTTGTTTTGCTACAAAGAACCTTTTGTATAATGGAGAGGTTCTTCGAATGTTCTTTATGGAACCATATAGACAATACATTTTCTTCTATGGCATCGTGAACAACCTGAAAATAATGTAACTGTATAGTTTAGTTTGAATGTTTTGTAATTTATAACTTGATATGATATAAAAAATCATCAATGGCTTTTAATATTGTCAGTTTTGGTCTTTTTCTGTTTTTAACAACTAAATGAAGCAGGAAATTGTGGCATGAAGTTAGAGTCACAATGCTATTCATAAGTCATGTTCGAATGAATCATGCAGGACCAAGATGGCGTGACAGATGGTTGTAGCTTTAGCAAACAAGCCTACCCGTCCCAACCCAAACTTATTCGAGGCTTTTGTCATTTAAAAGGCCCGTGGTTAAATTCGGTGACTGAACTGCAAATCCATCGCATGCATCGTGAGAGATGAATCTTGTTCGGAAAGATGCCTCATTTAGTGTTCAAATTAACCTGAGAAAAGGAGGTGAGATGACATGTAAATTACCACTCTGTTATAGTTTTAAAGACAGAGCACTTTATAAAAAGATGTACTCCTTTCCAAAGGCTGCTAAGCCTGAGAATTAGCCACACCTCCTTATTCTAAATCCCCGCCCCTTCAAAAGCATACATGCACACAGAGATGTTTGGAGTTGATGGAACGGCAAGACATTTTAGCCCAAACTCTTAAGTTGTCAAAAACAAAGAGCATCTCAGAACGATGCTTGCGATTTTCTGCTTGCCATAATATTCAGAAAATTAATGGACAGGACATTCTGATTGGCTTAATCAAGTGTCTAATGGTAGGCACAGTCTTGTGCTGTAAAAGAGACGGATTTATTTCATTAAGATCTGTCAGATAACAGAAACATTTTATGTGTGACTTTCCATTAAAAAAAACACTTGACAGTCTCTCTCCATTCCTCTCTAGTTGATAAAACACTGTCACTTTTTTTATCTGTTATTTATGTGCCTGGTATTTTCAGACGTAGTTTTTGAGGCCTGAGCAAAGCTTTTCTGGCACTCTTTCGGACCATGTAGAGGTAAAAGAGCTGTGGTCGTTGTGGAAGCATTAGCACTATGTTTCTATTTTGAAGACTCGACATTGTTGTTCTAGCTGCTCTCAGTCGGCTGTTGCTCAGTCTGTAGACCATTGGAGAGGTTATGGGTTGGATTTTTAGAGAAACATAAATATCTATAATTTTGGATGATGAGAAGGGTCTTTTTTCGCCTTTTTTCTACAAAGCACTTTTTTAAACCGAGATGAAGAGTAATGCAGTTTAGCTAGAGAGTGTTCTGTTGATGAGAATGATCAGCTGGTCAAGACCACACACATTATCCTGTGCCATCCGTGTACCAAGAAAGCAAAGTGAGACAGCCTATTGTTGCAAAGCATTTTGTATTCCTTCTTTCTTTGTCCAAGTGTGTGTGTGCTTATGTTTACCAACTACAAAGACAAAAGCAGACAACCCCTGCAGGCTCTTCTTAATTCTGCAACGTTAGCATCATCCACAATCCATCAATGTTCTTCAACCAAAATTTCCCTTTGATTCAATTAATAGTCTGCCTGTTATACTCCCAAATGTCAACTTAATGTAAAATACAAAGAAGAACCCACTTTAAAGGCCAGTTTGTTTCAACAATGCAATGCAGGATATGACATCAGCACTTTAAAACCGCTTCCTGGGCTGTGTTGTTGAAATATGACCAGCACAAATGACCTCTCATGGCTTCTGGGGGCTAATGAGCCAAATACCGAGAATGACGATGGGACTGACATCATCTTTTCTATACATGACCCTTCCGGTTCCCACTGGTGATAAGACTGCTGGTTTGGGTGGAGGACTGAATTCTCACACACTAAAAGTCTCAAGCTTGTCTCCGTTGACCATTCCAAAGATTTAGGCGGTCATTCATTTGACTCTTTGATATTGCAGATGGCTTGGCAATGTCATATTTGGCACCGAATCTCCATTCAGACAGTTGTCTGATTTGGCCAGCTGTTTACTAGATGTCTGAGCGTGAATGAAGGTTTGAAGTAAAGTTGGGAAACATTTTGCGTTATATGTTCTGTTGTAAAATATAGGATCGAAATGTGCAGTTCTGTAAAACCGATTTGCTTTTTTGAAATGACCCACAAAGAAACCACCAACAACACCCTACTGATGTCATGTCATCTAACCCCAACACCTTTGTCAGATCAATTAAAATGTTGTTCATGTTCTCGCAGGGAACACGCATTTGACTAATAAAAGTTTTGGATTTTTGTGCTAACAAAATGTTGTTTATTGCTGTTGATTCCATCAGTGTCGAATGAAAAAATATTTTCCTCCTATTTATTAAAAGTCGATACATTAGATAAAATGATGTTTGAAAAAATCTACAATAATACATTGTTAATGTTAAATAACACATGAATTGCTGCTTTTCTGTCTTGCTTTTCATATAATGAAAAATATAACTTGGTCCCAATATATGAAGAGTTCGGATGCAAAACCCTCTAAAAGCCACCTCTGTCAAAAATGAGATTACGATGTTGAGCGAATGCTCTCCACACATCGTATGCATTGCTTAAATAATTTAGCTTCAAAACCCGCTAAATACCACACTCGGGTCTGAAATTACCGGTCTGAAATTACATTTATTGCTGAAAGTAAATGTTGGAGTCTGTTGAAAAATGCTTAAAAGGCGTCTAATGGATTAAGAGGGCTTTGCATCTGAACTCTTCATATATAAATGTACTGTATTATTTGTTATATTGCGATACATTCCTTACTTCCAGTAAGTCCAAGTAATTTTTCTGTAAGTTTAGACTTCTTATTCTAAAACCGGAAAAGAACATAGAAGGTCTAAAGAATGAGATGTCAATATACATTTGGAGCTATATGAATTGTGTAGAAGTTTCCTAAAGAAAATAGGAATATTCATGGTTGTACTGTGTTTCTAAACCCTTTTAGTTGCATTTCAGCAATACATTTGGTATCATTTCATCATATCTTGGTTGTCTCTTATCGGGGTTGTATGCTGTGCTGGCAGAAGGCACCATCTTGTTTGTCATGTCCTCAACCCTTATGTTATTTCTGTGTGGGGAACATTACCCTCTGGCTCTGCATGGCTTCTGCTGAATATTAAAGACCTGCATGTGCCCCGCATGCACCACCCATCCAAACACGCTTCCTTTATTTTCCTAGATATTTTACTGTTATATGTGGCCCTCATTTAATTTAAAACCATATCTAGCTGAGCTCAAGGAACATTTTCTGAAATGACTGTTTCTCAGCGACTGTGAATTTAGAGATCTTTATATGGTGAATTATAGAACAAACTGGGAAACCACATATAGAACCATATCTTGGTGCTTGAGTGGTTCTTTGGGATGACTGAGGTGCTATATAGAAGAACCATACCGGGGCTTAACAGGTTATTTATGCGGAAACGGTGCTGTTTGGTTCTTACGCTGTTCTATACAGAACCTCAGTCATCCTAAAGAACCTCTGAAGAACCAGATATGGATCTATATGGCACTTAAAGTGGTTCCCCTATGATTACGAGCCGAGAACAACTTTTTGTGCCTTATAGCACCATTTGTTTTAAGAGCGTACAGCTGTGTGGGAACTCTCTACTCAACGCTGATGTGTTAAACTAATTGTAACTTTTCACCTTGTGACTTCACAGTGTTGCCGTGGGAGTGGGTTTCTATGGAAACAGCGAAACCAATGATGGGGTGTACCAGCTGACCTATTCCCTCTACAACGCCAATCACACGCTGGCAGGAGTGGACAGCTTGGTAAGTATAAATATAGCCACCTTGATCCGACTATAAATAACAAAATTTCAGACAGATTTTGACACTCTTTCAAATGAATAATGTGAGTGTTGTCTCAAGATAAGACTGTGGGTAGATTCAGTCTGTTTTTTCGTCTCGCTGGCTTCTCAAACCCAATTCCCACCCTGAAAGTGATCAGATGCTATGTTGGCGCCCTGCAAATATTTCTGCACCTTTTCACAACCAAACATCAGCCAGATGGTCCGTGTATCCTTGTAGCCGTGTTGGAAAAAAAAACGCTTCAATACTTGCCTAACCAGCATATGCAGGAAGTTTGGCTGACTTTTCCAACTTCTTCTAAAATTTCATTTGCCCCCCACTGTCTGCATGATTGATTCTCTGACATCCATTTGCAAAAGTCAGACTGTAGTTGAAGACATGCATCTACAGTACAGTACATGCAACCGCACATGTCTTGAACTAGGAGTGTTTGCATCTCTGATAGACTCTGGATTGACAATATACTTTGCATCTAATGGACTGAGATGTTAACATATTTTCTCAAGTTGCCGTATAACATTGAAAGAGAGCTGGTGTTTGACCGGAGATCTGGCAACCCGCGTATGTTACTCCCAGTTTGTTCCTGTGATTTGGGGTGGTTATAGAAAAATGCCTCAAATTGGTTTTTACAGCCTTTTATGTTTGTGTAGTTATGAAGGCTTCTTTTCATTTAGTCATTGTCCCCTTCACGGCCCCGAAGGCTGGAGCACGAACAAAACCAAATTCCTGTATCTTCAGACGGACCAGAGAGCCCTATTTATATCCGTCGCAGTTTTTGTGATTTAAATGCGTAGAGCTGACAGTGACACTAAGACCATTAATCCTGCTTCACAGGGCAATTTCACACAGCCGATCGGGCCTCTCGGGACTCTGGATTTGGGTTTTAGCCATTTTATTCTTGGGTGGAGGACTGCAGAGGCAATGATAAATAGTTTTGCACAGATTTTACGCACTGCACCTTTAAGAGAGGTCTTTAAGACGATCTTCTATCCCTCACAGCCACATTCAGGTCAAATTAAATACGTTGTCTATCCTGACTACGGTCCATCGCATGTTAGCCCAGTTCATGCGATGACATCATCAGCAACCGCTATATAGTGACTAATGCCAAATGCATCCATCTTAGTTGAATCTTAACAACATTTGTATTGATTTGATGACCATAAACATTGCAGTAGATCACCAGCGATCGTTTGCTTACATCTGTTGTTTGAGCTTTTGGCCAAGTGTTGATGGTTTTGGATGAAACTTAAAGGAGTAAAGCGCCAGGCACACTAATAGTTGTACTTTTGGAGTAGAGGATTTAATTCTCCATCTGCACTAATGGAGATTAATGCCTCTGTTTCTGTCAGATTTATGTGCCACACACACTTATCCGAGGTCAACTCGATCCCCCTCAACCCACTGTATGATTCATCAGTAGCCAAAAGGCAAAACTGACCTAGGAACTGTAGTTTGAGGGAATAATAAGATGTGATTTTTATGCGATCTGCCTTAGAGATACGAGAGCTTTGCTGTGAAAAAATGATGTCATGTGGCTGAAAGGCACTAGGTGTTTTTGATCTTAAGTTCAAGGAACAGTTCATCCAAAAAATATTTTTGAATAGAATTGTTTACTTAAAGCAAAAGTGATGTTCATTTTTTTAGAGAAATGCAAACGATTTATGTGAATGATGTTCAATGTAATTGTATTGTTATTGCAATGTTGTGAAAACTAAAAGATGAGGGAGCAGTTCATAAAACTTTTTGTTCTTCAGTAAAAGTTGTCATATGGCTTCAGGAGATGTCGTTTTGTAGTTAAATTTGATATTTGGAGTAAGCCTCTATACTGTAAAAAGTGATTTGTATTTTGTTGGTTCAACTTAAAAAGGTTACCCGGTTGCCTCACATTTTTTTGTTAATTTAACTTAATTTTGAGTTTAATCAACTTAAAAATATTAGTAAACACAACATTAAATTTGTTAAGTGAAACCAACATTTTCTACAGTGTATTTGCATTTGGAATTGTCTGACAGACAGACTCTGAAATATGTTTGTATGACATAAAAAAACATATTTCTTCAAAAAAAGATATGCTCTTGTGTTAGTAACATCATTCTTCTTTGACGAAACTGTTCTCTTTTTGTGACCGTTCCAGTTTAAGTTATTCAAGAATCAGCTCAATGTACCATAAGCCCTTGAGAATAGCAGAGATCCTTAAGCAAATTTCCTCACTTCGTTTTTGGATCGCTCCTTTGAGAGCAGGTCTCTCCAACGGTACAAAGTGTCCACTGTCTCAGACTGTCTGAAATCCCAGCATGCATTGCACATAATTAGCCATGAACCTTGCAACAAAGGCCTTTGGTGAAGTCACTCACAGAAACCTTCGACTTCCCAATTGAGTCTCTTCAATGGTTTTGCCCGTCTGCCTGAAAACAATGATTTAATTTGGCATCCATTACACGCAGATGTCTGTTCTTTCTCGTACACACATGCATGCTCGCTTCTTTTTGTTCTCACGCTGTTTGGGCTGATTTTCAGGGGAGTCAAGAGAACATGAGATGGGAGAAGTGATCCACAGAATGTGTCTGTTTTTGGATGTGTGTTGAGTGGACTGCTGGGTTTGGGGTTTATTGGTTGTGGGCCATAAGGTCTCTTGTTTACCACCTCCCTCTGTGCTTGCAAATGAACTGCGAGATCTCTGTGAATCTGTTCGGCTTGCAGAGAGGCACTTGAGGATCAGGGACAAGAGATTTCCCATGTTTAGTCACTTTTATTTGTATATTTGGCTAGATTGCATTTTTCTAGACCCATGCAAGCATCTTAACTATAACAAGGATTTTTCCTCAAGTGTAGGTATTTGAAGTTTGGGTTTTCAGTGAGTAGAAGTGAATGAAATGTTTGTCTTGGTTGATACAAATACAGATTTGTGATCATTCCTTACTTTTCCCGTGAGTAATAAAGGGTGTGGAACCCGATTGTTCGCGTTTGGTGTGAACCCAGGATTAGACTATAAGCCAGAGTGCTCCTCACGCCTACTGTCTGCCCCTCTTTTTCTTCTTTCTTTCTTTCTTTCTTTCTTTCTTTCTTTCTTTTTCTTTCTTCTTTCTTCGTCTTCTTTCCTTCCTCCCTTCCTTCCATTTACATTTTACATTTATGCATTTGGCAGACGCTTTTATCCAAAGCGACGTACATTGCATTATCCCATTTATACATAGGTACTTACAATCCCCTGGGATCGAACCCACAACCTTACGTTGTTAACGCAATGCTCTTACCAATGAGCTACAGGAAAGCTGTCTTCCTTCCATCCGTCATCCATTCCTTCCTTCCTTTCTTACTTCTTTCCTTCCTTCCTTCTTTCCTTCCTTTTTCTTCCTTCCTTCCTTCCTTCCTTCCTTCCTTCCTTCCTTCCTTCCTTCCTTCCTTCCTTCTGTCCTTCTTTCTTTCTTTCTTCTGTCTTCCTTCCATCCGTCATCCATTCCTTCCTTCCTTCCTTCCTTCCTTCCTTCTGTCCTTCTTTCTTCTGTCTTCCTTCCCTGCGTCATCCATGGGCATGACCGGCGGGCTACGGCTTCTTCCGTCTGGCTTTCCTCCTTCTGTCTTGCTTCTTTCGGGCTTTCTTTCTGTCTTTATTCTTTTTTGTCTTCCGTCGGATTAGGGCTTCTTTCGGGCTTCCTCGGGGGGGCTTTGGGGGGCGGGCGGGCTTTCTTTCGGGCACGTCAGGTAGGTAGGGACTTCCGACAGGCTTTCGGGGGCTTTCTTTTTTCGTGGCCGGTCGTCGTGCGGGCGGGGCGGGCGGCCATCGGTACGGCGATCCTATCCTTCTTTCTGTCCTTCTTTCATTTTTCTTTTTTTACGTCCTTCCTTTACTTCCTTCCTTCCCTCCATCCTTCTTTCATTGTCTTTCTTTCTTTCTTTCTCGTATATAATAGTAAATGTTTTTGTTTTGTGTGCTTCAGAATTTGTTTGTTCCTTCAAAGCTGTTTAAAATGCAAGAGAAATCTTCTTCCTAAAGCATGCGTTTAAAATAGTTTTACAAGTTTTTGCTGATTGTTGGTGGAGAATCTTTACCATTTCAAAGTACCGCACGCTCACTGAAACAGAACACCAAAAAATAACCACATTTCTGCTACTCTTCCACACACGTCAGAGAAAATGGGATGACAGTAATGCCGAGATCAGTTCATCCATCATCCGCAAGGCAGAAAGTTAATCTAACATTCGCTGAAGCATTTCAAGATGAAGTGGATATGATTGTTATATCTCACTTTCTGATATGGAGGTTTTATGTTTTTTTTCTTTTTTTCTTTTTCTGACTCTGAACTTAAACAACTCAACTTTAAAAAGTAAGAGAGGATATTGCAGCCGAGGCTGTTGCGGTGGGTTGAGGCCTTTAAAGTCGTCTTCCATTTTTGATTTTTATGTTCAATTTGTTCTCTGTAGCTATCTTGAGAACCTCTGAACTAGTTCCCCCGGCAAACCTCCTGACATTTCCGCAGGCGTTATTAGGACAGGACCTGTGAGCTATAAGGTCATCACGCTGCTTCTGACATATCTCCTTCTACATCATTTTTGTCTTACAGTTTTTTTCTCTACTAGTTTAATGGAGAAATAGAAATCCATATCTGGATATAGAGCAGGCACAACCACTTAGTGCTTGTGCTCTATTTCACGCTTCAGCTCTTCCATTCAAATTTAATTGCAAAAGCACAGCGCCTACAGAAACCAGAGACAATCAATTAGAGCCGCGGCGCGGGGAAAAAATCTGCTATCTTAACCGCTTCCTCGTATGCAATACAGCTGTGGCTTGAGAAATCCCGCATGGATATCGGGCTTTGTTCATTAGCTGAATTATAGGCAGAAATATTGTACCCCTCTGAGTTCAAATGGTGCGAAGATTGTTGCAGATGTGGCCATGCAATAAATATTTGCCAAGAAACATTCAAGATGTGTTCAGTGTTCTGTACTGAGTCTGAAACATCACGGATTCTGTTCTGAAAATCAAAGATTTCAGAACAATGCAGCTCTGTTGTGAAGATTAAATCTCATTTTCAGAGAAGACACTGGGTTACGGTTATACTAGGCTAACAATGTTGGGCTGAGTTTCTCACGGTGTTGGGTATGAGATCAGTCTGTGTTGTTTAGCAGTGATGTCATAACCAGAAGAAGGACTGCTGGGAATTTAGTCTGAGCCATCAGTATTTGGTTTCAGGAATCAGGATGTGGAGCTTTTGCTTGGAAATCCCCTAATTTTATTGGATTTGCTTTTTTCTCATTTTAAATGTGCAATATTTGCATGCACCTGTATGACCTGAAAAACGAGACGCTTTTGAAAGAGTCAATATATGAGAAATCAAGCACAAAGTCACAAATAAAAATATGGGTTTTCGGCAGATGCAGCGTTTTTAGCGTAAACTTTCTGCATTTTCAAATAGTATGTGTTGAATAGCACTTTTTTTGTGTTATGGAGATTTAATCCATATGATGACTTCATTTTGAGTTGATTTTGTGTTAAATAAATAAAAGGGATATCGCAAAAGGTTGAGTTAAAAGTAACGTTGTGTTATTTTAGTATTTTTATATTATAAATTCCTCATTGCTTTTTAGCTAAAACAGGAACACACTACCATTAAATGTATTTATTTAAAAGCACTTTTTTGTTATGATGTTGATTGTGTGTTACCAAACATTTATTGTTTATTTATCATGCACGTATGACAGTTCAACACAATTGATTGAAGTCAAATGAACTTGAAAAAGCTTAAAAGCTTTTTGATTAAGTGCTAAAGAGGCCTGATTCTTGGAGCAATGCGCCACAAGATGCTTGGTAAAATCACTCCTCACATAACATGATAACATAAACACAAAACGTTCAATATAGCGTGTCATTTACTGTGTGTAATTGTCAAAATAAACAGCTCCTTTGCCAAATAATATTGATTATTAGACTGTTTGTATGTTGTTTGTTTCATGTTGTGGACTGCCAAGCAATGCAGCAATTTGGCAGTGTTATTGTTGAATGTGTGGTGTGTTTTAATCTGCATTTAACAACAGATTTACACTCGGTGCCGTTTTTAATCAACGCAGATGAATCCATTTAAAATAGGATTAAACGAGACAAAAGAACAAAACATGCTGTCTATTATAATTGCTTTAAAAACGACTTTTTAGGATGCACAATAAATAAAATCTATTAGTTCATGTGTTGCATATCCCCTTCTCACAATCAAAGTATTTCTGGCATCTCTAACATTTTGAGTTTTTTTGCACACACAGGTGACTGGTACTATGGGAGGGATGCAGAGCGGCCTAAAAGATCACTTGTCCCGATTGGATGAGATCTTTGCAGCACGGGGAGATTTTGTTCAGACGCTGCGTTTCATGCAACAGATGGCCGACAACGTCATTAAACAGCTCGTGGGACTTCCTGATTGGGAAAAAGCAAAAGTAGACCTGGCTGCCATAGCAGATCAGACGGCTTACGTGGAGTATTACAGGTGATGAGCGGGAGCCGTCACCTTGAGTTTCCCGTCATTTTTGTTTTCGTAAAACCACATGATATCTGGACATACTATATTGCAAAATGTCTTGTGTAAAATGTGTCAACACCGTTATTAATGAGCATTATGAAATATTAGATATTTCATATATTTCATGTCGCCTATTAAAGGGATGCTTCACCCAAATATGAGAATTCTGTCATCATTTACTCACCTTCGAGTTGTTTCAAATCTGTATAAGTTTCTTTGTTATGATGAACATAGAGAAAGATATTTGGAACAAACCAGACAGATTTTGCCCCCCATTGACTACCATAGTAGGAAAAAATACAAAGGTTGTCAAAAGTCCCCCAGAACTGTTTGCTGTCCTACATTCTTCAAAATGTCTTTTTTGTTTTCAACAGAACAAAACAAATTATTATAAGTCTTTTTTCTTATTATGGGAGTCGATGCGGAACAAGATCTGTTCGGTTATAAGCATTCTTCCAAATATCTTTGTCTGTGTTCATCTTAACATAGACATTTATACAGGTTTGGAACAAACCGAAGTTGAGTAAATGATGACAGAATTTTCTTTTTTTGGTGAAGAATCCCTTTAAATTTAACTTTTTACATTGTAATAGGGTTTGGGTGAAAAGTGAAATATCTGAGTCGATACAGTACTGTGCATCGCAGAAATCCTGGATTTGACTTCCTGTAATCTATAGTACATAGATGTTAAGTGATGTCACAACATAACCGACAACAGTGTGTGCGTGCGTGCGGTTCATAGGAAGAGACACCTCCAGCTATTCCCTGACCAGGTTTCAGTGTATGAAATATTAATATCTATAGAACACACTCATCTATTATGGATTGCTTTGAGAGTCGGAAAGCTTTCTGTAGTGTCCACACCAGCACACATTAAAACACATTAAACTGAAGCGCAGAGGGATAAGAACACTTTATTGCCAAGTACACACAAGGAGTTTACAAAAAAATGAAAATGTTGTCATTTATTCACCCCGATGTCATTCAAAACATCTAAATGACTCTTTGTGTTAGTGTTTTATGTCCATACATTGGAAGTCAATGGGGTCCCACATTTCTTCTGCACCAATATTCTTCAAAATGTATTTTGTGTTCTGCAGAAGAAAGACATGGTTTGGAATGACATGAGGGTGGCACTTCCAAAAGTTGTATTCAATGGTTCTTGTCATTTCACTGTTTGTTCATTGCGCACAAAGCCTCCATCTGTTGTTGTTTATTTTTTTCTAAGTGTGACTCTTTTCTCTGCAGGTGGTTGACATACCTGCTGATTCTGATCCTGGATCTGGTTATCTGTCTGGTTGCGTGTCTCGGCCTGGCGAAACAATCCCGCTGGCTGCTCACCACGTGAGTTCATAAACGTTACATCACACTGGGTACAGCTCAGTTTCGCTTATACAAAGAATGATACGAAATACATGACAACAACTATTCACGGGTCACAAAATCTGTCCAACAAGGTCAGTGGGAGAATATTCCTGTCTCTCGTGCATGCATGGGTTGATTTTGACAGAAACAAGCGGAGGCGATATTTTCCCCAAAATTTCAAACAAAAATAGTTTTATGCAAATAAATAATAAAACTTTGCCAATGTTTATTTTCTATAGATGTTTCTTATAGATGAAGGCACGTCGTGGAAATTTGAATAGCTTTTAATATGTGACGGATAAATCAAACACGAGTTTGATTGGCTGCTTTGTCTTTGATGTAAACAACAAAAGAAATGCAAAGCATGCCTTCTTTAAAAAATGATTATTTCCCAGTTTTTCACAATTATATATTTGGTTGTTTTTATTATTTGCATTCGGCTTTGTTTTGTTCATGGCCCAGTCAACGATGTGAATTGTTTGACGTGTGATATTTCTCTTATTGTGTGTGATGGTACAGAATGATGGTGTTTGGTGTTCTCACTCTCATCCTGAGCTGGGCGTCTCTTGGAGCGGATGTGGCCACTGCAGTGGTGAGTTTCAGCTGTCAGACCTGATGTTCAGTCGTGACTTGATGATCATCATCATCATCAGACATATTGACACTTCAGGTCAATAGGAGAGAAGTCAGGCAGGTTTTCTTGCTAATGCGAACATAATAAAATCTCCTTTTAAGGTCTATAGTTGAAGAAACCTTTGCAGATGTGTATGTGCAGTGCGTGTGCGTGCACGGTTTTAGGACTCGAGGCTGGTCACAGCGAGTTTATTGATATCAAAAGCTTGATTATGCGGCAAAGCATAACAAATGACAGTCAACTGCTGTCTGCTTGCCCGAGGGAGGCGATAAACTTCAAATGTATTTCTTTTGATGTGTGCGTGTGCATGTGCGTGCGCATGTGTGTGGTAGTAAAATAAAAAGACTGAAAAGCAGTGATTTTAACCGCATAAATGCAGGAAGAGGAAATGCAGGGCATTTGAGAAAAGGGCAAAGAATGTAAAACTGCCATCGGCTTTCTCGTATTTAACAATCCACACATGGCCTCTGATGTTTTCTGGTGTACTTCTAGCCTATTTTCACTAAGTTTATTTTAAAGGACGCTGTACTAAAATCCTGTTTTTACAGTCCTGTTGAATATAAACGATAACATGTAAAAAGAGTCAAAATTGCTCCCTAAAAGCACTTTCTAAACCTCATTTAACCACTTTCACCCAAAGCCAAAGTGGGGGTCTCTCAACAGATTTTTAAAACTCGTCTAATGCTGAAAAAAACTTTAATAGTTTTAATAGACGGGTTTTTTTATGGTTTGTTACTGTATAAGGAGCTATACTACAGTCCAGGGGCATTGCCAATATGAACGTTTTGTGGCCAAGTGTGATTCATTTAACTTCTAAATTGTCTCTGTTTTCACTTCTCAAGTATTTCTCACTCACCTGCTCCTATTTTCTCCTACTTATAACTCTAACTAGCAGTTTAATTGCGTTTGCATGCTCATGTACCGCTACCCACAAACCAATTATACGCCTAGCATGACCAAACAGTGCGAATATACACACATTGGAACACAGCATGTAGATTTTGTGCTTCGTTTTTCATCAAGGTAGCAAATATTTCCCTTATCAGATGCTCATTTAGTGAGAAATCTATCTGATACTTTCTCAGTGTCGGTGGACACGCTCGGTACGCTGTAATGAACTCATGTTTCCTGCAGGCGATAGACAGAAGCACGTGGGCTTTGATCCTGTCTTCATAGCTAATGAATTAATATTGTGTATATAACAAGGTATTCGCCTCAGGAGTTTCACAGGACGGGGATTTGACTTTAATCTTTGCGTTTTGGGACAGAGACGAGTTTTGTAAGGGATGGCTGGAGTTTTAAGCCCCAGTTGTCCAATGGTGGAGACTCTTAAAAGTGTTTAAGGATTATACAGTGCCGCTCAAAAGTTTACACACCCCTTGCAGAATCTGGAAGATGCTGAAAAATGAGAAAATTGAAAATGAAGGTTTATTTTTAGTTTAGTCCTGCCTTGCAGCAAGATATTTCACGAAAGAAATGCTAACACGAAAGAATGAAGTTCACGCCAAAGAATAATAACAGAATTTCTGAAAACAGCAAGGGCAAAAGTTTACATCCCCCTTATTCTTAATACTGTATGATGTTACCTGAACAATCAATGACAGTGTTTATGTTTTGTCATAGTTGTTTAAGGGTTTCTTGTTTGTCCCCAGTCATTAAACTGTCTACTGATCTTCAGCAAATTATCCAGGTCCTCCAGAACCTTTGCTTTTTCTGCATTTCTGTACATTTGACTCGTGTCCAGCAGTAACTGTATGATGTTGAGATTCAGATTCTGCAAGGGGTGTGTAAACGCTTGAGCAGCACTGTATGGTTCAATACGAAGTTTATTTATAAACATATAGAAAAATACATTATTAGAAAAATATTGATTATTAGAAATATTAGAAAAGTTTCTTTGGGGGAACAAATATGGTTGTATGGCATTGCTGTGAAAGACATTTTTTTAATATAAATTGAATATTGTCGTATCCTCACAGATCCAGCTTTTTTCTACTCATCTGTCGCTGTTAGTTGCAATTAAATAATTTAAGAAAATTCAATAATCCATACATTAAATGAAAAAGAATGAAAACATGGCTGGATGGATATCTCCTCACATTGGGGAATTTTACAGTATATAAACAGTTTCATTGGATGCACGCGTCTGGCCCGAAGTTAACTTCCAGTCTGCGTTTGGTTATAATATAACTATTTATTTGATATCAAATTAAGATCCATATTAATGTATGCATATTTATTGTATTAAATAAAATTAGTTATTGATTCTTTGCGGAGGTCTACCGGAAGTTAACTTTGGGTCGCTTGTTTATGTTTTTGCCGCCGAAACTGTCTATAGAAGAAACCATCTCATAGTTGTTTTCAAATGTCTGACAAAAACATGTTTCATTCGCAGTCTAAGGATGTTTGTGTACAGTTTGTGTACGTTTCTTTTCAGACATTAAACAGACATTATAAGATCATATTTCCGCGGAGACCCTCAATGTTTCCTGTTGCCTGTTTGTGTGTGTGTCTTGGCACATGTGAAATGTTCCTTCCCGTCATGCAGATACTGGTGTTTGTTTGGACACGTGTGTTTATTCTAATGAACACAAGGTGTTTGTGTCGCTGTGGATTTCCTGTGTGTGTGGATTCACGTAGCTCCAAATATCCTGTAGAAGACCCATCAGATGCAATACTGTATACAGCATTTCCAAAACTCTTTTTAAAAATTCTGTTTGTGGGTTTTGCGGTCTAGGGTACAAGCGATTTCTGTGTTTCACCTGACAAGTTTCTGATGAACCAGACGAAAGATGTTATCAGCTCAGGTAGGATATTTTGTCCTTGCGCAAATAGTTTATTATAAACCACTTTCAACATCCAAAGAAATAAATGAGTGCGTATATTATAAATAAATCAAAATTATTTTCTTTCTAGATATTGTGCACTATTACCTGTACTGCAGCCAGACCCTCCCCAACCCGTTCCAGCAGGTACTATGGTTAATAGAAATGATTACACAATTGCCATTCATACTAATTATTTCTCTGAGCTTGTCGCAACTCATTATGGGATTGCTCTCTTTGCGAATGATGTCAGTTTTCCATGCACCTATGCCCGTGTAGTCAGATTTGACTCAGATCTGAAACTGAGCCAGTACGAACAGGTTCTCGATTCCCATCTGTGTCACTTACTGCATCTGATTTATTGATCTTGCAGTCCTGCGACTTTCTATCCCCGAGTCTTTCTCTCTCACTTCATCTGTCTCGGCGCGTCTCTCAGGGATTTTAGGTCAGGCAGTAAAAGGCCAGTGTCCAACATCATTGCTCGATTCACTTCAGGTATAGTTGCCGTTTCAGAGTAACTGTAGACATCTTTTTCAGGATCAATAGAATCTGTACAGAAGAAGAGAAACAGAGATGATCAAACAACAGCTTAGAAGCTCGACCTTTACACACACACACGGATACACAATGTTTTTTGTCATTTCTATTTTTCTGATTCGTCTATTCGTCTATCTTAGCTCATTCCCTACTGCGAGTATAAAATGTATTTTTAAATGAAGTAAAAACAAAAAACAGCAGCTTGCAAAAACAACCTACAACATATAGTTATGCAATATTACACAACAACTCACACTAGAACCCCTTTCTATTCATATTCCTTGGTCCCATCTTGGTTTAATTTCCATCACTGTGTATTCGGTCTCGCTCGGGTCTCTTAATCTCTCGTTCTGTCACTCAGACGTGTTTGTTTAGTTGAATGGCTCTTCCTTGTTTCACGTGTTCTTGTTCTTTCGGTGTGTTCTGAGTGAATCGCGCCATTAAACACAATCTCTCCAAACCAACACAAGAAGAGAAATTACACATTCAGAGTTGATTATATAAATCATCAGGTTTAGAATAATTATGTGCTTATTGTGAATCTCACAAAGAAACATCCGGGTCCGTTTCCATTATATCCAGGAGCATTTTTTGCTTAGTTACAAATGCAAATTTGACAAATTACTACTAGACGGCTCATTCTATAGTTTTTTATTTATTTATTTATTTATTTGTATTTATGAAATGTACCTGTCTATTATTATCGCTTGTGTTACCCTTATACTATTAAAAATCATGTCAGACAGTCTGTGATGTGTTGTTTATGTGTGGATGGTGTACTTAGTCCCTCTGCTGGTAAAGAGTGGTACTGCACATCAGTCCATTTTGCATTGAACCAGCTGTGTGCACACTGCACAGCCTTTGAGCTTTGATAACCCTTAAACAAAAGGAACTGATCCTAAATCAGTTTGTCTTGCAGTCCCTGACTGTCTTCCAGAGATCGCTGACCACCATGCAGATGCAGATTCAGGGTCTTCTACAGTTTGCGGTGCCTCTGTTTCCCACAGCAGAGGTGAGTGTGCACGACTGAAAGCTCATCATTAGTTATTGATTTAATCTATGAATTATAATAATACAGATTTAAATGACTGTCATGAAAATACACCAAGGTAAAAAATACTATACTTAGTATTCTTCAAAAACATACTTTAAAAATGGGAAATTGTTCATGAAATATGTTCATGCATTTCACCAAATTTTCCAATTATCTGTATGTCTAAATCCTTGACTTATTTATTTAATGGCTTTTGTAATTCGATTCATATTACTGCAATACAGTGATTCTGGGATATTTTATTTTTTTATTTTTAATGTTGTGATTTTTTGGTCAGTCCATAGCTGTTGTTTATGGTTGTTGTTTCAGAGGGATTTACTGAACATTCAGCATCTGTTGAATAATTCAGAGGCCAGTTTACACCAGCTCACCGCCCTGCTGGACTGCAGGGGACTCAATAAGGTTGTGATGGCATACATACACACATACCAGTCTGTATCTAAATGAAGCTGCGAGCTTAATGAGATTTCTCTAATTAGCACCAAATCTCTTCTGGAATGTTAAAATGTGCTCTCGTCGTGTGTGTGTGTGTGTGTGTGTGTTTGTTTGCAGGACTACCTGGATGCTCTGATGGGTGTGTGTTATGATGGTGTAGAGGGTTTACTGTATCTGTGTCTGTTCTCTCTGTTGGCTGCTACGGCGTTCTCCATCATGCTGTGTGCCATCCCGAGAGCATGGCGGCAGATCGCCAACAGGTGAATGCACAGACACACGCCGCGCTGAATTGCATTTGATCACATTGACTTTGGGGTAATTAAGTCTAATTAGGCATAACAAAAATATTTAGGATATTTGTGGTTTGGTTGAGAATTATGAGCAGGTGTGTTAAGTATAGCTGCAGGTAAACTCCATAGGAATATTCTTTCATCATTTATGCACCCTCGGGTCATACAAAACCTGTATATGACTCTTTCTTCTGTGGAACAGAAGATATTTTGAGAAATGTCTTTGTGGTTTTGTGTCCATACAATGGATGTCACTGGGGATGTCAACCTTCAACAACAAAAAAGCTTATTTTGTGTTCTGAAGTAGGAAGTCATACATGTTTGGAATGACATGTGGGTGATTAAATGTCGAAATAATTTTTGGGTGAACTATCCCTTCGTCTATCTGCTTTTTTTGGCCGCTGTAAACCAACACAATCTCACTGTTTCATCCCAAACAGAGAAAGAGATTATGATGACATGGATGATGGGGACCCGTTCAACCCTCAGAGTCGACGAATGACGACGTCGCATCCGGTCAACATGCACAGTTTTGGTAGTTACAGTAGTAGCATTGGCAGCCAGACCAGTCTGCACCCCCCGACACAGACTGTCTCCAACGCCCCCCTCTCAGAGTACATGTAGGGAAACACTCACATCGTCAACTTAACATGTGTCTGTATTTTGTTAAAATAGATATTTGTAAAAAAGTGTTTTCTTTCCTTTTAAGTTTCTCATTTTTCACCGTTTTGTCTTTCAGAAATCAGACTGCGCTGTTTGGTGGAAACCCGCGCTATGAAAATGTGCCTCTCATCGGGAGAGGATCTCCTCCTCCTTCGGTGCGTTGGGTTCCAGGGGTCTAGCCTTTTTCATGACCACACACACTCGCAATGACACACTCCAAAGAACTTGAATTATTTACACTATATCATCAGTTCCTTCAAAGAGAAGTAGTGTTTGGCTTTGGAACCTTGATCAAAATCTTATCTTAATCTTCTGTGAATCGTCATTTTGAGTGACATCACCTAGTCAACTTTGGAACACCCACAAACTGTGAAAACACATTATGCACTTAGAAAACAAAAACCTTCGTATGTGGAAAGCAAAAGGGTCAATTTTGATTATTATTTACTGACTTCATAACTATTTATTTTTGCCATAATTCCTATATTTGTCCCTTTATATATTTTCTGCAATCTTCTGCTAATAGCTTCTTTTGCGTTTTTCTTTGTTTGTTCGTATGTTTCTCTGTTTGTACGTTTCTGTTCTTTTTGTTCTCTTTGAACCGAAATTAAATTTGTTTTTGGAGCTTTACTCACAGCCATATAGCAACAGCGTAAGTTATCTTATGATATGTTGTTTTTCCCTTTTACCCCCGGCATGGATCCATGGACACACCCATACGTTGTATGTTAACACACTTGTTCCGTATACCTCCTATTGGTGAGAGGTCTGATGTTAATATATTTTTAGTGTTTTCTGACCACCGGCATGTGTTACAGATGCTCTGTTGAGCATTTAGTCTATAGGATCCTCATGTGTGCCATACCTACCGTAGTCAAAAAAATGAAAACAATGATATTTGTCATTCGTTACCCCTTTTTCTTATATTCTTTTTACAATAGTTAAGCTTCATGATCAACGTTATAAAAACGTACACAAAGCTTCATTTTCATTTCACTTGATTCTCGTTTGACCGAATGGTCTAAATGGTGCCAGTCTGTGACTCTGCTCGTATGTTCTTCGCAGTATTCTCCAACCATGAGAGCCACCTACCTCTCCATGACTGAGGACCAGATCAGACACTTCGGGGAGGATTTTCGGGCATAGAACGGATCTCCGTCCCTCTGTAATCCACATGTTTCCCCTGGCGTGATTCGGTAACATGGACGCACGGAGAACTGTAATGCCAGCATGCGTGCGCTCCCCTTTTTGTGTTTTACTGTATCTGACTCGCCGGACTACAGTATGAGAGAAGAACATCATTTTAGGAGCACTGATTGTGTGTGTGTGTGCGTGTTTTTGTGTGTTTGCAAGGCTTGCAATGCATTGTCACTAATCCAGATGGTGCGGTGCATCTACTGACACGTTACTGTGAGGTGCTGAAATAACTTTTTTGTTTTGTTTGTATGTTTATATTATGTATGTTTCAGTCAGGTAGGCTGTTGGTCTTCCTTATAGAGCTGTTAAGACATGAAGTCAATGTGTAGACAAACCTGTTACTTACACCGTCATGCCTGGGATATATAGTCATAATTCTAATGTGAATGTGATGCATGACGTGAAGTTTTCGGTAACCACAAATTGAACTACTCATTATTTTCTGGATTATTAGACAACAGCACAAACAGCTCTATTGCCTTCACAACAAAAACTATATTTTGCCATAGAAACCCGAACACATCTTACAGGACCTAATACATAACCTAAAGAAAGGTTAGCCATTTGTTAAAAAAATAATGTAAATAAATGTATCATTATGGACACTTGCTGAATATTCTGTCTATTGGATGTCAATGGAGAAACAGTAGGTTTGATACTTTTCTAAGCGATTGTTGCTCATGAAAAGTCATTTTATGCCGTCTCGGTTACTGTGCAGCATGAACTTTATGGATATTTCATAATTTTTGTATGATGGACGACTGTACAGATACTAATGTACCTGTATTTTATCTCTTTATTTTGAGTGAAACCTTTCTCTCCCCCCCTCCCCGAATATTTGATGGGCCCAAGAATGGAAGCATGTTTTGTGCCTCTTAAAGATCCCATGAATTTACATGACAGCTTTCTTTTTTATGTGATTAAACATGCGTTGCTGTTGAAACAAGGGGGTCGTATCAACAAGATTTATTACCTGTCAAAGTCACACTTTGTCAGATGGTCAGCTAGTGTCAGATGAGGGACATTCTACAACATAAAACATTTTATGCAATTCATTTTACACACACACACAATAAAAGTTATTCCTCCAGATGTCCTTAAAGATGTCAATTTAAAAGCCACAAGGTCACATTAAGATTTCACAGGTTCTTTAAACCCTTTATTTTGATTTCTCATCTATTTTGTGTTGTTTTTTTGAATGGCAGGGATTGGGCATAGAAGAAAGATGATTGTGTCATGCAGGCATTTTAAAGCACAATCTGATGACCCTTAAAGTGTTTTGCGTGTTTTCCAGTGATACCAACCTTATTTCCCGTATGTCTTAATGACGAACTCTATAATGTCTAGACGAGCACACTGAGCCAATTACTCTCCATGTTGCAATTGTTTGTCTAATAGCAGAATATACACTTTGTAATAACTTGACCAGCTGTAAATACTGTAACTTGTATGATAACAGATTTTGTGTAATTTGACTTTTTTTGGGTCCATTCTGGTGTGCCACAGTATCTTGTTTGATGATAAAAACAGCTACTTGGACAGAAAATCAATGTGTCCTCCTTTGGATTTAATGTGGATTTTAAAATGTCTTACAATTACAAAAGGGGATCATGGTAGCATCAGTCTTGTTTATTGCATAGTTAGACTGTTTTTAAATACAGTTTTCAAACTTATTTTAATACTGGGGATGCATGGGCAGTACTGATTTAAAGACATTGAGGGCTGGTTGATCTCTGTCTAATTTAGAAGACAGAAACCTGGTGAATAAAACCACTGAATTGAACCTTTGTGTGAGAAAGATTTATTACTCTCGTCATTATATTGAACACTTGTAATTCTTTTAGCACAGAAACTGAAAGTAAACAAAGAATTACAAGTGGAATTTTATTCCTAAAAGCACATTTTTTTGTAGTATTTTTACAGGAGGTCTCAAGTTTATTTTCCATAAGCAGCGGTTATTTGGCGCCCTCTATCGGTTGTATTGTCGAACTGTTGTAGTAGCCTAGCTGAGCAAAGCAAACAACGTTCATTTAATCAATCTATTTATTATATGTTTATATGTTCGATAACGAAACACCGTTAAAAACCATATTCATACCATCTTTATACTAAATAGAATTAAGATGCAACGTTATATATTTTAATCATACAACAGTTAGCATACTTAAAATTAGCATTATCAGTTTTTTTCCCTCAATGTAATTATATCGTGCATGACTTTTTCATTTCAAATATATAGAGATATGCAACAAATATTTCACAAAAGATGCATAATAACAAAAAAAAGATACACCGGGGGGGTATAGCCTACTTCACACGCTACTACCGTGCCCCCCTGTTTCAAAATCGAAATTAATAAAAGTTACATTTTATTTTTATGGTAAAGTAAGGGTCAGTTTAATATAAATATACAATTTTGACAATAAAAATAAGATTCTGTCACGTTCCCCTGACGTGCGACGTCACGTGCGCCGCTGTTGCTAGGATACGATAAACTCACCCTGTGAACTAAACACGTAAAACACGCAAAACGATCAATTTAGAAATCGGGTAAGAAATTAAAATGGCATTTTAAAGAGATAAAGAGCTGAACAGTTTAATGAGAGCCTTAATATGTTACGTTTGTGTTGTTTTGTTTATAGCTTAACTTAGCCTCTTAACTGCTCACGTCTGACAATGTATGTGTTTTAAAGACCTTAATGATATTTATGTGATGTGCGTTGGTTATAATGATAAACTTATACTTAGTGTTTTTAAACAGCAGATGACGAAAAATCTTAACCTAAAGGTGTAATATTCTACATAATTCACTGTACAATTAAAAAAAAAAACATTTACATTATTGTTGTAGGTTTTTTTGTTTTGTTACAGCAACAAATCTCACAATAAGTCTTTTGATTTTCCATTGAAGTGTGTAATTTGTTTCTCTCTGTTCCTTTATTGATCCTACATTGTCTGCACCTTCTTCTCACACTTTAGCTTTCAACATGGAGATTGTGTATGTATACACAAAAAAGCGCAGTGATTTTGGCCGCCAGTGTAACTTTTCAGACAGACCTGCCGAGCTGCATGTGGACATCCTGCCTGATCCGTCCCTGGCTGCCAACTTCATAGTGAGAGATCCATGTGACGTAGCCATACAGTGTGCCCAGGACACGTCTGAACATGAGGTGAGCTAGCCATTCAACACAGGCAAAAATATATTTAACTATAACGTGAATATGACACGTGTATATAACTCCACCTGTTCAGGTCAACACAGACCGCTTTGAATCCGAATCAAGAGGAATAAACCATGTGGAGGGTGGATGGCACAAAGATCTCAACCCAGAGGACATGGAGGCGACCATCCGCTACAGGAAGAAAGTGGAGAAAGATGAGCACTATCAGAACACCATTATGCAGATTGCTAGTGTGAGTCTTAAAGTAGTTCACACTAGGGAGCGATGATTCATGAATTGACTTTGATTCTTGTGTGTCGTCCTTCTGTAGCTCATGGAACACTGTATCAAGCAGAACAACGCCATTGACATCTATCAGGAGTATTTTGAAGCTGAAGAGGTGTTTGAGGAATCAGACGAACAGCCGTTGGCGAAGACAATCAATGTCTTCAGGTGAACAAAGGACCAATATATCAGCCATGCAAAATAAAAGGCAAACATTTGGTTGTTTTGACATTATCAGCAAGAACTGAGTTGGGGTGGTCAATAAACAAATCAAATGTTATGTGTCCCAAACTTAACTTCCGGTAGACCTCCGAACGAATCAAAAACTGTCGAGTAGTTTAAATTCAATTGAATACAATTAATATACAATAAAATATGAATAAAGAATCAATTGTTATATTATAACTAAACACAGACCAGAAGTTAACTTCAGGCCAGGCACGTGCATCCAAAGAAACCGTCTATAAATATCTATTGAATCATAGTGTTTGCTGGATTTTCTTTTAGAGACCCAAATGAAGTGAAGCGCACAGCCACCAGTTTGTCCTGGCACCCAGACGACAACCGCAAACTCGCTGTTGCCTACTCTTCACTGGAATTTCAGAAAGCTCCCAAAAACATGAGCTTTGACTCCTACATATGGGACATTGGTATAAAGTGCACAGCTTTCAAACACAGCTATTTACTGATTCCTGCAGGGTCGCCTATTGATCTGTTTTTAGTGTTAACACCCAGCATTTTATTTCTTTTCCACCTTTAGAAAACCCAAATAAACCCGAGATGACTCTGAAACCCGTATCACCTCTTGTTTGTCTGGAGTACAACCCCAAAGATTCTCACATCCTCATTGGGGGAGGCTATAATGGGCAGATTGGTGAGTTTTATACCCGGACCCCGGAGGGTCTTTATGGATGTGTGATTTATCACCTGAGCTTGAATTGACTTTGAAAAAATACCTGAACCTCCTGAAGCAACTTTAGTGGTGTAGTTAGTTTGGCTTCATTCAAATTAATGTTTAATGCAAAAAGGGCTTTAGTCCTTGAATGGCATGTGTTATGTAAGGCAGACATGGCTATTTTATTACACTCCGATGTGCTCAAGGTCTAATAGTCTGTGGCTGGACTAAGGGACTTTGACATTGAATGCTTAGAATAGCATTTAGTTTTTAGTGTCTCATCATGACATCTCTGGATGCAAGAAATATGAAAATTTACATTTGCGACTGTGTACTTTTAAAATGTGTGTAGTACCACCATGTCTTTGTTCTATTTACAGCTTATTGGGACACACGCAAAGGGAGCCAGCCAGTAGAGATGTCTGCCCTCGAGCATAGCCACAGAGATCCAGTCTACAAGGTCGTCTGGCTACAGTCGAAAACAGGCATGGACACATTTTCCGCTTCTACAGATGGTCAGGTCTGTTTGCAATACCACAACAGCCCAAACATGAGACGTGAAGTGTCACCAAACTGAAACTTTCAAAATGAGTTTGATGCTGAACCCTGTAATATAAAGCTTGTGTTCACATTATGAAATAGTGAAAGATACTCTTACATTACATCAGGTATTGTGGTGGGACATTCGCAAGATGAGCGAGCCCACAGAAAGACTGGTGCTGGACCCCACTAAGAAGGGTAACCTTGACAACGCTCTCGGTGCCATCTCGCTGGAGTTTGAGACCACCATGGTAAGCTTTCTTTCTTTTTTACTCTCATTTCTTGGCTCATAGCATTAGCTCTTTTTCTGAGAACTTAAATCTCTGTTGTTTGTGATTTCTCAAGCCCACGAAGTTCATGGTAGGCACAGAGCAAGGCCTTGTAGTGTCTTGCAATCGCAAAGCAAAAACTCCAGCGGAAAAGATTGTGTGCACATACGGCGGACACCACGGCCCCGTTTACGCCCTCCAACGGAACCCGTTCTTTCCGAAGAACTTTCTGACCGTGGGTGACTGGACCGCCCGCATCTGGTCTGAAGACATCAAAGAGTCCTCCATCATGTGGACAAAGTAAGAACCTCTGTGAATCTGTTCTATTCCAAGTTTCTATTATATGTCTAAGGTCTAGTGTATGAAATTTCTCGTCACGTTTTTCGCTTCTTTGCCTAAGGAGATAACATATTTACGAAACACGTTCTGTAGAGCAGTTTGTCCGTATAGGGCTACTGTAGAAACAACATGGTGAATTCTTTGTAAGGGGACTCTTCGTTTGGGCTTCTTCATTGCATAGTAAATGCCAAATCATGGCTGTGTTTCTGATTTATTTCTTCAGGTATCATATGGCCTATCTGTTAGATGGCTGCTGGAGTCCAGTGAGACCCTCTGTCTTCTTTACAGTAAAGATGGACGGGACCCTGGACGTGTGGGACATCCTTTTTAAACAGAACAACCCCACTCTCAGCGTCAAAGTGGGTCTCAAATAACTCCTCATTAATAACATTTCATGTACTTTTTAAAAATCGCATAAAGCTTGATTCTGATTGGACGCTGCATTCTCTGCATAACTGTTTTTGTTACACGGATACTTCACCCAAAAATGCAAATTCTGTCATCTTTTACTCAGCTTTAGATTTTTCCAAATGAACACACAGGAAGAAATTTGGAAGAATGTCAGATGTCACCCACCATTTACTGCCATAGTAGGGAAAATAAATACTATGGGACTCAATGGGGGTGAGATTTGACAAGCTTCCAGGTTTCTTCCTGTGTGTTCGGCAGAACAAATACATTTATACAGGTTTGTAACAATCTGAGGGTGAGTAAAAGATGACAGAATTAGCATTTTTGTATCCCTTTAAGTAGCTTGTGTAGCATGTGATGACTGACAGACTGTACATCAACACTTATTTAACTTCTAAAGTGTATTTGTGTTTATTTGGTTTTGCTCACAGGTTTGCGATGATGCTCTGTACAGCATCCGGGTGCAAGAGAATGGCCGTTTCCTGGGCTGCGGCTCTCAGCTGGGAACCGTGACAATGCTGGAGATTTCAGCAGGTCTGTGTACACTACAGAAGAATGAGAAAGCCCTGGTCTCAGAGGTGAGACACAAACACATTCACATCATTAAACAGCATTCACTCTTTAATATTTTAACCTGTAAATCAACAAAGGATAAAAAAGTCTACTGGCAAATAAATGATGTTTGCAGATGTTTGAACGCGAGACCAAGCGAGAGAAGATTCTGGAAGCCCGACACAGAGAGATGCGTCTGAAGGAACGCAGCCGATCCGAACAGATCAGAGAGGACGAAGTGAAAGAGGGTGACGGGGAGGAGACTGCGGAGGAGCTGCTCGCCCGGGCAGAGAAAGAGTTCTTTGAGATTTTGGAAGCCGAGAAGAAGAACGAGAGGAATCAGGAGAAAGAAGCTGACAAGGTCTGGGGACAGGACTGATTCTGTATATTTGTAAGGGTGATGTGAGAGAAACAGACGCTTGTGTGTATGTGTGTGTTTAATGGATGTTTTCATGTGTGTGTTTGAAAACAGCCCGTCAAATAAAATTGCCCCCTTTTGTGGAGCTTTAACAGATTGTACCTCATGTTGGGAGCGTTGCTTCAATAAGATAAGGGTCCTGGGCTCTATATATAACCTTGGTAAAATGTTCTATTGCGAAAGACAAAGAAAGAAAAATCAATAAGGTCTGCAGTTTCTATACCCAGAATGCTTTGTTCTTCTGAGATTGATGAAGATCCATTTGAATCTGCATCACCAGGGTTAACTGATTCAGTTAAACATTTTAACAAGCAGAATGTTTGTTCTAAGATTATTTCTGTTCTTGTCCCCTGCAGGAGAAAGACGTTTGTGACGAAAAAAACATCCAGGAGCATGAAACTAATGGTGTCACATCTCATGCAAGAAGAAAAAGTGTCATGTTGAATTAGGATGAGTCTAATAGTTGATTGGACCATGAAAAAGTGGGCGGCACTTATTAGACTGGAGCCAAAGTTTAGGGCAGGGGACTAACATGATGAATGGTACACAATGAGACATGATTTGTGTATTAAGAGAGTATAAAGGGTCAATATTATAGCGACTTTAGGAAATTAATGCAACTGAAAACTGAATGTTTTCCATAGCCTATGTTTATTATATTTTACATTTCTTATTAAATTAAATACATTTTCCTTAAAATTTTGATTGTTATTATTAGTCCAATTATTTAAGTGTTGTTTCAGATGTTTTAATCATCTTTCAGGGATTTAAACTGCTTATTTTGTCAATGGAAAGGTTTATATAGCTTTTGATTTCTGGAAGATATAATCATATCCTATTTTCTCCATCAATATTTTAATATTAATAATTAATACATTTTAATAATTACATCCGTCATTTTACACATGACATGAGACACAAAATCTTCAAATGGTGATGTGACATGTTTGACAGATCAGATGAAAATTAAATAAAAAATATTTTAAATTACACATTCATACGATACTGTACATCTCTAGACTAAACTTTATATGACATGAAGGCAAGATTACTCCAGACTGTCAAATATTAAATCATGGAAAAAAAACTTACATTTACCTTATACAACCACGCAAAAAAATTAAGAGACCATTCAACAAGAGAATTTCAACAAAATCTAACCTCAGAAGTGACAAAGTCATCCAACCCAACACTGAGAGCATGACATGACACATGAAATCTGTGATAAAAATCCAGGTTATCACAAAAAATATGTTTGGACCTTTCCTGATACATGAATACTTTTTACTGTTGTATTGATTAAAAGTGAACATAAACTTGTTTTCTTTGCAGTATTTGAGATCTGAAAAAATACAGAGCGTATTTTCTGTTATTTGACCTATTTCTCCAGTTAAAGTTTTCTGCAAATAGATGCAAATAAATACAATCTTTTTATATCTTATTGGGAGAAATATTGTTAGTTGTTAACAGACAAAAAAATATATTGTTTTACATAAACACATACCTATAAATAGTAAATTAAGAAAAACTTTTTGTGTTTTAAATAGATTTTTTCCGCGGCTGTATATTTACCTTACATACATACACCTAACCAGCAGGTGTCGCTAAAACCCTGCAGTTAGCTAGGCTGTTTCCAATACCCCCACTTGCGGTCTTTGCACTTGACCACTTGACTAGTACTTTATGACGAATTTCCTGTTTTTGGCCCAAGTGTTCTAGTGGGCATGTAGTATTTCTAACCCGATGGGACACACTTAGCAAGTGCAAACATTTATTTGTAAACAACATAGTTGCCTTGTTTCCCCCTTTCTCTTTCTGTAAGATACTCAGATTTAATTGTAAACCAAAACAATGTGAATAGAGGTATTTGAATTTATGATAAACAATTAAAAATCTCCCAATTGCAGACGATACCACTCTGTTTCTAAAAGATCGATCAGAAGTTCCTAAAGCATTGGAGATCATAAAAGATTTTTCTCAGGTGTCTGGCCTCTATCTCAATATTTTAAAATGCAAGATATTGTCTTTAAACAGTATAGATAAAAAAACAATTTTTGGAATACAGATTAAAGATGTAATTAATTATTTGGGTGAAAACGTGTCTTTAAATTCAAACATGATTCCTGCAAAACTCAATCCCATAAAATACATTATTAGGAAAAAGTTAAATTCATGGCTAGTAGACTTGTCTCTCACTGGTCGAGTCTTATTGTCAAAAGCAGAGGGTCTATCAAGAGTTTCCTATCTCTTCTCTCTAATAGATTGTCCTAATTCCTCATGTATCGCGTTAGATAAATTAGGCTATTATATAATTTCATATGGAAAAATAAATCGCACAAAATCAAATAGGACATTCTAAGAAATACGATCAGTAATGGTGATCTGGGAGTTGTTGACTTTACCCTCTTTAACAATGTGATGAAAGGAGATTGGTTGAAAAGGTTCATTAAAAGTCTGGAGTGTATTGCCTAACATTATTGAAAAATATTAAAGGTGGACAATTGAATTTTTGTTACAGTGTCCTTTCTCACTTGGTAAATTACCCATTAATATGGTTTTAAAATGGGATTAAGAAAGTGGGAGATATGTATGAAAATTAAATATTAATGTCCTTTGATGGTTTAGTTAACAAATATAATCAAACAATTATTTAAATTTATATTTAAACAAATATAAAACACTTTTTCAAGTATTTACAATTAACAAGTTTTACATATAAATCTCAAAATAACTCCCGTAATAGGCCACCCTTGTCCATTCTGGAAAAGGAAATGATAAAAGATTGTTCTAAGATTGTCATAAGACGCTGGCTTAAAGAGATGGCATCGTACATGGCAATTGAAAAAGTGTGTTATATCCTAAAAGATAAATATAGAATATTTGAAGTTTTGGAACCCTTTTGTAAAATGTTTGAAAAGGGATGAAACAGAGGTGTAAAGGCACCGAGAGTGGAGGTGTTAATCTAAACATCAATGTAAAGCACTGTGAAATTTGTATTTGGTCAGCATATTTGACATAAGAAATATCTTTTACCATTTGTGTTTTTTTTTTGTTTTGTTTTTTATGTTTTTATTTAGTTATGTATTTATTTCTTTTTCTTTCTGGTCTGTTGTCGTTGTCACATGTTATGATGTATTTTGTTCGTTGTAAGTTGTAGGTTTATATAAATGTAAACTCAATAAAAACAATAAAAATTACCCATTAAATTAGAAAATTTCCACCAGCAGGTTTTATTGTCATGGTTACTCTAAACATAATTTCTCATCTCACCGTTGTTCAGAGTTGATCAGAGTATTGTTTACATTTTTTGAAAGAAGGTATTTAAATAAATATATTTTGTTAATCAGTTGATGGATGATAATGGTCGTTATAATAATGTTATCATCCATCCAAATAGATAATCACCAATACAAAGACTCCAGATCCTGTCCCAGAGGAATCCAGGCTAAGTGCTTCACTGTCCATCTCTAACGATCGATTCAGTTTATATCTCTTACGATCGATTTATTTTTGTCTGATATCGACTGTTTGAGCGATAAACACTTTGTCAACAGGTCTTCAGCGGAAAGATAATGGAAACACCATTTCCCGGTATGCCCACGGAAGATTTCACCGTGGATAAACAAGAACCGGTTAAATATATAGTGCCGTCCAATGTGACTATACATTCGGTAATGTATCCATCTTTCAAACCCAATCGGTATTAATATCATGTTTTATTTATTTCGTTTTTTGTTTGTTTAAATCTTTTAAATTACAAAATTAATAAAAAATGCAGTACAATACAAATTAAATGACTGAACATACATTTATAAAGTAAAGAATAAACAAATATATAGTATGGGCAAGTTGTTGGTTCCAACAAGGGATGCATGTTTGTTGCTGGATTGCTGTATTAAAGTTACTCCACATTTTATGCAAAGTAAATTGTGTTTAAAAGAGAAATGGTCAAAATACTTGGGGGTTGTCAGTGTTTGTCTTTCTCCTGCTGCTGTTGCCCCCTTTTGTGGAGCTTTAACAGATTGTACCTCATATTGGGAGCGTTGCTTCAATAAGATAAGGGTCCTGGGCTCTATATATAACCTTGGTAAAATGTTCTATTGTGAAAGACAAAGAAAGAAAAATCAATAAAGTCTGCAGTTTCTATACCCAGAATGCTTTGTTCTTCTGAGATTGATGAAGATCCGTTTGAACCTGCATCACCAGGGTTAACTGATTCAATTTAACTTTGACCTTTCCAACAACCAGAATGTTTGTTCTAAGATTATTTCTGTTCTTGTCCCCTGCAGGAGAAAGGAGGAGGAGCATGATACAAATGGTTATTTAACATGACATCTTATGCAGGAAGAAAAAGTGTCATGTTAAATTAGGACAAGTCTAATAGTTGATGATTGGACCATGAAAAAGTGGGCGGCACTTATCAGACTGGAGCCAAATTGTAACATGATGGTACACAATGAGACACAATGGCACACAATTTGTGTATTAAGAGAGATTATAAAGGGTCAATATTATAGTGAATTTAGGAATTGAATGCAACTGAAAACTGAACGTTTACTTTATGTTTATTATAATGTAATATCTTGTCAAATTTCTTATTAAATAAAATACACTTTCCTTTAAAGATTCTGATTGTTATTATTAGTCCAATTATTTCAGTGTTGTTTCACATGTTTTAATCATCTTTCAGGGATTGAAAGAGCTCATTTTGTAAAATGGAAACATTTATAGGCTATAGCTCTTTTTACTTTCTGGAAAATATAATAATTTTCCTATTTGCTTCATCAATATTTTAATTGCAATAATTATTTTGATTATTATTTTGATTTTAATTAACACATTTGAATAATTACACCCATCATCATACACATACTGTACACATCACTTGATACACAACATCTTCAAATGGGTCAATGATGTGACATGTTTGACAGATCAGATGAAACATAAATTAAAAATAATAAATTCTTTCGATACACCTCTAGACTAAACTTTATAAAACATGAAGGCAAGATTACTTCAGACTGTCAAATATCAAATCAGGGAATAAACCCCAGAGAAGCCTATATATTGACTGTACATGATACAACCAAGCAAAAAAATAAGAGACCAACAAGAGAACTTCAACAGAATCAAACCTCAGAAGTGGCATAAAGACATCCAACAGCAACACTGAGAGCATGACAAGACACATGAAATCTGTGAAAAACTTATTTGTTATTCTAAATCTGTTATTTTCCCCGCGGCTGTAATATTGATCTTAAGTGCATTCACCTAACCAGCAGGTGTCGCTAAAACCCCACAGTCAGCAAGTTCACCTGCAGCTGCACCGTCAGACGAGTGTCAGTGAGTGCGCGCTTCACCGCTGCCGCCGTATGATCTCTAGGGACATCAGAAACACAACACGCTCGTGCACGCGCTCAGCCCCACACTCACATCCAGCTCAGACATGGACCGGACGGAGTCCACGGGCTTTCACGCTTAGGGCTTTGAGAGTCTCGGGACTCGTGTTTTATCGTTCAGTGTTGTGTTATCATCTATGACCGAGTGAAGCGCAGGTGAATTCAAAGCGTCGCGGCCGCCGTGAATGCGTCGCGCAGAACCTGGCACGCGAGTTGTTACATTAATGATGTAAGTGTGGCGTAGGCTATGTTGCGCATTCCTAATGTAACGCGCGCGTTTTAGTTGACAAATAACCGAGCAAAGCATCACGATGAAGGACACCGGAGAATCAAAGGATCAGCAGCTGACGGTAAGTGCAGTATTCGTTTATTTTTGAAATCTGTCTTGTTGGCAAGCGTTTATGCTAATGATAGTTTGTTGACTATTCAGTGTGTCATGTCAATAACATGTATGCTAACCTGTACATTAGACTGTCCTGCAAATTCACAGGCTATATACAATGTTTAATAGTCTAGATATTTAGTTTTATTACCGAATAAAGGGCGAAGACTTCGGTGTTCCAAAGTTTTAGTTTTATCCGTTAATATTTTAATTGGGATATTTAAGTTGTGCTGTTTGTTATTGACTATTGATGTTATCTGTTGTAAATTCATTTTTATTCTCAGACCGCCTGTAGGCTCCATTTAAACCCACATGACATCACTCTTGACAGTCTGACAGACAGGCTCTTTGGGAGCTTAACACCCGCTTTTTAGTGATCCTTTGCCCCCCTTTTAATTATTCACAGGGGCAGTTTAAGTTCCCTTTCTCTTTTTCCACTAAGACATCATTCGTGTTTAAGTTGGGGTAGAATTCACATGGGGTACATTGGTGTACTTTTCCTACACGAGTTTTAACGTGTAGTAGGGATCATACCAATCCTATAGCTGAAACGGTTGTTTACACTCATGGTGACGAAATCAAGGGTTCATTTACCACAAGAGTATTGACTATGAGCAATATCAGAATTACTGTATCCCATTAGGCATATCAAATATTCTTTAAGCCTTCAGCTGTAATAATTACTATATTATGAAATCTTCTTGAATTTCAGCATTGTTGCATCAATGCATGGGGGTTGAACCTCATTATTTAAACAAAAGTGTCCTTGAAATATAAATAATGAGAAAAAATTGCATCAGTGGTCATCAACGGCCCTCTACTATCTTCTTTTGTTCCGAGTGCTAAGGGAACCATCCTTGAAAACATTATTGCTGGTTTCATAATGGCCTCTTGTTATCCGCTGTACTGTGGCCCAGACAGTTATTTGGATATTCAATGGACTTTTGTTTGAGTTCAACAGCATCGCAGTAAATTACCAAGTTATGTAATACATTTTTCAAGAACAGACTTCATATTTACGGTTTCTGTTTTTCAATAACTTTAAACCAAACTAAAAAAACGTCTTTACTTTAAACTTTTCGTGGTCCTTTTTTCTATTTCCCAGGTGGCCCTGCGAATTCGGCCATTGAGCAATGCAGAACTGGAGGAGGGCGCCACTATTATAGCCCACAAAGTAGATGACCAGGTAAGAAAAGCCTCCTGTAAAACTGGTTTGTTGTTTGTGTGTGACGGTCGAGAGAGAGATGGACACAATATAGATGCATATGTTGACAGTACCGGTTAGTCCAGGTGTCTAACGTTTTTAACACTCTGTTTGTGTGTAGAATGTGTGTGTGTTTGTGTACTCGATCTGTATTGAGGACCTCTTTTGTGCTCACTTTAGAGTGTGTGTTTGTGATCCTCATCCATTTGCTGGATCTTTGCTGTTCTTGGTTCGATGGCCAGGCTGGTGATTCAGCGCTGTGTAGAGCCTCTTTAAATCAGCTCTCAATATAGCTTCACATTTTGTCCAGTCCTTACATTATTCAGAGAGGAATTCTCAAGATGTTAACTGGTATGCTTGCTTTTTATGCATTTTTAAGATGAATAACTGGGATTGGTGCCTATTGCCTATTGGTGTCATCCTTGGCACATTAATCTAAATTTTGAACATGATTTGATATTCATAAGTAATTTAATATCATTAAAATAATATGTCTATATTTTCCTGATATTCAATATATTGTCCAACCCTATTTATATGATGTATATGGAAATTACTTTCTTGATCTAGCAACCTGTAATCTGATTGGGTGGCTTTGCACAACCCTAAAGTCTGATGCTTTTCAATCCCACTTTTATCAGTTCTTATCACATTTGAATGGACCGAAATTCTGTAAATGTTCTATATATCTCTTCATAAAGACTGTGCCATTTTTATTTCAGATTAACCCTGCCCTTGACAGCATGTAAAAACAAAACATACTATGATTGGTTGTTTTACATGTCAGTCAGACAAACTGTTTCTGCAGGCGGTTCTTATCATCAGTCTATAGGGACGTACTACGTGCAAACTGTATACATACTGTATACATACTGTAAAACTATATATTATGCATGATATATACTGTATATTGTCATACATGAGGTGCTCTTCAATGGCAAGAAACCCATTCATGTCTAATTTTAAATCTTTGTTTAAAAAATAATTATGAGTCTTGTTTATGGAAAAATAGTAGGAAGATCACAGGCTAGTTCAAGTGTCTCTGGGGCTCTCATTGGCTGTAATGTCCAGATGCTAACCTAGGTATCAGGGTTAAATAGATCCGGTGTTAGTTGAATGAAAAGTGTGGGCTCAGCTAGTTTGTCTCAAGGGTCTGAGTCACAAAGACAATAAGCAGTTCTCTGAGACCTCAGCGTGGCATCAGTGTGTTTAGCTATCTGCTTCTGTGCCAAATAATATTATCGGTCCAGTATATGAAATATAGCGGCATCTAGCGGTGAGGTTGCGAATTGCATCCCATTCTCACTCCACACCTCCCTTTTGAATAACTACGGTGGCTGACACAGGAAAAGGATGTCGTCACGTCTTCGCTTCTTTGCCGAAGGAGATAACGTATTTACGAAACGCGCTCTGTAGAGCAGTTTGTTCGTTTAGGCAACATGGTGCATTCCCCGCGATGTATGTAGATAGAAATAGTTCATTCTAAGGTAATAAAAGTATAACGCTTCATTATGTAAGGTCTTTATACACCTCTGAATAAATAGCTGTGTATATTACATTGCATTTCTGTCAATAGACAGCCCCTTTAACAAAAGCACTAGGCTACCTAGTTAATGATGGATAGCAAACGTTTATCTCTGTGGCTATTTGTTTTCAGTTCGGTACAGTATATCATTGAAAAGATAACACTGGCTTGTTGTGGGTCAGCTGATATGTTCGTGTTTACAATCAAGAACTTAACAATACAAACTGGTTGTGCAAGGGCTCATGGGATTAGTGGCTTTTAAAGAAAGGTCTAGGTGTTGTGTATTATGTTTGTGCAGTCATCATGTATAGGACAAACAGAACAAAATTACTAGTACCAACATATGATACAGTAGAGTTATGTAAAAACACATAAACACACACTGAAATACACACACACGCCAATTATTCACGCTCATTGGGTGTCCTTTACTTCAACAGAAATGTTCCTTTTTTATTTGTTATAGCTTTTAAAGGATCAGTTCACCCCAAAGGTGAAATTTCATAATACATTTCTTTGTTCTGTTAAACGCAAAAGAAGATATTTTGAAGAATGTAGGAAAGCAAACAGTCCAAGGCCACTTTTGACATTGTATGGTAGTCAATGGTGGCGAAGAACTGTTTGGTTACAAGCATTCTTCCATATTTATTTGGAACAACTTGAAGGGTGAATAAATGATGACAGCATTTTTATTTTTGGGTGAACTGTCCCTTTAATGCAAAAGAGTTTCCAGATTAAGATCTTTGAAGCACATTCTTTAATTTGATGTCCACCAGGAGCTTTAGTGATTTTTTTGTGATTTTTGTAGTTTGAATTTGACTGTAAATCTATAAGAAACATTAGTGGAACTGTTCTGATAAAGACACACAATTAATAAATTAGACCCAATTCGATCGATAAACAGCAATTAATATTACCAAAAAACCGAATCATCACCATCGAAATCCAAAATAACCTCGCAATTTAGCCCACCCCCTACCTCATCTCCAGATTTGCCTATAAACTAAACTAAGCTCCATTCTTATCTGTTCACAGCCAGCTTGCCATATGGTGTCACCATCCTCAAGTAGAGTGAGACGTGTGTTTTGTTTATTGGTGTCGATGGCATTCTCCCTCTGGACAGCCGAGGCTCAGGGAGGGGTTAACCTTAAGAGGATGAGCTCATCAAGATGGGCTTTAGATGGTTTAGACAGCAGCCACCTGCTCTTCTGTACCTCCAGCCACCTGACGGCTTTAGGATCATGCAAGCGTTGGTGCACCAGAAGTTTCTGATGAATCTGATGGGTGGACTTGAGCTAGACTTTTTTTAAATGATTAAAAGCTTATAGATTTGAAATGGCGCTTTCGTTAACAAAAAACTAGAGGCTTGATTTCATTTTGTATAGTTCACAAAGCAGAGCTAATTCTTTGTGTTGATGTAGTAAAAGCCTTTAACAAATTGGTATTCATTAACCTCTGCACATTACCGTGGCGGTCAGTAGCATTAGCGTGTGGTTTTAATTATTTGAAGACCTAGGCGATTCACTTTAAAGAAATTATATTTATTTACCCTTGTGTTATTCTTACACGGAACACGAAATGTGTTTTTTGTAACACAATATATTTTTTACTCTCATTATATCAAAATGAACAAGTAAACATATTTATTTATTTAGATGCAGTATCCCTTCATCCCTTTAATTGGTGTTCCAATAAAGAGAGAAAGTCATAATAGATTTAAATATACATTTTATCCTTTAAGAAATAGATTTGCTGCATGTGGGCATCTTAAAGGAACAGTTCACCAAAAATGAAAAATTCTGCCTTTATTTACTTACCGCCAAGTTGGTTCAAATCTGAATAGATTTCTTTGTTCTGATGAACACAGAGAAAGATATTTGGAAGAATGCTTGTAACTAAACAGTTCTTGGCCACCATGGACTAGCATAGAAGGAGATATTGTGAAGATATTTTGAAGAATTTAGGAAAGTAAGCAATTCTATGGCACTTTGGACTACCATTGTAATTTTTCCTTTTTTTGTTCAGTTGTGGCCAAGAACTGTTCATTCTTCCAAATATCTTTCTCTGTGTTTAGCAGAACAAAGACATTTATACAGAATTGGAACAACATGAGGGTGAGTAAACCATGACAGGATTTTCATTTTGGGGTGAACTGTCCCTTTAAGACTCTTATACATGTATAGACACACCCTCAGAAGACTGAACCTTTCCTTCACCTGTTCTTACCTGTGTGTCATTATACATTGATGATACATATCAATGAGGCAACTTAGCACCTCGCCTGTCTACAGTGACTTGCTTTCAAGAGTTCAACACGACTATAGCATTCCACGCTGACGTCATACGTGTTTATATGAGGGCTTAGATGCATACAATCGTCACATTCATTGATGTTTACTAAGCATCCCTCCACAAAACCTTATAATAAGCGCCCGTGACAGAGCCATAACTCTGTTGTAATCACATAAGCGAATTATGGATCATAAACGATTAACGCTTCATCTTGAGCCTTGTCGTTTTGCGCTGCTTGTTTTCTTGGATCCTTGTTGACAAAATAGACATGTTTAATTATACATTTTTGTAATATCAGTTATTAAAAATAAGGCATTTCAGTCCCTACACCAGGTTCAATAATAAATATCACTCATAGGGCGAAATGCATTGAGATGTTTCTCCAATTTTTAATTCTGCTGTATCTCCAAACGCTGACCTGGGGAAAGATATTAAACTGAGACTGGCAGCACGAAATGTCAGAGGAAGTCAGTAATAACCGTGGCTGTAATTACACACTCAGTATGTTCCCGGTGACATTGGCGGTGAATGAGTTTTGGATGCCGTGAGGGATATGTCTCCTTTAACTTTTAAAAGCTGTTAACTGCTCTCCTCAGCAGGGCTCCTGTTTTCACCCACTCCCCTACAAACTGCGCCCTGTCGTCATGACAACACACAGACAAGGTCAGGGCATTGTTCGGGTCTCTTTTGTCGTCCCCCTTTGCCAAAGAACGTAAATGCTGATGGACTTGATGGTTGCGGGGTCTTCTGAGCTCCCAAACGATGCTCTCAAACAAAACATATGAACCGTTATATGAATGCCAATAGTGCACTTTTGAGACACTCCCTTAGGATCCGTATAAATTTGTATTCCACTAGAAAAACGTTTTCGAGTGACGTGTGGGAAGTTAATGATGACAAAACTTTAACTTGCGACTGAACTATTGCAGAATGAACTTGAGATTATTGTTACATTTCTTGATCGATTATTCAAACCAACAATTCACGAAAAGGGAGTCAGCTTCCGGTGTGCATTGAAAGTGCAGATGATATTTACCCATTATGCATCTTTTTGGGGTTTTTGCGTACGATTCCTCAACAGGTGGCTTGGGCATCTCACCCCTACAAGAGGAAAAGCAAGAGGAAGAACAGAACACAAAGTTTCCCTTTACAGACCTTGGCAAGTAAACAAAGGGCTGCATTCATCCGAGCTCAGGTCGTACCTGATAACGTGGCAAATTCTCCCCTTTGTGCGCAACAAAGCCACCCCTTTGGACCTTCTGTATTCGGTTACTGTCGTCTTTCAAGATTCCTGCTTATGTGTCCGTGAAGAGATTCAAATTGCTCTCACCTTCAGTTCTATAACGGAGAGAGTGAATTAACAGAAAGAGCCCCCTCGTGGCATCCGCCCGCCGACCCACCTCTCAAGCACGGATCAGAGATATTCATATCTTCTGTTATTACGGTTATGGGCTTTCAAAGCGCTCCCTTGTCCGGGTTCGCATTTTCTGGGTTCGGCTGCTTTTTTGCAGGGTTATTTTGGTAGGGGAACAATAAATGTAAGACCTGGAGAAGAATCTGACAGAATAGCGTTTGGTGTCTTTTACAGGCGCACTGTTTGAATAGTCTCGTAGCTCGGCCGAGAAATAGTTCTCCAAACAAAACCGCCATTCAAGAGACAAGATTTAGTCGAAGGAGTGCTGGGGAAAATGCCAACTGTTAGACTCGCCTTTTTACTGGTTGACTTTCTCCATTTGTGTTTTATGGCGAACGCACCCTGGCCGGCTCTGTAAATGTCCATCACTGGAGTACAGCAGCTTTGGACGGGCACACGGGGCTATTACAGCTAATGTTTTAGTTTTCCACTCTTCGATTTTTATGACTTTAATTCAGACTTTCAAAACATTATCTTTTGTTGAATTAATGGTGAGACAAGCCTATTTTTAAATGGTAAAACTTTTTTGATGTATTTTCTACTTTAAGGTGTTATTAAAGGGAAAGTTTCTCCCAAAAATGAAAACTCTGTCATTGTTTTCACACCCTCTTATCATTTAAAACCTGTATGACTTTCTTCAGCAGAACACAAAAGAAGATATTTTGAACATATTTTGCACATAAAAAAGTGAAAAAAAAGTGAACGAGTGCCGTCGCTGTTCGGTTTACAACATTCTTCCAAATATCTTCTATTGTGTCCTGCTGAAGAAAGATACCCATTGGACACTTCCAGGTAAATCATGATAAACCAATAATACAGATAGCAGACGTGACACTACAGTGTTTAAAAAGATTGTTTACAAGCTTGAAGTTGAGAGGCTGTGTAGAACTAAAACACTGTCTGATCTTATAGACGCTCATCCTGATGGCCGTAGGCTTCTTTAAGTGGATCAACAAATGCTTCCTTTACTTACGTACTGTACAGACCCAGACTGTTCTGGACTGGTCACCTGATCTTCCACTCTCTCGCTCGCTCACTCTTCCTCTCTTAATCATGTACAGTAGGGTGGGCTCTGTTGATAAGAGGCTGAAGAGGATTTCAGGGTGATGGAGAGTTCTTTCTTAGCGTGAGACCTTCTCATTGAACGCTTTATTATCTGGAATGTATGCATGAGATCTGCTTTGGCCCACAATAAATATGGAGCTAATATGAAATTTGTGGTGGCATATATATAACCTCACATTTTCAGTACCATGTTATTCACCATGAAAATATAACCTTGCTGCCGATATGGTTTATATTTCAATCATTGAATCAGTAATAATGCCACAGCACCGTGCCCAATTCTCTGGTCCAAGTACGTGAAATGTAGCTGGGTCACTTAGATCTCTTGAGGTCCTCAATACCTGTTACACAATCTAAAGTCTGGCATAACTTCAACTGTGCCTACCTGAGCTCTCTTTCCATCTCTCAGGAGTAGTTTGTGTGATTAGAATGTGGATAATGGACAAAAGAGGAATAGAGAAAGAGAACAGCTGGGAAATTAAGACGAGTATTAAAATGATCACGGCACTGAGGGGGCATATTTTGTTGGTCACGCAATACACCAGAGAACCCAAATATTAGACCCAGTACAGCGGTACTTCATAAACAATGGCCTCCCTTATTAGTCTTATACAACTTGGTCATCAACAACACATGTGATCATATTAGTGTGTTTATTAAGTCCGTGGCCCACGTGTCTGGTGTTGTTGGTTTTGGATGGCCTTAGTGCAGAGTTACAAAGAATTGCGTTTGACTTGAACTTGCGTGGTGAGTTAACTTGACTTCAGACTGTGTGAGGAATCTATAGATAGATAGATAGATAGATAGATGGATGGATGGATGGATGGACGGATGGATAAATAGATAGATGTGGGTCTCTTAGGTTAGATTGAACTCCTCCATTCTCCGAAGAGCCCTCAGCATTGTTAGTCATGGCTGTTTTACACAATAAAGCTGTTTTGAAGCTCATTTAGTTCTTTGAGGGCTTATTATGGGTTGTTATTTAGTATTATTTGGCACTGTCGCCGGTCCCTCAGCACCTCTCAGCTGTCCTGCATGATCATTCATAATGAGCCCTGTGTTTGTCTCGCACTTTTGCACTTGTTAGCCAAAATGAGCTTGTGGAAGATCACTCGTGTTTTTCTTATCGTTCGCATCCCGCGGGTGCAGAAGCATATTTCTCAGGCTGATGAAAGGTGCGTGTGTCTAATTTGTGTGTTGATGTGACTTATATCCTGAATGTTAACTGTTATTGGTTTGGAGTTCGTTCACTAATGAAAGATGATACTTGACAATAAGACTTATGAAGAAATGCTGTTTCCGTCATGTGAAGTTAATTCATGATGCCAGACTTCCTGATCAGTTTGAAATGTGAGGGAAAACACGTGTTTCTGTATGATTTTAGGAAAGTTATTTTCACAAGGTTGTGTGAGGTCAGATTGACCCGTGCTGATGGAACACAAAATTGGAGATGTAGTCATTTTGTAGCTGCGCAGCCAAGCACAACTCATCACTTTCTAGATTACATCTGATCCGAGCTGGACAGCCCAGATACTTGCAGCTGCACCCTTTCAGCCCAGTGTGAAGTTCCTCTTTGTTTTCATTTGGAAGATGTTTTTACATAATCTTTTTTTCCTTTTAAGAGGATTATTATTTAGAGATTTTATATGCATAGGGTTTTACTTAAAATTAGTATATACAGCAATATGATCAAAGATTGTTTTGTGCATAAATAAAATAATTATTTAAAAATAAACTAAAATGCCAAATTTTACATAAAAAATAAGTTTAAAAACATGATATGAAGATATACAAATATAAAATAAAAAATATGATTTTGAAAAAATAAATTAATTGAGCTCTCTGTTTTTCAGATGAACTCTTTATTTATAGGTTCAGATGTTGGGTACAAATTTCTGGCATAGACCATAGACCAGTTTGACATCATTTTATTGAACCCTCGTAAAGAAAAGTTTGCAATTTTTTTTCAATGGCAATAGCGTTACATTTCCGTCACACGCTTGCAGCACACTTTATAACTGTTTTCCAATCACTATGCACTGTTTAACTGACCAATTATAGCACACCTCGCTTTTCACATTTTACGGTTTGCATCTCGATTTGAATACAGCTATATAATTAAATTCATTAATTCCCATATGTTGAATTGATTGACGATTTAAATAAGAAATAAGAAAATTGTCAATAAACTGTTTAGTTCTCCAAGTAATATAATTTATTTGCCAGATAGTTCTTTTTCATGTTAATATAAAAATAAATCTGTTTTACAAAACATGACTCATGCCATCAGAACTGCATGTCCGGCCTATCCATTTTTTTATTGTGTATGTACTTTTTAATGTAGAAGCATATCAAATAACATAACCATATACATCTCAAAATTAAATGATAGGCTTTAAAAAACACCAAGCTTGAATTTCTCAACTGCCAGTGGTACAGTGTCGGGTAGAAATTTTGTTTGTCTCCTTTGGTGTTAGTACAGACTGCACTGTTTTTCTTTGACATTTACTGCGCTCTGTTCAAAAGTGTTGTTGACAATACACTTAAACTGTCTACGCCTCTGGGTGCAAATCTCTGTGATGTGATATCTCAGCCATCGGTCATTGTCCCACATTGTTGTGCAATGCCAACCTCCATGTCTTGACCTGAAAGTGACCTCTGACCTTGTTCTTTGCTCCTGTCATGCCAGCTGTGAAGTTGTATAAATGCCAGGGTAATCTCAGGCAAATAAGATGCATAAGCACGGGCCGTCACGCATGTGTGTGTGGTGTGTTTGTGTCTAGTCGTGTTAAACCTCCTTTAATTTTATTGGCCTTAAGATTCATTGGTAAGACGGGCTTGCAGCTCAAGAATATAAACATATTGCCTTGTTGTTCTTCTGGTTATCTGTGTACCGACAAGACATGAACTGTTTTGCAAATACTCTGGTTTAGTGATCGCTACCGGTTTAATTTGATCTCTGCTTGGATTGTATTGGTGACTCCCCTGCTTATTGCGGGGCATGTCGGGGCCTGTTTATTTGGTGATGTTTTCCGCCTCTACGTGAGCTGATGCATCGGTGCGTGCTGTTGACGCAACGGAACCTGTGTTAAATCAAACCTTTTTTTAGAATCATGTTTGTTACTCTGCTGACTCGGTAACTCAATAACGATGATATTGAGACGATATTAAGGTTAAACGAATGCATACGATTGTTTATGGACTCAATCTTTATAGTGTTTTTAGCAAGTTGCCAGGAAACGCTACTCAGACCAGAGACAATGTATTTGCAAGCACGTGGTCAAAACCAAGAGTAAAAGTCCATTCACACCCGGAATGATGACTATTACGATACAATTGAAAAAAATCAGAATTTTAGCTTTGATTAGTCTAGCACAGGGGTTTTCAAACTAGGTTTCGGTGACCCCCAGGGCGCATCCAGAAGGTTGCAAGGGGTCCCCCAGAAAAATGATAAAAGTCAACAGTGTTTTTTGCTATTGATAGTTTCCATAATTGTTTATATTTTAATCTTTCTAGTGAGTTTATCTCACTAGTTTCTTTTTTGGGATTTTAGAAACAGGTTTAGAAACAATGTGTTGTCTTTATAATATCATATTTACTATTTATCTATCAAACTCTTAACCTTTCTTTACACAGGAAAAATATAGATTGATATATATATTTTAGAAAAGGGGGTCCCTCACAAAAGGTTAATCATATTTGGGGGTCCTTGGCATCATAAAGTTTGAAAACCCCTGGCCTAGCACACACTGGACTGTACATGAATTATGGTAAATACAAAAAGAGAAACAAGCACCATTAGTGAAGATGTATCAGGTTGGCAGAAATATAACAGAGGAGGCTCTCAAGGCTCTTGTAAGAGGAGACAGCATTGTTGGGGGACCGTGTCGGAGAAGGAAAGAAGTGATGGTGAAAAGAAAGAGTGAAACGAAGGGATGGCTGGCCCATCAGATAGCTTTCACCTTCTGAAAGGACGGCTCTTGGCTTTGAAAAGGCCACTCAAAGGTCACAGCCTCAGAGCTGCATGGTTTGTTTTTGAGCCGTTCGGATCTTTTGTTAGACGCAGGCTGATACGTCAGGTCTGTAGACGTCACGGGTGCGGTCTGAACGTGTGGCTCTGTGAACCGATGGTATTATCTCCAGAGCACAGTGCTGTGTGAAAGTGTCATGGCTGGTGGCGTTTCTTGATGAAGGTTGAGAACTTTTCATTCAGCTTCTGAGGAGGAACAAAAAGGCTATTTTTGCCACAGGCCACCCATACGTTTCTTATCACAACGAAGATATGAAATCAGATCCATATCTTTACAACTCTCCTCTATACATCTAAAGTGGAAAATGCCTAAAAACTAAATACTTTTTTTCTATTACCATGATTGTTAGCTTTTAACACCAACTTAGCATTGACATTAAGCATTTCAGATTACATTAGACATTTCAGTACCCATACCCTTGAACTTTTATAGATTTTGGTGTTTTGACAACCTTACAAAAGGGTTGTGTTCACATTAAACAAACTTTGATGCGTTAGCTCTGTTAATGCGGTTTATTTGTGTACTGTAAGCACCAGACAAGTGGACAGAGACCGCTGAAAAGATGAGTCTTGGTTTGCTTTCAGACGAACTCTGGCACGGTTTCAATTGAAATATGAGCACAGCACAAACCGAAGGCATCAAACCGAACAAGAAACAGAAAGTGATTACAGATACGACCCGAAAGTTTGATATCTTTTGGTTGGCTGTTAAAGGGGTCATATGGCGTGAATACGTGTTTTTCTGTGTCTTTGGGTGTGTTATGTGTTACCCATGCATGTATTAGACATCTAAAATTGCAAATATTTAAATGTCGGAACAAAAGAGGCATTCTATCTAAAAGCGAATGCTCACCCAGACCTGCCTGAAACGCCTCGTGTAACCACACCCCCACAAATCTACGTCAGTTCATAGTATGATTTGACTAAGACCGCCTAAATGTATACGCAAGTAAGGTGGGCGTACCTGTCAGTACAATTGCTTTGGAACCTGATGTTTCAAATATGGTAAGAGGCGTTACATTTCCGTCACATGCTTGCCACATTCGACCAATCACTATGCACTGTTTAACTGACCGATTATAGCACCTCGCTTTTCAGAGCGATGAGCTTCAGAGAGGCGGGGCAAAGAGGAGATACAAACATGCACGGTGTGTGGAAAATACAGCCTTTTGGAACCTTAAATCGTGAATACACATTGCATTAAATCTAAAAGAAACTATATTTGTTCAAGCCGTGTCTTATGACCCCTTTAAAGGGATAGTTCACCCAAAAATTTAAATTCTTTCATGAATTGCTCACTGTCTAGTTATTCCAAACCTGTATACATTTCTTTGTTTGGTTGAACACAGAGAAAAATATTTGGACGAATGCTTTCAACCAAACATGGTTAACTTCTTGGACTCCATTAACTACCATAGTAAGAAAAATGACAATGGGAGTCAAAGTGCCTCAGAGCTGTTTGCTGTCCTACATTTTTCAAAATATCTTCTTTTGTGTGCAACAGAACAAAAAAATTATAGTAAAAAAGTTATATTTAAAAAAAAAAAACTGTTTGGTTATAAGCATTCGTCCGAATATCTTTCTCGATGTTAATCAGGACAAGGAAATTTACATAGATTTGGAACAACTCGAAGGTGAGTAAATGATGACAGAATTTTAATTTTTGGGTGAACTGTCCCTTTAAAATGCCAGTATGAATGCAAACCAGTACTAAAATTTATTTTTTCTTTTTGGTCCAAATCTAAATAACCAAGAGAACCGAACTACAAATGTGAACACACCCTTAAATTGTCTGATTTAGTCTTTTTTTTTTAAGAAAAAATAATTCTGCGTAACATTGTTAAACTACAGTTATCTTTGTGTGCACATCATTGGTGTGGGAGATAAGGAGAGTGATGTGTAAGGTGTGAAATTGATCTACCTAATGTAATGTGACATCACACCTGCAGAGCTGTGACAAAACCTGTTAGGGACCATTAAAGATGTGTAAGACAAGTGACGTATCTGTGTGCGTGTGTGTGTGTGCATATGAGTCAACTGCAATGTGAAGTCACACCTTAGCAGGTGTCAAATTGAAGTGTTAATTCACCTACATTGAACATTCTGTAATGCTGTATATTTCTAAACAAAAGTCAACAGTGGAGGACATTTATCATGTTCTTTTCCAGTTTAACTCAAGCATACAGTGACATCATACCCAGACCTTTTAGAACTGGGCAACCAGCACCCACGTAGACGGGAAGATGCGTCTGACTGACATGTAAAATGGCCAATCACTTTTCGGTTCGTTACTATGTTCCATATATGGGTGGGATTATAAGACATACATTTATTTTGTAAGTGATAATGTTCAGGCAGCCGGTTGTTATCGCAGAAATAGGCAGCGAAGCGGAGGGTTTTGTATCACACTGAAGGGGCTTATTTCCCGATAACAGCCGGCTGCTTGTACATTATCCCGCTTATTACACGGCAAATTGCCACATGAGAAAAAAACTGGACATGAAATGTGAATTTTAAATATTTGTTCAGCACATTTTTACCAAATGCAGACCTTCTGCTTCAATTTTAAGGTAAGAATTGACGTTCAAATGTCACAAACTGGGAATAAACAGAGCCATTGAGAGAGAGAGTCGAGATATAATGGAACAGTTTTTTCACAGCAATGGTGGTTCATGGAAGCTCTCAATAGTTCCTAGTTATGCATGAAGCTGCGACTAAACAGACCAACCGAGGTAAACTTCTAACCAATTTAAAGACGAAAGTCTTTAAAAAATTAAAGAAAATAAAGCATTTAAATAGAAAAAATAACTTCCTGGAACTATCTGAAGGCTCCATGCATCACGTTACGCTCCAGCGTTTTGGCAGAACTCTCTTTCTCAATGGCTCTGGGAATAAAGAACCTTCAAATGTCGCGACTGGCCAATCAGAATCAAGCATTCCAATGAGCCTTGTAATAAACCTCAATAATAGGTGTGAGGAAATCTGGTACAATAGCAGTATTAACCGAATGTTAAAGGCATAGTTACCCAAAAAATGATAATTATTTCATCATTTACTCACCGTCATGTCATTCAAAACCTGTATGACTTTCTTCTGCAGAACATTAAAGAAGATATTTTAAAGAACTTTGATAACCTAACAGCTTTGGGTCTCCCCTTGACTTCCATTGTATGGACACATTTCTTAAACTATCTTCCTTTGTGTTTCACAGAACAAAGAGTCATACAGGTTTTGAATTACATGAGATAAATAATGACTTATCTCATAATGAGATGTACTTAAGTACAGTACTTTAGAATCCCTGTGACCTTACTTCCATAAGATTAAAAAATCTGAAAGTCTTCCAGTTTTCACTCCAGGTGGTTAGTGGGCGTGCCATCTGAGAGATAACAGTGTCACGACAGAAGATGCACGATTTTGAACACAGGATTCTTAGAGCAAAAATACATCATCTCTTTGTATCACTAAAGGTTTGTTCTCACCAAACCCTTGCCCGAGCAGCAGGACAGCCATCTGTCAATGATATACTGCCTGCAATGTGTGTGTCAGTGAGTTACAGCCCTGCCTGTTTGTGTGTGTATCTTACCCCTCTGAGGCCCCTACAGCAGCCCCCCTGTCTCCATCAGGCTAATAGCAACAGGTGTCTGTGAGTTGATCCACACCCACCTCTCCGTAGCCATGACAACTGGCGTGTCACTAGGGACTGTATAATAAAGGGAGGCGAGATTGTATCTTGAGGAGAGACACACGCGTGTGCACACAAAGATGCAAACACACACCTGCATTCATGCATGCTTTATTACCAGCGTGCACACGCATGCATCTCTATGGGTAACGGGCAAACACTAAACTGCATGTTATTGAGAGGCGGTCACAGGAAGACAAGCATCTGTCCACGGTCCACCAGTATTCAAAGATCTTGGTTTAAAATACTTATATATGCTAATGTATATTCTCTCTCTCTCTCTCTCTCTCTCTCAGATTTGGCAGTTTTGTATTCCCTAGTTTGTGCAGAGGCAGAGAAGAGAACTAACTCTCTGTTCTCTTGAAACATGGCTGACTTCTCTCACAAAGCCTGAATCAATAATATGGATTGATCGTATCGCTCTCTCTCTCTGCCGAAGGGTTGCATTATCACGATGATGATCTGACACGACGATCACTAGCTTTATGTAACTTCTTAAAGGTCCAGTGTATGGAATTTGAGATTGCGAATCGCTTTATATAATCACTTCAGCGCTCACTCCTCCCATTCGAAGCACTACGGTGGCTGACACAGTTCTAAGATGACGTCACGTTTTCGCTTCAGCTCCTTTAATACGCAGTCGCCTTGCCCTTAATTTTGACCTCTCAGGATGAGTAAAGTTTTAATTGTTAAGATTGGGCTCACCCTGTTCTCCACTGGGGATAATGCTGCTGGGGCAAAACACATAAACAGTCTAAGCCGTGGCGTGACATTCAGCGTCTGCGTATCAGACGTGCAGATGTGCCAACAACCTTCAACTATCTTCTGTTGACTATTTTGTGCTTGAGGGTTCAGCCAACCATATTAAAAAGATACAGATTGTCGACATGTCTTTTGTCAAACTTTTTTTGTGAATATGACTCATTATTTTTCTTCAGAATACATTGGTCTTCATCTGAAGCTTTTTTGACACTTGAGGTTATATTTGACACTATGTGACATATAGTCATTTTATTATTAACTCCAATTGCAATCACTAATTTTTTTATAGATAGTATAATATTATTTTATGAAAAATGTGCAACAATGTGTTTTGTAATTGCATATAAATTTAATAATGAGCTTTTTTCTTATTTTTCCTTATTCCTATCTAAAAAAACAAACAGAAAGAAGCTTTCTAAATTGTGAAACCGCTATACATTAGAAAGAAATACATTTGAATTAAATATCTGCTGTGCTATATTGAATTTTTAACAAAAGATAATTATCGTCTTTTTTCGCCTGCCACACAATCAGTGTGAAACGTATTTATCTGAGAAGTCGCCGAAAAGCTGTTCTCATGACTTCTTGCTGAGTCGACAGGAATTTATACACATCCCGAAGCAGCCACACATCCCCCTTTATGATAAATTACGACCACTGCTGCGTTTTAACCTGCCGGATAGATCTCAATATTCACCTCCCTTTGATGCTAATCTTTACCCCGGTTAATTGGTAACTCCATCCGTCCGCATATCTTGGACTGTCGCCCCCGACAACTGTGCCAATATCATTGCTCATTTAAATAACACCATATTGCTAATTGATTTCACGCCGGTGCATTAGCAGGCTGTTGCACAGACCCTGGCTGATCTTCGTTGCTTGTTAATATTTCAACACTGTGCTTTGGGTTTTTTATTTTAGCACCCTCGCCTTTATTCTGCACACACACGGCTTGTTTTGTTTTTGTGCATCGGTTTGGAGAAATGTTTTATACAGGCAGGTATGCTTACGCGGGCACTCATTAGCTGGCTCTTTAATCTAGGGAACAAAACTAGGGTCTTTCTGTTCTCGTGTCACCTTTATGAAGGTATGAATTATTCAGCAGGCTAGTCAAGCAGTTTGTGTCCTGGCAGGTGAATGCCCTATGACTTTTATGCAGGTGGAAACCAAAGATGGCTTTCCCGGATAGCCATCAGCCCTTTAGTGGGGCCTCTCTCTTTTCCTTTCTCTCCTTCTCTCTTTCTTTCTCTCTTGCTTTTTGTGGAAGTGAGAGGGGAGACCCCAGACCCTGACCGTTGGTTTCAAATGAGTGGTCTATGATTCTTCTTAGCTGGGTCAGGCCAGCTTATTTGATGTTGTGATACATTTTGAGTTCTTTTCTTCTAAAAAAAATATTCCAAAAAAATGAAAGAAAGAAAACCGCACAAAAATGCAGTATATATATATATATATATATATATGTATATGTACAGCTTTCCTGTGGCTCAGTGGTCAGAGGATGGCGCTAGCAACGCCAAGGTCATGGTTTCGATCTCAGAACATACTCAGATACAATGTATAGTATATTGCAATGTAAGTCGCTTTGGATAAAAGCGTCTGCCAAATGCATAAATGTATATGTAAATGTAATATATTCTGTCAACTATATAGTTATTCTCGAATGTTAGCTCTGTTAGGGGCGATTCACATTTCACGTCTAAAAGTAAAACGTTAGCCGCACTGCTTTCTCATCTGCCTAGCAAAGCGAGAGCATCGCACCGCATGCGCTTCTCGACCCGGTCGCTCCCTATTTGCGTATGGCTGCCGCGTGTCTACATTTAAAATAACAACCTTATGCATACCGCTATAACATTAATGTTGATCCTAAAAAGATAGTTTGTCCAAATATTTTCATCAAAATTCTTTAGCCTTTACCAACCCCACAAGTCGTTTAAACTATCTCTTGTTCTTTCTCTTGTTGTTGTGGTGCGTTAATCTACAAAACTCTTCTTCACACAAAATGATTTGCACTCAAGAGATACAAACATATTTTGTTATGATGGAATAAAACAAAACACATTTGTATCTCTGAGTGCATATTCTTTAATAACCCTCATGTCGTTCCAAACCTGTATGATTTTCTTGCTTCTGCAAAATACAAAAGAAGATATTTTAAAGAACGTTGCTAACCAAACAACATTGACCCCCCATTGACTTGCATTGTATGGACACAAAACCAGAGACATTTCTCAAAATATCTTCATTTGTGTTCCACAGAAGAAAGAGCAAGGCTTTAAATGATATGAGGGTTAATTAATGATGACCATTTTTATTTTTGTGTGAACTATCCCTTTAAGCATGTTTAAATTAGGCTTCGGTTTTATATGTACACACTTTATTGGTTTCCTGTTTTTGTCTCTTAATGGAACGGTTGCTTGGCATCGATGAAACGTATACTGACATTGGCTTGTCTTTTTCCGTGGCTCTCATTGTGGTTGTCAAGGTTTATTTGCACAGGTATGATTAGACAAGAACACACAGGGGCTGTAGGGAAAAAAGTAATTAAAAGACCAGAGGAAGACGAATGTCTTTCTGCCCCACAATGCATCTGATACGCCTGTTAGCTTTCATAATGACTGTACTGACATTGTGTGTGTATGTGCCAGTACACTTAAAAATAAAGGTGCTTCACAATGCCATTGGAGAAACTTTTTTGTCAAAATTGTTCCATAAAGAACTGTTTCTGTTTCACAAAAGGTTCTTTGAGGCGAAAAAAAGGTTCTTCAGAATAGAAAAAGATAAGAAAGAGATGGTTCTTTAAAGAACCTTTGACTGAATGGTTCTTTGTGGAACCAAAAATGTTTCCTCTATGGCATCGCTGTGAACCTTGCACCTTGACCCTGAGTAAAAGTGAATTAATTAAAAAAATTAAAGTGAATGTGTGCATTTCTCAAGAAAATCTGTTTTCTGGCCACCCAGTTTGTCGTGACACACCCGGCACAGCCGATCGAATATCCACTTGGTTTGTTATGTTTATCTGTGAGAGCACACAGACTCTAAGCCAATCTAAACCTTTACATTGTTGCACCGAATTTAGGTTTAAAAGTGAACTTGAAGCTCATTCGGTAGAGCATTGCGTTAGATTTCCTGGGCATGGAAAAATGTGTAAATTGTTTGTAAGGTAAAATTACAAATCTCTTTGGATAAAAGCATCGGTCAAATGCATTAATGTACATGTAAGATGCGTATCACTGCTGTCCTTTTGAAACCTCACATCTTTTGCCATAAATCATTATTATTAGTCACCCTTTATGTTTGTCACTTGGTTTTGCAAGTCTAACCAATAAAAAGTATTAAAAAGTGCTTGTCAACTTTGACAAACACTGTCATCATTTAAAAAGTACAGTGTTTTTCCCCTTTCTGAAAAACGGTGAATTTGGACATCCGAGGTTTCGGAAGGACGGCATTTGTATGGATCTTTATCAATAAAAACAGTGCATATCAATAAACTATAATCATCACAATTTAACCGTTTAACATTAACAAATTGACACGCCAACATAAGTACAATGAAAATTCTTAAAATGTACAGTATATATTCAAATGCATAAGTTGTACTAACTCAAATACGTTTTAGTTGTTGTTTACTTGGCCAACACGATCAGCTCATCTTTACATAAATGTGACATCGCATGAGAACAAACAGGTGTACAGTATTGGCTTATAAAAGCAGGGATCATTTCAGGTGAGTGGAACCTGATCACAGATCCAGTACCGATTACAGTGCGTCATTCTCTCAAACCACGTAAACTATACTGGCACTGGTATCTTAAGAACATTAAGACTGGCCGAACTGCCACTCCACAGCTGTCAATGGGGGAATACTGCGATAACTTACCGAAAGCTCAGATACCATATGGCTTTAAAACTTACTGTAAATAAAAAGGTGTTCTGAAGGTGAGCAGGTTACCTACTGTAAGCAGGTATCTAAGGAAATGCACGAATGTCAATGCTGTAATTAAATAAAAACACTAAAATCAATCATTTTATAAATGTAATACACTTATCCAAAGTCTATCTAAGACCTCTTTAAGCTCTCTTAAAGTCCAAAATGTTTGTAGAGAGACCGTATGTTTGCATTGTGAGCCGCTATAGACGTCCAAACCTCTTGGTTCTCTCTACTGCACTTGTTGTTGATGTTTTAATTGTTCCCTAGACGCATCAACACAAGATCGGATTCCTGTCGTTAACGTGCTGACTGTGGTCAAGTGAGCCTAAGATGTCCAGTAAAGTTAAATGAGACCGCAATGTATGGTTGGCTTTAGTGACGACTGTGACGGTTCATACATGTCAGATAACAGCTTTAAGATTAATATATTATATATGTTTAACAAGGAATTTTATCATACAACAACAGTCATATTGTATATTGTAACAATTTGCAAAAAACAAATGCACAAATCTTCAAACAAGTGTAGTGGTGCATGAACTGCCAACACTCTGCATACTGATTGTGTGTATTTGAAGCATCAGATTCACACCATTAGCGATGTTGGTTGTCTCCTCTCTGTCACATGGGGGTGGATGTGATGGATCCCATGGAAGATCCAGACAATATCCTCCGCGCTCACGAACAGATCCAGCAGAGAAGACCCCGACTTGCTTGGATTGCTTTGATTATTCCGCCACGCAGGCAAGCCCACTCTGTGTTTGTGTGGGTGTGTGTTTGTGTTTGTAGGGACGGATGACTTTAAAAACGTGTACAGGCAACATACATGCGTTTGTGCTTCGTGAAAAGGTCGTGGCTTACTGTGTGGCAGGCGTGATTTGTGAGCCTTCATGTGTATCGTGTCGTGGTTAAATGCACAGGATGTAAAGCAGGCCTGATGGTTGTGTTTGAATGCCCTGTCATATTCACCGCGGAACAGGCCACCTTAGTGTTCCGCTCTGATGTACGGACCTGGTGACACCATGGCAGCCAATCCCTGCGCACGTGGTGGTTCCGATCCTATAAGTACCGTGACAAGGTGTACTTGGCTTTTCACTATGACGGATCATGTTGTGGTAGCGTGCCTATAGTGAGGTGTGAGTCCTGAATTTCTGTGACCTTTGTAGGATGCTCGTTTTTCACACAAAGAAACATTTATACAAGAGGAGCATTAGCTAAGATAGGATACGAGCCAGAGGATCAGATGGTTCAGTTTGCTTTGTTAAATGGAGTTCAAACCACACAACAACATTTAAAAGACTTATTTCAGACGTTTGATAAATAAATCCTTCCTTATTTATTGGTGGGCACAACTAATCATGACTAGGAGACTCGGGTGGAGCCGTATCAAACACCTGATCAATTTCTTTTAGATAGACATGATGAATTGGGTGACTCATAACACATTTTTGTGTCGTGATAACATTTATGTCACAGGTCTCATAGAAGCTGTTTAAATATATATGACTAAATTATTTTACAGAAAGAGCTTTATAAGTCTAGAAATAGAAATGAGTGTACTTATGATTATTCAGTAAGCATTAGATAAAAGACAGAAGTGAACAGCATTTAGAGTATGCATGTCATTTCAGCCATATAAAGCTTGTGCATAATGAAATGAAACAACATAAGACAATACAACACTACTGTCCTATATAATATGTTATGTTAAATAGACTAAATAAAAATGTTAAGCATGAACTAAATGATGTCGTAGAATTTGGTTCCAAAAGGAGATAATTCAGTTTTTAAAAATGTACAATAGTTTTGTTTTTTATCATGTTATCATGTTTTTATTTTGTTTTAATGTGTTAGTTAGTTGTTTTTTTTAGTTATTATGGCTTAAATCAAAATTGATATTAATTGGAATTCTCAATAAAAAAATATGATTTTTGGAACCAAACTCTTCATTTACATTTCTTCACTTAGCATTAGCAAAAAATACTAACAAATTAGAGAGCATTTAACATTTTGTCAATAAGATAACAAAAAGTACCGTTTACAAAGCCCTGTTTACAAGTATGACTAGATGTGAAGCTGCATACACAGAGCATAGACAACACATAACTTTAAACACAATATTGTTTTATATTGACCAGTTGTCAGGCTGGGTTGAATTGAGAACAGCTTAATTCCTGGAAAGCACATCTCGGTGTGGCTCTCATGTACTCGTGAGCTTAAATCTGCCCTCAAACTCTTCTTGACTGTTCCTGTCTGTGACACCAGCTATATAAAGCTCAGAGGGCACGAAATCTCTACCTGTAAACATCATGGTTCACTTCCTGTGACTCATCTCACATCCGTACCTCATCTTATGTCATCTTATGAAGATTTGTTAATTAGCTTCTATTATTATTGAAAACTTTTGGAGAAGATTTTGCTTTGTCTTTTTATCTTATTATTCTTAACATCTCAGTGCATTATGGAAAGCTATTCAATTTGAGTAACTTGCGGTTCTGTGTGTGTTTGTGAACAGGTTGTGGGAAGACATACACTATGTTGGGAACGGACAGAGAACCCGGCATCTACGTTCGCACCTTAAATGACCTCTTCAAGGCTATTGAAGAAACCAGCGATGACATGCAGTACAGTGTCTCAATGTCTTACCTAGAGGTAAGATCTTCATTTGGGTGTTAAATAGGTTCATATTTCACCTACAGGCCTATCGCCATGTTAAATAACCGCACATCGTAAAATAAGTTCCTCATTCAGTTTTAAGCATCTTTAATAGGGTAATGCATACATGATAAGATAATCAACACACCCGTGAGGAGCGACTGATATCACATCTGGTTATCATCTTTTGTCTCCTGATCTTGTTGGCTTAGTGACTATCTCAGCATCCTAGATAGAGCAATGCTGTATTGATATAAGAACGCTCTAAACAAAGGCACTTTAAGCCTCTTTTAGACATCAAATGCTCTGCTGTGTCACGTTGAGAAACAGTGTCACGTTTAGAAGGGAAAGACAAATTGCTTGTTGGCAAAACGCGGTCCGGAAACAATGAAAAATTGTCGAAATAGGTTGAAACGGAAAGAACGGTCCACTGGATTCCTAAAAAGGACGGGAATAGAAGTTTAAATACTGTGTCCTCGGATATTGCTGTAATTTTCTTCTCCTCTCTGCCGGGAAAAGAGACTATTGTAAGGGTGAAATAACATGCTGTCAAGTGACAGTTCTGAGGAAAAGATTCAGAACTGACTTTGATTGACAGAATAATATGAGCGAAAAGACAATTTTCTTTACAAAAAATAAAAATTCAGCATGTATGTGTGAACTCATCACCTGAATGAACATCACCTGTCAACAACAGACGACAGGTGGGGAGTTTGAAACAATACAGGAGACAATACAGATGGTAAATCAGTGGGTCAGCAACCACATCACAACAGGTATCAACCTCAACCTTAGCAACTGCATAGCAACACCTTAGCAACCACCACAACAGTTCTGCTAATTACAGCACCACACATTTTCTTGTAGACAAACACACCTAGACATATTTAGAGCATTTGGAATAACATAAATACTATTTACGGCATACTACCAAGTATTGTATACTACTGGGCGAAGTATTGCTTTTCATAAATATTGTGTAAAACTGTATGCAGTTTTGAACTGTATTATTCTATTACTACAACATAGTATTTTATTACCCTGTTTTATTAGTTTAGTTAAGGTTCTTTTTTGCAGTTATCCCATACTATAAATCTGTTGTTGACATAACATCTTCACTGTCACACAAGATAAAAATACAAATAATTAGTATTGTAATATTTTTAAACGCAGTAAATGATTAAACTTTTTTGTATTTAATGGAAAATTGCAGTTATTCGATTTTTTTATTTATCTATTTCTAAATTTCGTCACTGAAAACCATGTCCTTCTGTGTGACACATCTGATCAGGCAGTTCCACAGACAACTTGACTGTATACATACATATACATTTATTTGTGCTCACTCACACTTAAACACTCAGTATGCCACACACACACAAACACGCTGTATGGTTTGTGTTATTTGACTTATTTAGGTTGTATGAGTAAGCCACTCCATCCACACGCGGAAAGAGCAACGCGCAGTAAATAGCACAATGCTCTCCTGTCCCGTGCTTGTCTTACACCTTCACATTGAAAAGTCCTGTTTACACTGGGCCGTCCAAATGCATGAGGGGGTGCCGTCCTGTAGAGAAAGCTTTTTTATTCTAGGCTTCTGCGGTTTTAAGTCCAGACCTCCCAGTTCATCCTGTTTTGTTTTTCCTCTTTCCGTCATCTGTATCTGTAGCAGGTCTTCTCGCCGTCCCCGTCAATGGCTTCCATTCATGCAGTTAACATCACCCTAAAATTATCACACGCTTACTGTACATCACAGCGACCTCACTGGCAGTGATGACATGTTACGTTTCCATTTACTTTAAATTGAGAGTTTTTGAGGAGCGTTCAGGATGTGGCCTTGTTCTAAACAGGGTTGAATGAAGCCTATTGAAATATTCTGAAATGTTAAATACTCAAGGTTCACATTCAGCCCTAAAGACATCCTGGAAAAACAAAAGTAAACATTAATGCCGTAGGTTTGTTAAATTCTTGAATATAATTGGTTAACACGCGTTTTACACTATTTGTTTCATTTTTAACAGACACTTTGTTTCATTTTTAACAGATACTAACAACAATTTTTTGTTAAATAGGTGTTACTCTGAAATATGTCACTTGGGCTGATAGGATCTATAAAGTAGTTTGTATTCACTGTTCTATACTGTCAAATGCATAAATGTCCAACCTTGGTCTGCATGGTCTGTTATATTTTTGTGCTGCAGATTTACAATGAGATGATTCGAGACTTACTGAATCCATCTTCTGGATTCCTCGACCTAAGAGAGGATTCAAAGGGAGAAATACAGGTGGCTGGGATCACGGAGGTCTCCACTATCAACGCACGTGAGGTGCGTTTTAAAAATGCTTTTCATCCACGTCCAAACGTCAGTTTTTAAAGTTGCATTATGAGTTTTCCTCGCTTTTCTCTCTCGCTCAGATAATGGAGTTGTTAATGAAAGGAAACAAGCAAAGAACTCAAGAACCGACGGCAGCCAATCAGACGTCTTCTAGGTCTCACGCCGTGCTCCAGGTGGTCGTGCGGCAACAGAGCCGATGTCGAGACATCCTCCAGGAAGTGCGATTCGCACGGCTCTTCATGATCGATCTGGCAGGCTCTGAGCGGGCTTCACAGGTTTGTGAGAGCATCAATTTAAGGGCTATTCATCTTTTGGAGAGTTACATAAAAGCTTAGTCATTTGCTTTCGGCAAGCACAGTGGGCGAGCAGAGATCTATGTCGAATCCATACATTCAATAATCAGGAATATTAAAGCTATCAATCTTTGTTTCAACAAAAGCTGGCGCCGTCAGCTCCGATTATATTCAAAATCATATATCAGCCGGTGACTAGAAAAACAATTCAGGAGTGATTTATCGTTAGTTCATAAGCATGGGGAACATTTACGACTTTTAAGTTGAAAAATGTTTTTAGATATAAGTGATTGTTGTTTAGATGTTATTATGTGTATGGTATTGCCACAAGTCATGTATATTTTTGTAATTAAAGGAAATTATGAATCATATTAAAGTGTCATTTTCCAGCACAGCACAGAGGATATTATGGAAACTGCTAAAATTGTTAACCACTCAGGCTCCCCGTGGGTTTAAACATGCATGTGACAGGCACAAAAACAGCAGATCGGGTTGTTTATGGGGTTATTGTTGCTCAGAAACAAGAGTGCTTATTTGTTCTCTGTTGATGAGAAAGACAAGCCGGTTACACACCTCTTCGGCAAATAAGACGAGTAACAGCGCCACCTGCTGGAAGTCTGAAGCATTACTCTAACTCAAAACATTTAATTGTGTAATTTACTCACACATATATTGTTTACGATTTTCTTTTCTTCTCCGATAAGATAGAAAAATCACAGATGAGATCACTTTAATATCTTAATTGTTTTTTCTAGATATAAATGAGATTAAATTAAGAGCAAATAGAATATTTTTCTTAAGTCTCTTTTCAATCTCAGATATTTGTCCTGAAATAAAGAGGCAAATCATCACAAATGTCTCAGACGAGATTATTGTACCATTAAATCTACATTTAATTAACACCTCCATACTCAAATTTATTTTTTATTTGTAATTATCTTTTTTTTCTTGTATTTTATGAGAAATGTCTAAAACCTGGTTATGCGAAACAACTCAAAACTGAATGACTGTTCAACATTTTTTAAGTATGCCCGTGGAATTGTAGAATCAACACTATGATCAGATAAAATAATGCTATAACTACTCATGTCTTTCAGACACAGAACAGAGGTCAGAGGTTAAAAGAGGGCGCTCACATCAACAGATCTCTGCTCGCGCTGGGGAACTGCATCAATGCCTTGAGTGAAAAAAATGGCAACAAATTTGTCAACTTCAGAGATAGCAAACTCACCCGACTGCTCAAGGTACCACCAAACAGATTCATGACATTTTTACTTTAAAAATGAATGATTAGATTAAGTCACAAATCTCTAGAGGTTGTCTTACCGGCTCATGCGATCTTCACAGGATTCTCTGGGAGGAAACAGTCGGACAGTGATGATTGCCCACATAAGCCCCGCCTCTCTGGCCTTCGAAGATTCACGGAACACCCTGACCTACGCCGACCGTGCCAAAAGCATCCGCACACGGGTTCGTTCACGAATATACAAACTCTGAGAATTTCTGTAAGATATTGTACCATTTGTGTATCTTACTTTCAAAGCCACTTATGTAAGGAGCCACAGACATCTTCCTAAAACATTTTTGTGCATCACTGTTCAAACTGTGGGCTTTTGATTTGGACACCTTGTGTTAGAAAAGTTGATTGTTACATGTCAGCTCTGTCTTTCCAGGTCAAAAGAAACCTGTTGAATGTGTCTTATCACATCGCCCAGTACACCAGCATTATTTCCGACCTCCGCAGCGAGATTCAGAGACTGAAGAAAAAGATAGCGGATCAGGCCAGCAGACAGCCGAACCCAGACAGGACAGATATCCGTCACGTTCAAGGTAACATCCATTCTATACACTCATATGCCGTGCTATTGTGTTTGGAGGTTGAAATAACAAATTTAAGTAATTTATATTGTAGGTTGTGATATAAATTAGGAATTAGTAAATGACTCATCGAGGTTTAATGTGAAATGTGTAAATATTGATTGTAAAATATAAAAGAAAACATGATCTCCTGCAGATCGATAAATGTGTAGCATAACAATTTTTTTCAGCCGAGGTGCAGGCGCATTCCTCTCAGAAGAGTCGAGCAGAGATGGACCACCTGCGGGAGCAGCTGATCGATGCATTCAGACAGCAGATGGACATCAGAAAACACCTTATGGAGCTGGACAACAGTAACATGGAGATCCAGATAGACACGTCCAAACACCTGCTGACGATCGCAGAGTGAGTTTTCATTCTGCACATAAACCCACAAAAGTCATAAACCCTCCCAAAAGCACACAACGGAGATGTTTTCTCTCTGTGTCCAGCTGGGAGCAGGAACGCTTTAGGAGGAGAAAGAAGTGGCACGGGGAGAGGAGGAAGGAGAGTTTTAATAAAGATGAAAGTGAGAAAGATTCAGACTCACCAGAATCTCTGCCGGACAGCTCAGAGACGCCTGAAGTGGTCATCGCCAGAGAGAACCTTGTTACGCTCATGACTGAGCAGAAGAAAAAACTAAAACAGAAGGTAATGTGTGTTGGTAGCGACTAGGGGTCAGCAGCACCGACGCTCAAACAATATCATGGGACCAAACAATTTATTTAGCAAACCATTTAGTTTGAGCAGCATATTTTCTTTCAGTTTAATTGCCTTGTAAAAAATGAGACGTTCTTGTGGTCTCTAGATATTGCTCAGATGCCTCTGATTTGAACAAACCTCAAATCCCAAGTATAATAATAAAAGTTAAGATCTATCGATAGTAATCCTTAAGATGTATCGATAGTAATCCTCCCAATCCTCTCAGGCAGGGCTGGAGCAGCGTCTGGCGGAGCTGAGGGAGAAAGCTCGGCGTCTGGAGGAGCTTCTCCCCCGCCGGGTGAGCTCAGAGGAGCAGCGAGAGGTGCTGTGCCTCCTCTGTAAGGTCCACGAACTGGAGATCGGGAACGCGGAGATGCAGTCCAGCGCTCTGCTAAAGGACAACATGATCCGGCAGAAGAACGTGGTAGTTCAGCGATTCGAGCAGCACAGGAGCCTCTGCCACGAGATCATCCAACAGCAACGCCAGTTCATTGATGGTGAGTCATTTTCAGGAATCAGAAATGAAACATGAATCACGACCAGATTTGAATCAGAACCAGCTGTTGCAATCATTAGACCAATGATGCATGGGTGCAACCGATGCATCCAAGCTTAAAGATTTATTTTATTTTTTTATCAATTTGATTTATAATTCACGCTTTTGTGTTTCATAATGTATATTTTTGTGGCTTTAGTATTTTTTTATAATAATAAATAGCACATATTGATAAAAGTGAATGAGTAGTTGTTTAAACGTATAACTGGTACTGTACACATTTGTCTTTCGGTTGTATATATGAGGAGTTTGGTTCCAAAATGAGATAACTCATGTTTTTTTTTTACTGTGCATTCCAATTAATATCAATCAAACTGCAGTTGGTTTGTTCGATTTAGGCCATAATAACAAAAAAATACAGCTAACTAATACAGCAATAAAACACAATGAAAACATCATAACATCATAAAAAACATGATTTTTGAATTTTTTGAACATTTTGGAACCAAACTCTTCATATGTTATATGTTATTGCAGATCACAGTCTTCTGGTCCCCCCACATCTCCAAGATCTCTACGAAATGTATATGAGGGAAATGGATGAGAAGAACTTGGACAGAGTCGTTGCTTTGGATAAATTCACTATTCGTACTCTCAAGGTACGTCAAGAAAAAAACATTATTACGTTGCTCCATAAAGTCAACATCCTTTCCAAATACACACACCTGGTCTTACACATAGCAAATTTACATTCAGGGCCGGCTCCACATTTCACAATCCAATAAATTGAGTCACGCCCCTTTTCTCGTAAAATACTTTAAAATACTAAATACTGTTACGTTATAGAGATGAAATGGTGTGTGAATGCAGATTTTGTACATGCACTGTGTGAACCTTAGAACCAACATTACAGTAATCATCTGTGGTCATGAACATATTCACACATTATCTGACATATGTTTCTCAAGGAGGGTTCCCTGCCCAAGATCACCCTCCCCAGCAGAGGTCGTGACCCCCTGCAGGAAATGGATTCAGATCAAGAGAGCGTTCGCACTCTGGGCTCAGACAACAGACAAGGTCGGACGAAAGTGAGGAGACACACGCTGCCTCCGATATTCGCAGAGTCTGACGGGTAAGAGGAACGCAAATTTATTTCCTCTTATTTGATGTTCTGTATTGTTTCTGTAGGTAAAGGATTGCGCTAACATCCCAGGGAATTCACATATAATGCTATAAAGTATAAAATGTATAGCTTGAGTCTTCTGTAAGTCACTTTAGAGAAAAGCATCTGCCAAATGTAAATAATGTAATGTTTCAACTTTTTCAGCTTTATTGTACCTCCTAGTGTGAATGTGATTGATAATGGACTTTTTATAGTCTTTTTAAGATAATGTAGTTTAAATAACCAAGATTGGTATGGAAGTCATGATTTTCCTCTGGGTTTCACAGAGACAGTTATCGAGTATTTAAGAGCAGTCACAAACAGATGAAGAGCTCTGAAGTTATGACTCCACCACCCATTCACATTAACGGCCTCGGCAATAGAGAGGTGAGAAGTTCTGGAAGTATATTAGTTCATAACAAACCTGTACTATACAAATACAATGCATTGTTAAATATTAACATCACTTTATTAATATAAACAAACTAAAATATTTGACTTTATATTGGTTTCTGTCATTTATCATGAATGTAATTAAATCTCATTAATGTCTATATGTCTGCAGCTGTTGCCATCTGTCCTGGATGATGCTCTGAGATACAGTCATCTCAGTCACAGTATGAGCAGTCATCTGGATTCTTCACCAGACAGCAGTGAGAACAGCACAGACGCCCCGTTGACACCCAAAGGTAAGTGTTCCTCTGCTCCTTTATCTGCGTTCTGAACCCCTGATGGTGTTTTTAGTCATAATTTACTACACCGGCTCTCTGGAATACTTGATTCTGATTGGTCAGTTGTGGTATCCTAGATAAATTTACGATGGGAAATTTTTCATTGATAAAATGTTGTGAGAGGATCTACATTTGTATCATTCCGTAACATTTGTATTGCCTTTTTGTACTATGAACATTGTAGTAAAAATATTTTTACTACATGACTGTGATTTTTGCTTCTTTTAATATTATGCGGAAATTATTGGACAAACATTCTCATTTGTTCCAAAATCTCTTAAATCCCACCAGAGAGACAGCAGATTTTAAGGGGTGTGCAGAATATTGCAGTGAAGGCTGCACGTCGCCGCTCTAAGGTCCTGGAATTAGATGCCCTCCGATTACACCCGCCGCCGTCTCCCCTTGACCCAAAAAAGCACATGAGTAATCTGTCTCTGAGCGATGCTCCCCCTAAAGGACCGATGCTGGGTCGCGGGAGACAACCCAGCCCAGAGCTGCGCCACGCCACCTCTGACGACAACCTGTCCAGCAGCACAGGAGACGGCCCAGTGCCCAATGGCACCTGGACGCGGCCGCGGAACCGTCAGGCTGTGAAGAACACCGTACAGAGGGAGCAGGATTTTGAGGGTCGCAGGCGCAAGAGGAGATCTCGATCATTTGAGGTCACAGGACAAGCAGTGAGTTTTTTTTTTTTTTTTTTTTATTCAATTCAATTCAAGAATTTTCAAGTTTATCAATTTTATCAATTTTATCAATTTTATCAATTTTATCAATTTTTATATTTTTATTTATTTTTATCAATTTTATCAATTTTATCAATTTTATCAATTTTATCAATTTTATCAATTGATTTCTGTTATACAAAATAGCTTTAAAAGTAAATAATAAAAATAATTGCTGAAAATTGAGAAGAAATAAAAATAACAATCAAATAACTTAGAATGAACAATGTTTTAAACTTTGTAATACTATACAAATAAAAACGACTACATTTTATTTTAACTGTCTAAAACAAACTGTACATCTCATGTACATTTTCTCTGCCCTCCAGCTGTCTCAGGCTAAAAACACCAGCCAGAGATTTCGGCCCCTAGACAGCACTTCTGATCCCCACATGCACATCAACGGACACCCCCCTGCCCCCCTTCTGCGTCCGCAACACAGAGCTCAACCTCAGCTTACAAAAGCTCGGCAAAACATCCACCAAACAGGTCAGAATTCCAGTCATTCAAGTTTTATCCGATCTATGTTTCTATATCCATTTGATTTGTTGTTGACTTTTTTCATTCAAACTCCATAGGATCAACAGCAGATGTCACTTCCTCCAACCTGCCCTCCCACCTCATTAAGCGTGGACCCCAAACCAGACAACTTCAGCCTCTCCTGTACGTCACCACCACCGGGACGGGTGCCCAGCGCACCCGTAAACACTGATGGCATTCATGCTTTTCTCCGTAGACTCTTTCGCCCTGACCCCCCGCTCCCGCACAAATGATCCCCTTCGTAAATAAGACTGAGACCAAGTGGAATGTTTTATCGCATTGGAAGAGTGTACCACGGCATCAAGCTTTTTGACGTGGAAAAAAAAGCGTATGACCTGGGCTGTCATTTGCATTTGATTCTGAGGTTTTGCTCAAATTCTTGTAGTTTTTCTCTGACAGGATGTGACTTGCAATGCCTGCTTAATTTTTTTTAATGTATTGGCTTCTACAAATGGCAATAAACAATTGCCGTGACTTAAGCAGCCTTGATTTATGTCAAACTATATTCCCACAATGATATGCAAAAATGTTCCCGAACTACTGTAATTTGACAGGGGATAAAACCTGCCTCAAATATTTATATCAGGCCGTATAGTGACAACAACGCTAAAACAATTACTGAAAAAATCACTTTGGTCTACTGGAGTAAAATGGAGATGCTTGTTTATGCGCGTGAAGAGTCACATATACATGTCTCATTCCACAGGGAACAATATCTATTTCACAGCTTCCGGCGCTGTGAATGTATTGCTCCCTCAGGCCTGGCACCAATGAATGTACTGTCACATTACTCATAAATAATGTCTGTCTTCTATGAATGTGATACTGATGATGCACACTGCTCCATTACCGATGTCATTTTGTGTTTACTGTAATAATCAATGTTATTTTGCCTTTACTGTCATTCAGGTTTCGGCATAGCTTTCTTTTCAAAAATCCTTATGGGTTTGTGTTAGTTCTTAGTACCAGACGAGAAGGCATATTTAATGTGGTCCAGACCCTCAATTCATTGTTTTTAAAAAGAAAAAAAATGACTGCTGCCTTTACTTTTAAAAACGTTCTCAAAGTTTGTGTATTTTTTTCTTATTAAACGTGCATAGACACTTTTCTACTCTTAATTTTATACCTTTTTTGTAACCAAAATAAATTTGATTGACAAATTGATCACTTTTAGTGTATGTATTATGTATCCTGATTAACATTGTTTGACTGTTTTTAAAAGTGCTACGGGTAGAAATTTTTACATAAAAGTAATTGATTGGTGTTTTATACATTATCAAAAACAAAACCAGTTAAGTAATGAATAAATGGTTTCTTTATAAAAGCCAATGATCACTCAGACGTGATTAAGGTTTCTGATCACAACAATATTGATAACATTATTATTGTACAGCTCTTGTAATGTATCATATTTTCCTTTTTGGCTTCCACTCAGTAGATATCAAGATTACATGTGAATGTTTCAGTGTAAACAGATTTCTTCTGTTTAAATTGACCAAGCAAAACAATGCAAACGTATCACAATGTCTGCCAAGTGAGCATTGCAACAAGTGCTTTCTCTTAAAAAAGTGCAATAATTTATTAAGTGTAATGACTGTAAAATAACCAATGCATTTGGCAGACAATTCCAATCCAAACTAAATTATTGTGCACTCAGGCGTCACATTTATATGAATTATAATAATATAATTATTATTTTAATTCTCATAATTATAATACATTATTACATTTAATAAATACGAGTTTAACATAATGTATTTTCTTAATATTTATACAAAAAAGTATACAAAATTACATATACAATATTCAATTTCTTTAATGTCATTTTTCTTCACTGCAAAACCTTAATATTTAAACATTAACCAGAATAAAACAGAATCATATATGACTTTTCTCTTAAATAAAAACAACAAAACATATATGAAGAACTATTTTTTATTTTAATAAACACACAGTTTGATATACTGTGCAGTGTAATTCTTGTCTGGACGGTGCATGCGGAGTTCGACGGTTGTCGACCAATCAGCGCCACGATACAAGTTCCCGAGGCTTGTGATTGGCTCTGATAACGTTGACCAACCAGACGCCTCGGAACTTGTATCGCGGAGCTGATTGGTTGGCTGCTAGCTTGATCCAGCTGATGGCAGGGGCGTGAATAGTGTTGATATCTGACTGGTTTTTAATTGTTATTTATTTATTTGCAATATTAATAGGAAAACACCGGTTTCATTTGGGAGAACGGAATGACATGTCTTAATTTATTTCATACGTAAGTACGCGTCCTTTTCTGAGCTTTAGGAGCAGCTGTTAGCTCGTTAGCGTTAGCCGTTAGTGTTGACACATCGATAGCTACGGAACAACCTCGTTATTGCATCGACACTTTGTGTATTTGGCGTTAATAGTTCATCCCTAACTTAATAACATGTATAGAATATATACCAGCTCAAATGAAACGGCAAAAACGCAGTACAGCCGTTATTGACCTAAACCGCGCTAGCAGGACCAGCCTGTCAGGGGCGCAATAATATTGGATATGCAACAATAATTTTGGAAACTGTGCTTTTTAGTTAATCGGCAACACGCGTCTCCATACATTAACTGCATAAGCTATTTTTGTGCGTTCTTATCTGTGCTTACCTTTGCACTCACCTTTACTCTCAGTTCTTCTTTTATGGCATGATCACATGTTTGGTGTTTTGTAGCCGTGTCTGATCCATGCGTCAGTCAGCTGAAGCATCCTGGAAGAATGCAGCCAGCAAGTAGAAGAGATGCTGGAGTTTGGCATCAGACGAGAAGCCTGCTCTACAAGAACCTGCTTATCAAATGGAGGACCAAACAGCAAAGTCTTCAGGTGCTTTTCATGTTTCGCTAACAAACATGCATTCTTGCCTTTGTGGATGCATTATTATATGTTGCAGCATTAAAGCGTTTTCTGAAAACAGTGACAAACTCACTCTGGAATGGGTTCTTCTTTTAATGTTTATTTAAACTGCCAATTTCATTTTATACATGTTAGGCTATTTAGCCATGCAGTGTAGTAACCGGACGATTGTTGGTTTGACATGTCAAGAGGATGCCACAATGGAATCAGCAAAAACATTGTTTCAGTCTGTGTGTAACTGTTTGTATTGTAATAAAGAGGAAAGAAACAACGGCGGGACTATCAAAACATTACTCTCTCTATCTCCAGTTCTGTGCGTTTGGGGTGAGATCTGTTTGGCCTACCAATGGAAGACAGGGAAGCCTGTGTGAAATTGATCATTAGTTTACAGTATCAGTTTGGTTGGGTGGCACAAAGCAAAACCACTCACCTTTAAACGAAGCTGTAAAAGAGCCTGGGAAGTTGAGTGCATAGTCTTTTAAATGGTAGGATGGTTGTTTGGGTTTTGTGGGTGTACATTTTATGTGGACTCGGGCAATGAGTCTTGATCAAGAGACTTGTCCGAGTATGTCTATGAATCTCTGGATAAAATAGATAAAAGTATCATCTAACAGACTTTAATAGATTTAAACACAATTTCCTGCTTCTCAAAGCTAGAAGTATAGACCTAATTCTATTGTTTAGTAATTCTGCTTCCTCTGGTGAAATTATATTCCAATGTCTTTGCAAACACATTTATGGCTCAGCAGTCTTTAAAACGTCTCCTACCCGTACGTATACCCGTACGTCTCCACACGTTACCACGTATATTTTATTTAAGGTAACTTTCTCTTATCTATATTTAATACCTTTAAACCTCCTGCTTGTTTTGTGAAGGGCCACATAAGAGTCATTTAGAATTAAAAGGCGGTTAATGATTGTGTTGGTAATATCTGCACTTGCCATCAATACACTGCCGTTTTTAAACAGACATTTTAAAGGGAAGCTTGATCCATCATTGAAAGCTTTCAGAATGGACCAGAGTAAATGATGCACTAGTCATGCTTGGGCTCTTTGCCAAGCGGCTTCACAGCTGTATTGATTTTCCTGGAGGTGGAAATACAGAAGCAAGTTGTGCTGCTGTGTGCTGAGATGTTGGGTGAAAGGGTCTTTATCTTTGTAGTCAGTGTAGATGTTGAATTCAGATATTCTGATCCACTATTATGTTTTGCCAAGGATTGTTTGGCAGTAAAGAAAATGGTCGTTTTATTTTTGGGTCCCAAAATCTCCAGAATGTTATGTACCCTTGGGGATCTTTTTTATATTGCTATGTAAAAGATGTAACACTCATTGTGGTACGATACACAACATCATCTAGGACAAAAAAAGTACACTCATGTCATGGTGGTCATGTGTTTATGGTGTCCCTAAGGCATTAAGTCAAGGGTCTGTAAAACTTAAAAATGTGTTTTCTGAATAACGTTCTATTTCTTGCTGATGGAGATTGAACTGTTCTTTTTGTGTACAGGAACTGATCCTGCCCTTGCTTCTCTTGGGTCTTCTCATCCTCATCAGCACCCTCAACCCACACGTCTCATACGGCAGCATCAGCACCAAGGAGCTGGAGTATGAACATGACCTGTCACTCAAAGGTCTCGGTTACACTCCCATCAACAATATCACCACTCACATCATGGAGGAGGTGATACGGGAACTGCGTGAGTCGCCTTAATTACAGATACAGTTTGTATCCAACAATCTGTGAGCAGTCCGTAGACGTCTTTACACGTCCTACCTCAAGTAAAGTAGGCTTTTGATGTATTTGAATAAGTCATAGTTTTATTTTGATTCCTCAGGCTTGAATGAGCCTCATTTGGAAACATTTTCTACCGTGGAAGATTTGGAGAATGCCAGTCGCTATGAACCTGATGGCTACGTGGGAGTGGTCTTCTTGGACTCCATGTCGTACCGACTTCGATTTCCCTACAACCAACTTCCTCTTCCTAGTGATTTCACGGAGTCCATAAGTGAGTGTCTCACCCTGTTCAACACCCTCTTTGATTCATTAGTGGCCATTTTAATGGAACATTTTTCCAGAAAATGTAAAAAAAAGTGTTCTCTGATCTCCAGCAAGCTGTTATACAAACTATGTAAACTGCCGTGCCGGCAACTATTGGTACTCTGGATTCATACGTCTGCAGTCCCTCATTGATGCTGCCATCATACAGGTGATTGAGATGAATAATTGAATTGCATTTAAGCATGTTAATACTGTGTGGCTAGGTCTGTCTCAGGTGTGGGATGAATGTGACTTTGACCTTTGCAATCTACGCAAACAATACAGTTAGCTCTACACTGTGGCAGGAGATAAAGCCTATAGGTTTTGCAAACCTTTAGTGTGAATTCTGTAGCGATTTCACACAATCCAGTGTAATATTTTGGACTACAGAGATTTTATTTACAATAACTATGCTTTCAAAATAAAAGCCCCTTTAAAACATGTCTGTCTTAAGTATTCCGCTGCAGTGTTGAATTTATCTTTTACAAAGTGGATATCAAGGCAGCTATGTTGTAAAACCCTCTCTCTTCCTCTCCAGATGCAAACTAAGCGTCCGGTGTGGAACGAATTGAAAGTGCGAGCTGTGATGATGGGACATCCGGGTTCTGTAGAGGTCCAGAAGTTCCCTCATGCCCTCATCTCCATCTACCTGGTGCTGGCGTTTACACCCTTCGTCTCCTTCCTCATTGTAAACGTGGCGGCTGAAAAAGAGCAGCGACTTAAAGACACTATGGGGATGATGGGATTGTATGACTCTGCGTTCTGGTTAGTGCACAATTTAATGTAAAGTTGTCCATTGCTGATGTTTAAAATATAAGTAATGAACTTACAATACATTTTCTCTGAGAAAATGTTAATTTCTTTTTAATCTATAAGAAAAACGTGGACCTTAAAACATCATAAAATATTTGAATTTTAATCTTTGTTTGCATATATTTTTTGTTCACTAGGCTTTCATGGGGTCTTCTCTATGCTGTGCTGGTGATGACAATGTCTATTCTCATGGCTGTTATAGGAACCTGCACCCCGCTCTTCTCCAACAGCAACTTCTTTGTCATTTTTCTCCTCATCTTTCTCTATGGAATATCCTCTGTAAGTCCTAGCAACCATCTGGTCAAATCCTGCACTTCCAAACATTAGAGGCTGCAAAGTCATTTAAATGATTTTGAGAGCATCCTCTGGTTTGGCTTGATGTCTTTATTTATTTCTGCATACAGTGAGGATTAGTCATGTAAGTGAAAATCCAAGAAATCCAAGTTGTTAAGATTTTTATGAAAATGATCTAATAAAATAAACAGAACTTTGTTGTATTCCTCAGAAACTGAGTGGATGGTGATCTGTCTGTCACAGAATGTTTTATGATATCAGCCAAAATGAAAAGTTGTTTCCAAAGCGGAGCAAGTTTTTACCTTTAAATGAAAGAGGATGATGTTTTCTTGTGTCTTCATCCTACAGATATTCTTCTCCTTCATGTTGACGCCCCTGTTTAAGAAGCCCAAGTTTGCTAGTACGGTGGGCTCCATGCTGACGGTGGTGTTCGGCTGTCTGTCTCTCTTCACCGTTCTGATTAGAGATTTCCCCCAATCTGCAGTCTGGCTCCTCTGCCTTCTGTCTCCCAGTGCATTCTCCATCGGAATCGCTCAGGTAATGCACTCTGACCCGTGCAGGTTTCTTGTCGCAGAAAAAAAGACACTGAAGTTTAATGAGGCATTATTTTGTGTTCTGCACATGTGAAGGTGGTGTATTTGGAAGCTCAGGGTGATGGGGCGGTGTTCTCCTCTCTGCGCAGTGGTCCTCATCCACTTTATGTTCCTATGATCATGCTGTTTCTAGACTCAATTCTCTACCTGCTGTTGGCCATTTACCTGGACCAGGTGCTACCAGGTAACCACTAGAGCAGGGGTTCTCAACCTTTTTGGTCCTAAGGCACCCCCCCAATGTATTCAACAATATTCAAAGGCCCCCCTCCCGCTCACAAAATTTCTACCCAATAAAATATTTAAGGGCTTGATATATACTGGAAAAGTGTTTATATTGATATTAAAATGGACAAATAGGAAATATCTTAAAAATGTGTTTCAATGCGCATTCTGTCTAATTTGAAATGATTAGTCATCCTGAGGGCGCCTTGTAAGTCGGCAGTGGCCCCCTTGTGGGCCACGGCCCCCCTGTTGAGAACCACTGCACTAGAGTCAAAACATTTAGCAGAAACACAATTTAGCATAAGTTTCAAGGTTTGATAAAGCGACCATTTTACACGCATCACAATTTCTGGTTCCCCAGGTGAGTTTGGTACAAGGCGCTCAATGCTGTACTTCCTGCAGCCATCCTATTGGTCAAAGCGGAGTAAGCGCTATGTGGAGGTGAGCTCTGTCTATGAAGGGGAGGTGAACGGAACCCCTGTGACTGACGAGTCAGTGGAGACGGTTTCCTCTGAGTTTAGAGGAAAAGAAGTCATCAGGTACACTTCAATCGCAAAAATAAATCTATCCTGTTTGCTTAGAGATCATTTATATATTCAATGGGTAAAAAATCTTATAGATTTTGAAGCAGTGTTCTGAAAGCAATTATTACTCTGGCAATCGATATTGCGTTGATCAGAACAATAAAGTGATTAAGACAGTGCCTGGGGAAAAAATAGATGTTTTTAAAGCAGATATGTGCTGAAATCATCCCAAACTTAAAGATTTGGGTCAATGCTGCATCGTCCTTCAGGAACTAAGTGTTGTGCTGCCAAAACTGCAAATAAATATCCATCACGACTATTCTGAGTCTTTCTGTCTTTATAATTCATTAGAATCTGCAATATCCGTAAAATCTACAAAGATAAAGACAGCACTGTGGAGGCTCTGAGAGGTGAGATGTTCTGTGCTCACATTTGTTTTCATATATGTGCAGTGTGCATCCCTCTCCTCAGGATTTATGCATTCATAGAATAGACTGTTTTAATAGTGGAGAAATAGAGCTTGAAGTATAAACAAGGGTGTGTTTGTGTTGTCAGTCAAAAAGGACATTCCCAATCCAATGCAATGTATTTTATTACACAAGATCATAAAGAAAGTAAATTGGGTTGTTTGGATTCAGTGTTAACCTTATGGCCAAATTACACAATCCCATAATGCACTTGCCTGGTCCTTATAAGCTAGTTTTATAAAGGTCTTGATCTGATGTGTAGGTGACTTCTTTTTCCTTCACGTGATCTCAAGGTTTGACCTTTGACATCTATGAGGGTCAGATCACAGCCCCTGCTGGGTCACAGCGGAGCAGGAAAATCCACCCTCATGAACATTCTTTGTGGAATCTGCCCAGCAACAGAAGGTCAGACATGTAAAAGCTGTAATGCTTATTGTATGTTTCACCAAATATATCCCTGAACTACTCTGCTCTCTTTCCTATATGACTGTGTACTGTGTTTCACGCCCAGGCACGGCCACCATCTATGGCTCCCCTGTGGCGGAGATCGCGGAGGGAGCCGAAATGAAACAGCTGGTTGGTATATGCCCCCAGTTCAACATCATCTTTGATGTGCTCACCGTAGAGGAACACCTGAGGATATTTGCTGCCATTAAAGGCATCCTGCCCTCTGATATCGACAGTGAGGTAGGTAACTCATCGTGGGGGATCTGAAAACCATGTCAACTGACTGCAAGAGCAGGAGCGTATTTGACCTTAAATGCATCAAGATACTTTATTATTATTTATTAGTATTATATTTTATTATTATTATTATTCAATTATTTAATTGCATCCGTTATATTTCGCATTTTATGAAACAATGACCACCCATGACTTTGGTTCCAAGTAATTCTTAAGATCAATTTTTTCAATCATTTTTTTTAATTTAATGCAACAGCGTCATGAGTGTTGATGATGTCATTTGCAAAGCTCCAAAGGACTGGGCAGATGCTGTAAAGTTTCTGTATCAACTTGATCTGAAATTGAATTATCAATAGTGAAGTTCTTCACTGAGAATTTGGCAATTCCTCCAAGTACAAATCAACAAAGCATGGCTTATCTCCGGAAAGCATTACTGCTCTTGAAAGGCTTATACTTTATAATTTCTAACAAAATAAATACATTTCAACCTCCCATATGGTCTTTTTACTAAGGTAAGGAAGGTTCTAAAGGATCTAGATTTGGAAAAGATTATGGACGCCCAGGCGAAGAACCTCAGTGGAGGCCAGAAAAGGAAGCTGTCAGTGGGCATCGCAATTCTTGGAGACCCAAAGGTAAATGTCTTTCCATTTATACCTCTGCTTTTGACAGCATCGTTCATGTGCTTATTTGTCATTTGCTTTTTCGGGTGAATCAGATACTTCTTCTGGATGAGCCTACAGCTGGTATGGACCCAGTGTCACGTCACCAGGTTTGGTCCTTACTGAATAGCCGTAGAGCAGGCAGGGTGACTGTTCTCAGCACTCATTACATGGACGAGGCTGATATACTCGCAGGTAGTACTTTTTGACCTCCCCTTCATTTTCATTAGTCGCCTGTGTGTCAATCTTAAACACCTGTTGTTTTCTATCCCATAGATCGTAAAGCCATCATTTCTCAAGGGCAGTTGAAATGTGTTGGCTCCTCTTTGTACCTGAAGACCAAGTGTGGGGTTGGCTATCATCTTAGGTCAGTTCTACATTCAGAACAATGCTGTTTTTTTACTTTGAAAGGACCATATGTTATTCCAGTTTCATGTTGTATTTGCCATTTTCTAGATTACGGTATCAAGCACTGAATATTAAAAACTGCTGCGGTGCATAATAGTGGGTGTGGAGCCTTATGGTTTGAATGTTAAAGTTGGTAGATTTTTTTCCCCATGATGGAAAACTTCTATTTATATCTGGTTCTGTATGTCTATTTTTATGTGGCTTCTGGCTGTAGCTCTAATTGAAACTGTGGTGCTGAACCTCCCGCAGGATGTCGGTTACTGAGGGCTGTGGGGTGGAGAACATCACATCACTGGTCAAGAGGCATGTTCCCAAGGCTCAGTTGTCACGGCAGCAAGAGGCTGAGCTCACGTTCACGTTACCTTTCGAGAGCATGGAAACTTTCTCAGGTCTCGCTTCAACTGGCCTTCATTTCACCATCTGCCACCCTCCCGCTGCCATATGTCCCGGAGAGCAACAGATTGTGTCATGCTCTCTTGTGTTATGGATGCTATTTGATTTATTTATAATTGCTGTATAGATTTGAATATGTAGTCCAGGTATATGAAGTCTCTGTTATTTGGCTGGTTTCAGGAGATGGTAAAGTTCAGGGTTTCTTCAGTTATAAAAGACCTGGAAGAAGAATCTGGGAACTTAACATTTTCGAAAGCAGTTATATAAGAAATTAAATCTTAGTCGTGGGCATTTCTATAGGACATCGGGTCTTAAAAACCTTTTCCAAATAATAAACGGGTGTTACAGTAGTTAACTTCTGTGTTTAGAAAACCCATCTAACTTATCTCATTCTGCCCTCCAGGGCTTTTTGCTGAGCTGGACTGTCGCCCTGACCTGGGTGTGATTAACTATGGCGTCTCCATGACAACATTAGAGGATGTATTTTTGCGTCTGGAAGCAGAAGCAGAGGTGGATCAGGCCGGTAAGAAGAGCACCTGCTCATCCAAGATCACCTGCTGTGCTAAAATCAAAATATGGGCTTTGAGATCAGTACTCAATGAACCAGCATAATTTAATACTATTTCATTTAATTTTGTTATTTCTGTTACGAGAGTGCAACGAAACCTTTTACTTGCTTTCCAGATGTCTAATGCAGACTCTGTCTGTTCTTATTCATTGGTAGACTACAGTGTGTTTAACCAGGAGAAGGTGGATGAAGAGGGAGATGCCTCCTCTCTGGATGATACAGATCAAAGGCTGCTCACCTTCTCGGACAGCACGCAGGATGCAGTAACCGGCCGTGCCCTCTGGAGGCAGCAGTTCAGCACAGTGGCTTGGCTTCACATGCTTAGCCTGCACAGAGAGAGGAAACCCATCGTATACAAGTAAACACACTTTGATAAGTGATTTTTTTATCACACACACATGTGAGAGGTGTCAACACCCATTTACCCATGGCTTTTGAAATGTTTTTTTCTTCTTTTCCAGTGTTACACTATTCCTGGCTTTCTTGTCTGCAATGCTGATTCTGTCTGTGGCCACCGGAAACATTCAGATTCACTCTCCCGAAAGACTGTTTTCACCCATATACCTACTGCACCGCAATGAGGCTCCCCACAAATACGTCACCAGCCTGCTCGTGCAGAACTCCACCGGTCAGTAACAGAAGTCTTGATTTAGAAAATGGTTTCAAAGCTGCTTTGAGGACATAATCAGGGTTTTTCCTGGCTCAAAATGAGGCGGATGTGGTGCCATTCTGATCTTGTGCACATGCGTGTACCCCTACCTTACATTAAAGAGGCATAAACATACACTTTACAAACAACTTATTAAGAGTTCTAAAAGAGGTCAATTTAAGGTCCCATTACCCGCGATCCCATTTGATCCCATTTCCCTGTGAAAGCTGTTCTGTGTAATACACTGATATCGTGTGTGTGTGTGCATACCTCTAAAACACTACTATGAAACGTCCTTTGAAGTCCTGCTTGCAAATGTCTCCTGGTCAATCTGCTTGTTTAATTATCCAATTCGGTCCAATATAAAAAGGCAAAACTAACGCTTCTGTTATTAGTGTTAATTAATATAACCGGTTTGACGCCATTCGGTCCGGTGTAATTTCCCTCGCCATAGTAGGAAAAACATTGCGATCTCTAACAAAGATTGACGTTTGCACATGCAGTAGCAGACCTCCGTTACACTTCGATCGATCCACGTGTTTTTAACTGATGAAGTCAAGCTGACGCCATTGTTACTGTTTATTGCTAAAGACTAAAGTTTATGAATACATGTGCACTGAGGGGCATCCACCAATCACAACAGCCTGAGAAGTGGAAGCTCGCTGTCGCTGATATGGTATGGGTGGGACATCGTCACACTTAAAGCGGGGAACCAATCACGACAAACCTGGTCAGCTTTACCAATCAGAGCGTTTCGGAAAGAGGGACTTCATTTAGACCGGAAGAAATCCAGTCGTTTTGAAGAGAGATAGCGGGGAACAATATAGACTTGAAATATAAAGCGTTTTTTTTTTATTAGAAACATGAATATCCATTGTTTATTCACCCAAAAAACATAACCAAAGCCTCAAAAACAGCAAAAGAATGGGGGCTTTAAGCTATATAAAAAAAAATTCAACCAAACAGAGCATTTGTTTGAAATGAAATTAAAGCTTTTATCATTTTAAGCCCACAAGAGCCAACTGAATTTATCAGTCTTCCTAAATGAGCAAAGCTCATTCACATCCTGCGTGTTTTCGAATGATTCGTTTCAAGTGTTTAAACGAATCAGTTCAAAAGAGTCATTTGTTGAAGAATCGTTCTCATCACAGTTTGCGTTCTTCACAGGCGAATTCGATGAGTACAGTGTACGTTGTGCAAACGGATTCGGCGAGCCATCTGCACTTAAATTAACGTGGTGTTGTTCCGTGTAATGTTTTAAGAAAAATTTTCAAGAAATTAAACGTACAAGAATGCAAAATTAACAATATTCATCTGACAAGACGCGAAATATAGCTAATAGAGCTTCTTATATAGCTGAGGAAAATAAACAGCAACTCTCCAGCACGAAACAGCGCCTCCTAACTGGCATAATGTCGCAACTGCAGTTACAAATTACTCCATTGAGTGAAAGCAGTGTTTTGTGAAGACAGACACCCAACATAATTTTGATGAGTCCAATTTTTATATGCAGGAAAAACCCTGATAATTATTATTGAATACATTTTAATATGGTTCATCTGGAATGTGTGTGTTGTGGTAGATGCTGACATTTCACGGTTCATCCGTAATGTGGAGTCCCAGGACATTAAAGTAGAAATGATGAGTAAACCAGATTACATGTCTTCTGCACCTGTGAGTGCTGCCATCAATGTGACGGGATCCAGGAAGGTGAGAAACCTTAGCGTTTTGAAACACAAAATGCAAACAGAATTTGTTGAATCAATTTGGACTTACTTTCTCTTTGTACGACCAACAGGATTTTACATACATTTTAGCCTTCAACAGCACCACGGTGCACTCTCTGCCCATGGCTGTCAATGTTCTCAGTAACGCCCTCCTGAAGGGCTTTAACGGCACTGGACGCATCAGAACATGGAGCAAACCTTTTGACTATGTAAGCAAACTACATTATCAAACAAGTCGTGACGTCAGAATATTACTGTTTTGCATTGAACATGTTTGCCACTATATTCATCTCGATTTTAGCAAATCCCAGACAAGACTTCCTACGCTCTGGTTTACATTGAGGCAGGCATTCTGGGAATGCTGGCTGCTGGAATGCCTGCCTACTTTGCCATGGACCACACAAGAGACAGAGAGGTACGAAATCCCTGCAAAACCAACTGAAATGCTGTTTCACTTTTATTATACGCGGACGTTTCACTTGTTTGTTTTTATCTGAAACATTTCCATTTGTATTAATTTAACTGATGTGTCTTTGCCGTGCATCAGTTGAAGTGTCGCTCCACCCTGAGGATCTCCGGTCTCCTTCCGTCTGCGTACTGGTGCGGGCAGGCAGCCATTGACGTTCCCTTCTATTATCTCATCTTAACCTGTATGACATCCACTCTGTTTGCCTTCCATTCCACGAACCTGCTGACCTCCCATAACGTCATGTCCGTGGTGAGAAAATCCTGCATCCTGAGCTCACAGATATAAACACTTAAAGATTGATTGACGCGCCGTCACTCATTATGTTTGTCCGATTGTAGGCTCTGTGTCTGATCGGCTTCTCTCCAGCCATGGTTCTCTTCACGTACTGCGTGTCCTTCATGTTCGTCAGAGTCCAGAGCAACAGGGACTTCTTCTCAGTGGTCTCCATGATGGTGAGCCCTCGAGAAACTCTCCTGCAAACTTCCAACCTGCAGTCTTTAATAAAAACAAACCTTATGAGTAAATATTTTTATAGAAGGATATCAAAAGATTTTGTGTATTTTTCTTTCTTCCACAGTTGTGTGTAGTTTCCGCATCCATAGTGCAGTTGGCTCTTGTGAACGAGAGCGCAGGCTTGGCTCGTGTTCTGCACAACGCATTGTGTTTCCTCAGTCCGCTTTACCCCCTTATGGGCTGTCTAAACTGCATTACCACGGTAACACTTTACGTTTAGTGTATAAAAGTATATGAGCATACAAAGTATGCCACTTGAAGTGGAAATACCAACTACTTATAGTCTGGTTTGCACATTTCAGGCCACCTTTCTTCCGTCTACGCATGAGGTGGATTTCTTGTGGAAGAACCTCTTCATCTCTGTTATTTCTGTGAGTTGAATATCTCATCGTCTTTCAAAGTCTGTTAGGATGTGTTCTTGTACGTTGAATGTTTGTGGTTGTCTCCGTAGCCGTACATTCAGTGTATCCTGCTGCTCTTCATTCTAAGATGGTTGGAGATCAAATACGGAGGAAAGATCATGACGAACGACCAACTCTGCAGGTCTGAATCCAAACCATAAATCATGGATCTATTAAGTCATTTTGACAGACTAAGATTTTAATTATTTTGGTACGCAGGCTTTGTTCTTCCCAATAAATGAGTTTGTGTCCGTTACTCTTAATAACAACAGCAGTAATAATATTTTTCCCTTTTTTAAGATCTTCTGTCATCTTTGTTATACTGTAGATGATGAAAATGTAATATTAGAATGCAATGATCTGTCAATGTCATATGATCAGCATCTCTCACAAAAAAGCTCAGTCTCTTATTCCTCTGTCTCTAAAAGGATTTCCTCCAAATCCAAAGATAAAGTTCAGAGGAACCCAGAGGAAAACTTAAGCGAGGATGAGGACGTGCAGATGGAGAAAGCCAGAGTGAAGGAGGCGTTGACCTGTCAGTGCTGCGAGGAAGTATGTTACTACTTTTTGTCTCTCTCTCCCTCTGTCTTATGTAACTTTATTTTTCTTATAAAAAATATATAATATTCTTATGAATATAAAAAAACAAATCACCTCACAGAAACCAGTGGTGGTGGTGAGTAACCTGAGGAAACGATACAAATGTAGGAGAGAAGGTTTCTCGCTCAGCAAGAGAAGAAATGTGGCCACGAAGAACGTCTCATTTTGTGTTCGCAAAGGTAAAATCCACCTCGGATTAGCCGGTAATGATTATGTCAGATAGGGCAAGCGTTAAAAACATTTGCTCCAATCGCAGGTGAGGTATTGGGTCTGCTGGGTCCAAACGGAGCAGGCAAAAGCACAATCATACACATGCTTGCTGGAGACACGGAACCCACTGCTGGACAGGTTTGTGTGCAATGTTTCTTCTGTTATAATACTGTGTAATATGGTGTTCTGACTGTTCTACAAAACCATTTAAAAAAATCTTGTATTTTCAGATTCTGATGGGGGATTATGGCACAGATTTTAAGCCAACAGAAAACCCACTGGAGCATGTAGGGTACTGTCCTCAAGTAAACCCCCTGTGGCCTAGAATCACCCTTCAGGAGCACCTGGAGGTCTACGCTGCCATGAAGGGCCTACATCAGCGTAACATCCCGAACATCATTAAGCGGTAACAGATCGGTTTTAAAGACTCTGCTTCTTTCTGTTCTGACACTGTTCGTGAAGGGGTAGAAATTGGTGTCCCAACACTTGGTCAACGCCATTTTCTCAATTTTACACTTTTTATAGTATAAGTTCAACCAATCAATTATTGAAGTAAGTTTTAAAATAGATGGTGTCAAAATATGAATCCTATGACTAATATTTTAGTTAAAGTGTCACCACTTTTACATAATATGATTAATTATTTTTTCTAGAGAACAAAAATATTCTGTCGCTTTGGATGAAATCGTCTCCTAAATGACTAAATGGTTAATGATGCAAAATGTAGTTTTGTGGCTGCAAATATTCTCAGTTCACCAGCCATTGGCATTTTAAAGTTCATACATGTTGTTAACATTGCCTATGTTTCGACTCTTCTCAGTGTGGTGAACGCTCTGGAGCTGAAGGATCATCTTTATAAACAGGCCAAAAACCTGTCTGCTGGTATAAAGAGGAAAGTAAGTCAAAAAAACATGTCCGGTGTTGATGAAGAATAAACAGACTCTACCATATGCGTTTTTCTCCTTTTCTAGTTGTGCTTTGCACTAAGCATGCTGGGAAATCCTCAGATAGTTCTGTTGGATGAGCCATCCACTGGGATGGACCCCAAATCAAAGCAGCGCATGTGGTAACTTTTTCTACAGTTTTAGTTTTTGTGTTGCAGTTAAATGTTGATATCTAGACATGCAGATATATTTTCACTGTTTAAGCTCTAGTATTATAAGGGATGCCACTGAATTTGTTGTTTTTTCATTTGATAGGAGGGCGATCCGTGCTGCCTTTAAAAACAAACAACGAGGAGCACTTTTGACCACCCACTACATGGAGGAGGCAGAGGCTGTGTGTGACCGTGTGGCTATCATGGTTTCCGGTCAGCTGCGGTAAGAAATGAAGGGTGTGAATCAGATCAAAACATTAACAACGTAAAATAACTCATGGCTAGTCCTTGCTTTAATTCATTTTAAACCAAAATAGGGGATGTTAAAATGTTGTGTATTGCAGGTGTATTGGTTCCATTCAGCACCTGAAGGCAAAGTTTGGGAGAGGATACAGCCTTGAAATTAATCTCAGGGAGGAGTTTACGGGTCTCCATCAAGTAGCGCAGTTGCATGAAGAGATTACGAAGATATTTCCACACGCTGTCCGACAAGACAGGTGAGATATGGGTTTGAATGGCCTTAGATATCAATCTGAATTTTTGTGAGAAACTGTTCAATACGTCTTCGATCTTTGCAGTTTTGCTACTTTGATGGTGTATAAGATTCCAATGGAAGATGTGACATCACTAGCCAAGTCTTTTGCCCAGCTAGAGAGTGGTAAGTAATGTAAATGGTGTATTACAGGTTCTACAAGTACTTTCTGCTTCTTGGAAGTGTTGTTAACCACATGTTTTTTTATGGTTGGTTTGCTTCACAGCTAAACAAACTTTTAACTTTGAAGAGTACAACTTCTCCCAGTCAACTCTGGAACAAGTAGGTGACATTTAGTTGGAAGACTGTTCAATTTGATGTAAATTTGCTCACTCTTAGGCCATCCAAGATGAGGCTGACATCGTTTCTAATAGCTAACAGTTAAGATTTTTCACTGAAACCATGGTCCTTTGTGAGTCAAAAAGTGCGTCCATAGCTGCGATCATGAGAGTCAAGAAAGCAGATGGGTAATTCTCATGAAACCACTACCACGTCATGGCAGTAAAGATTTTAATTATAAAATATTCGGTGACGCATACAAAATTATCATAATAAAGATAATTGTGTTCTCTACCTTGCACAAAGCATAATTTTGATTAAGGAATGGATTATGTATGTATTTTATAGTTTTTTTCCTGCTGAAATTCTCATTACCGTAACACGTCCAGATTTATTCTTTATATCTTGTAATTTAAACAGAGTAAAACTAAAACATTCTGAAATAAACAATTGCATGTTCTACTGGATGTTCTCAAAATCAAAAAATGACAAAACAATCATTGACTGAATATCCATGTATAATAGAAATGAAGAAACAGTGGAAAAAAGAAGGGTCCATGACTGATATTGTCACCCACTTTGTAATATTTTTAAAGGACTGTTCACACACAATAATATTAACATTAGGTTTAATTTTATGTGAAGAAACACAACTGCCAGTACCTTTCAAATGGCTTTTAACAGTTAACAGATTCCTTTATTTTTCTATTTAAAACCTTAATATTCACTTTTTTTCATTCTCATTACCGATACGGGTAGTTTTCTGCATTTAAAAAAAAAATGTTACATCTATAATTTTTTATTAAAATATTATAAATAAATAATATAAATCTGTCGTTTGTATGATTATCAAAACTTTATTATGCATCATGCCTTCTCTTTTTCTGCAAAACATGCTATGGGTTTGACAGTTTTAAATGGTTTTGGTAATGAGAATTTTTTAAGGCCGTTTTTGTCAAACGAATCGTGTTTAAATGTCACTAAAAGTTTTTAAATTAATTATTTTAAACAGGTCATACCTTGTTTTTAATGAATAAAATAACATTTGTTGATATAAGTGTGTTTAAGAAAATCATGTCTGACACCTTGAAACCAAGATTTTGTGTGACTCACCCAAAAACAGACAACACAAAACTAAAACTCACAGTTCCTGACGGTATGTTTTAAGACATTACAAATCAAATGTATCTATCTGTGCAAGAAACTGAACTTTATTTACAACATTATAACCGGTAATCCATAGCATTAGGCAATCAGTCTGTGCATGCATTCGTGAAGATTTCATGTCATATAAAAAGAGAAAGTAATGGTGTTTTTTTAGATATGTATTCAAGATAAATGTATTCTGCTCACTCATTGTTTATCGTCATCATTGTTAATGTGGAGATAAGATACTTATCTCATGTCGTCCTGTAAATCGCGTGTAAGTGTATGAACATGTTTTGCAGGTTTTCATGGAGTTCGCTAAAGAGCAAGAGAACGAGGAAGAAGATGTCGGCTCTCTTAGCACTACCTTTCAATGGCAAAGATTGAGACAGGACGGCTCAGTGTCCATCAATCCCACAGACAGCATAGTACACCAGCTATGAGCCAGTCCCTGAAACTCTGCTCTCTTCTGTCTCTCTCTCTGTATGTGACATCTTTTGCCTTAAGAGACTCACGCTAGTGAGACTCGCTGCAAACTGGACCTTGGAGACTCCAATGGCCACTATTACACATACAGAACATAGTTTGGGCCATGACACCTGTGTTGGGTACTGCCACGTTCTCGGATGGAGTCTTATGGCTCGTGTGTCCGCTGTTAGGACAAAGCTAGACTTGACTTTTTCACGAAGGTATCTCTTTTTTATTTCTCTCTCTGCAGGTGAGAGAGCGTTTTAATGCATACCATCCATTCACAAGCGGTTCACCTGACATAAACTCACCGTCCTCCGCATACACTACTGGAAAATGTAATTGCATGGAGCAGGTTCCACATTATCGAAACGGTACCAAAGTCTCACATCAACGCCAAAATGATGCTTTTGGTGTCTGTAGCATGGGTATAAACTTGAGTCTATGTGTTCCAGCTATATAATGGATAAATGTTAATACAGTATATACATTACATACTGATTATTCTCTGATGTGTAAGAAACAAGACGAAGAAACTCATGCTTTTTAATGCCAGTGCACAACAGATTTACCAGCATGCAGGGGTGGCTCTTGTTCTTTATTATCCTCTTTTGGGCAAAGCAGCCCTGCAGGTGCATGGAAGCCTTTTCGTCTTTGCTGCACCCGGGATGTCTCAACGACTCCTTTCTCGATCACCAGCACACGATTCAGGCTTTTACACAGAGCTCTCCAAAGAAACACAGGGCTAAGAGCTCACAGTCAGTGGGTATAAATCAAGACGGTAGCATGACACTGGTGAAGAGCTTCTTTCCTACTAACTGTTTATTTTTGTCCCGTTGTCAGGTGGCCTTCCTTTAGAAGCTGTTTAATGTTGTCAATTAGTAACTGAGGAATGTAGTTTCTACATTCTGCACTGACCCATGTAGCCCTCCAGTTAGTCACGTACTACTGAATGAAGTTTTTTTTTTTTAAAGAGAAACAATAAAGGCAGATACTGTAAAGTCTGTTGAACATTGAGCTTTGAATGTCGTATTGCTGGAGAAGTTCACTTGTGGTTTTTTAAATATCCAGTGAATCTTTTGAAAGCATTTAGAAGATGAACTGAAATGAAACACTAGCGTTTATAATGGGCTCCTCCCCTTTCTTTAAATACATGCATCTATGTTTTATGTATCTTTTATGTTCAATATAAAAGGGCATGCATTTTTCATGCATTTTTTTTTTTGCCGAACTAATAATACAACTTCAGTTTTGAACCTCTTTTATTGGGGTAAAATATAATGAGATTACACAAATGTATACAATTATATATATATATATATAATATTATATAATGATATCACAAATGAATATTAAAACAAAAAAAACGCTTCATATTTAAAATAAATGTACATTTGGCACTTCTTAATGTTGGGTTTCTGATCAACACTTAATTTTAATTGGCCAAGGACAGAATTAAGTTTTCTTTATTAACCCTTAAACAGCGTTTATGCGGAAAAAAATACGTGAAATTATGGCTACACCCAAGTGTTGCTTCTTTTGGTTTTGGAACTTCAAAAAGATATTCGGTAGGTATGCAGATGGGACAGTATTCAATGTATACATTTTTCTGTTAATTTCAGGTAATTTATTTCTTTTCCTGTTTTGTTTTTGGGGTAAATTATTTTTTAGGATGTGCAACCCTTTCTTTATGTTAGAAGGATGTAATTAAAATTTGGATCAGCTCTTAATAATTGTAATCTATGCCAAGGTTGCATGTTGTGTGGAGATGTATGTTTGTGTGACATTTTAACTGCATTTAAAGTTCTACGTTTTCCCAAACAGAGGTTGTGATATTATCAAACTCTTGTTGTCTTGTATTTTCTACCTTCATTAAATCATTCAGCCACTTTTTCAGTACCAGAAAAACATCACTGAAGTTTTCACAACAGAAATGGCTATTTGTGTCTGGTGTGGGCAAACACAGTGAAATAAGTACCTTTTTCGCATTTACATATGTATATGTAAATAAAGCGATTGTGTAACACTGAACACTGTCCATTCGCTGGATTATATTGAACGCTATATCTATTTAACCAAGACCATTGTTTCCTCCAAAGTGCGATATCTGAGTACTTGTTTTTGTGAGTAATGCATTATCTAGACAGCGTCATTTGCAATATAAGTATTGTCCCCTTGTGAACGTTGTGTCTTGCAGTACAATGTAGCCATAACTACGTAATATTTGAGAAAGTTTGCACTCTTTTCCCCACAAGTCCTACCCTTTGTATGCAAAAAAAATGTTTGGAAAATAAATTGCATTCAGGTTAATGTTAACTTCTGGACTGGTGGATTGAAATAACATTTACTGAATCTTTTTCAGCGATCTTATTGCAATTTAAACATGCAACCTGCGAGCATATCTAATGTGCGCCACATATTTTGTATTTTGAAAACTGTGTGGATAAAGTGCACTTGTTTAAAGCCTGTTCTGGAGATTTGTTGATGGTAATTCTTTCCAGGTTTTGTTGCAGGAGAGTGAATTCAGTAATCTTTTGTTTTGATGCGTGAACAGAACCATACAGAACTTAAATGTCTCACAGTGAGTTAATGCACATATGGTTGTCTCGTAATGCACATTTTATATTTTACCTCCCATGTTATAATTTAATCTGTTTTTTAAATTACATTAGACCACTATATTACGATAGAAAGTGACGCCACAAATAGGCTATACAATTCCAACCAGAATGGAAATCTAATGACAATATCTTGTCATTTTTCTGTAAAATGTCTTGACTCATTTTAGACCTCAACAGGATCGTGAGTAAATATTAATTTAATTAAATTATGCACATTTCTTTTTAATTAGTTCATGTCAGTATGTTTAACTATATTTGTGACTTTAATCTTGAATAATTCTGACTTTTAGACAACAGTGTCGTCTTTTATTTTCTACAGTTTTTTGAATACATCCTTTGACCTTAAGGCCCCAATTGTTCCCCGGCTTGGGAGTTTGCTAAAGCCACCTATGAGGTCTAGCCGCATTTCAGAAACATTAGAGTACAGTATGTTTTATCTTGTTTTTCCGAGGTAGTGTTAAAAAGAAGAATATGACTAAACAATCTAGAAAAGGCGGCTTTGCAGCATTTTTAACTGTTGCTCCAACTCACGACCACATTGTTCAACAATCTAACATCTGGGTGTTTCCTTTGTTAAACTAAGTGTCAGGTTTCTTTTCATTCTTAATTACTCTAAAATACAATTATTTTTGACGTTCTTGCAATATAATTATTGTCGGTGATTATTGATTTTAAAGATTTAAAAAAAAAATTGTATGCACTTGCCCTTATTTCACTCCAAATATGTATGGATGTTTTATTTTGCAGACACAAAAAAACAATTTTAAGAACATATAGGTAACCAAACAACATTGAACCCCACTGACTTTCATTGTAAACCATTGAGTTGTGAGTTGAAATGCCAAGACACATTTCACAAAAAATTTTCTTTTGTGTTCCACAGAAGAGAGAGAAAGAGTCATAAACAGATTTTGATTGACATTATGGTGAATAAATGATGGCAGAATTTCTAATGCCTTTATTTGACAGGACAGTAGAGATGTTGACAGGAATGAGCAGCGTGAAGTGAGGGTTGCGGATTAGCAGGATCTTGAGCCGGGACTCGACCTCGGGTCACCAGTGGCCCAGTTGCGCCATATGTCGGCTCATGTTACTGTTAGTTACTGCAAAACAAACTAAAAAGAATGAAAGTGTCAGGTTGTGTATAATGAATGAGACCGGGTTGTAATGTGTAATCAAAGCTTTATATCTGTTCAAGGAAGTAATGAAATACATGACAGGCCAGGTATGGTAGGCTATGTGTTGAACTTGAAGGAAAACAACTGTTTAATCGTCTCGTAGAGAGATCATAGATCATTTCCAGTAACGATCCAACCACATTACAAGTATAAAAAACGCTATTACAACCCGCTCCTGAAATTCAGCATCACTTCAGAGAGAATCTCTCTTGAGTTTGCACTGCAGCAGCTTCTACCCAATAAAGGCAATTACAATAGTTTGACTTGCTCACTGGAACAGTAATTATTCATATGCAGGACATAAAAAACAGAGTCAACTAAATATATGTTTTTTACAGGTCAGTTTGAGGAGCGGTTTGACATAATGAGGTTTCTGATCTCATTGTGTGTGCCTCTTCTGCTACTGGTCAACGGTGAGACTTTTAAAACCATGTTACTTTAAAATGTAAAAGACGTTATTAAAGGTGAAATTACAAATGCTACTATTAATATGCAATGCTTGGATTTTATGTCTAACAGGTGAAATAATCAATGGACAAACATCAGGTAAGCTAATCCTTCTTTTGATTTATACATGATTTCTGATTTCACATACATGATACATGATTTCAAATTGCTGTATAACATTCATTCTCGTTTTATTTACAATGGACTGCAAAAGTTGCCTGTGGTATTATTTTTGATATCTTTCTGAAACAGAAAATAGGCAAATCCTATTGTTTTTTATTTATACTTAAAATGTTGGTCTGTCAGCTTTACTTAACAAGTGTTTGACTGGTCAGCTTAAAATTGTTGAGTAGAACGCAAAACCCTATAACATCGGACCTATTGTTGAGTTAACTTAATATTAACAAGTTAAATCAACATGACTGGTTGAGGGGGATTTTCAGTTCCCAGCATGCTTTACGTACTGCATTTAGGCAGTACATTTCAAGTGTTTTTCAGTAAAGAAAAAAAGACTTGTTTGTGCTTAATGTTCATTTATCTTTGTAGGTTTATGCGCACCTATGATGTCAAATGCATTATTCAAATGAGCTTTAACTATGCTAATGCCAGTACTGAGATGCCTCTTATCTGATTTGCTCATTGTGTATTGACTAACATGCAGTAAGACTGTATATAATTTATTTATGACAACAAAAAGTAATATTGAGAAGGATAAATATTGAGTTTAATTAACTTAAAATTACTGGTACAATTGGAATGGTTTGGATTTACTCGAAAAAGTCAACATTACTTAAATTTATTTTGTTCATACAACTAAAGTGTTATTTGTTCAAATTACTTAATATTGTTGCGTGGAACCACTTGATGCAGATTTTTTAAGTAAATTCAACAAATACATTTTTTGAGTGTATTTACATTTGACAGTTTATTTACTATTTATTTGAGTGCAAAGGGTTGTGAGTTAAATTTGAGTGAGGTTTAGACTAACTCCTAACTAAAACACAATTTAGCAGTGTGTAAATGAGTGTATATATAATGTTTTTATCTTTTTGGTATTCTTCACTTACAGTAGCACCTTCAAATTCCAGCTCTGATCCATGCTATAATTACACAATCATTAATGACTTCTGGAGAGATGTTCGCCAGAACCAGTACTATGAAAATAACGACAATCTTGTTGACTGGAACGGCTGGTACCGCTTCTATCTAAATGGCACAAGTGCTCAAATGTCCGAGTGGTGTGTGACTTACGTAGGATGTGGAGGTGAAACTGCACTGTTTCTCACTGGTTCTCATCCCAAACTTGAGGACGGAGTGGTGACGCGAGAAGTCTCTGGAAATTATCAGTGGAACTACTACCAGTGCGGCAACCAACGACTCAGCCCCATTCACGTTAAAGCTTGTCATGGACATTATTACGTCTATAAACTTGTCAAACCCGACATTTCAATTACCAGACCTTCATACTGTGCAGGTACAATTGACTATCTTTGTTCTTCTCAGACCTTTACATGATTTTTTTATGTTGTGTTAAATGTGGAACCTTTAACTCGAGCTTTACTTGATTGGAATTCATCTAAAGTTTATTTGTCAATCCAGTTGAATTCTTTTCGACTATCTTGTTACTATTGTAAATGATGTGCAGCCATGAGGTGCAAGAATAAAACATGTACACCAACTGACAAACTGCACATGTATTTTTATTTACTGGATTTTAATTTGTGTGGCAAAACAACACGTATACAATTTATACATGTGTGTGTGTGTGTACACTACAGTACACTAACAACCCTTTCCTCAATGACAGTTACTTATGTAATTGTAATTACAATGTAATATGTAATTACAAATGTAATTAAATGTAACATTTATTTGATTTATCTATTGTTTTATAATGTTAGGTTTTTGACAAGCAATTGTATAATTTATGGTTGCTCAGATTGGTGCGAGCCCTTTTGAGATGCCTCAAATACCACCTCAAGTATTTTTTTAGAATGACAATATGCAAATTTTATAGAACATATCGTTCTGTAAATTGTCTGCTCCAATATACTGTAATTCCACAGCTCTTTTGACTCTTTTATTTATCATAGTTGCTTTTACCAACATCAGCAATGATCCCTGTTACAACTATGAATCTCTGGAGAGCCTCAAATGAAAGTGGAGTGCACATCGGTGATGGATACTCTTCATGGAACGGCTGGTATCGGCTTTTCTACAATGGGATGAACATCAGAATGCCAGAGAGCTGTGTTAGTCAGGGCACATGTAACACATATTACAGTCTGTGGCTCAATGGTTCTCACCCTCAAAAAGAGGATGGAGTGGTGACCCGGGAGATCTGTGTGAGGAGTCAGTGGGGTGGCTGCTGTGACCTTACATCCCAACCCATCAGAGTCAAAGCCTGTCCTGGCGATTATTACGTCTATGAATTTGTGAAGCCACAACCATATACGGATTCAGGGTACTGCACAGGTAAAACAAGGACTTTTTTAAAAAGGACTTTAATAATGTCTTATAATTATTGTCAAATAATGACTTCTCTTTTTTAGACATCAACACACTGTCTCAATTTATTTACACTACAAGTCCAGCTCTGGTGTCTGAATCCAGCCTAACGTTGTGTAGGTTGGCACATATGGTCAAATAATGTGCTTTTTTGCTTACTGTTTATAGTTTTGTGCTTGTAGGAGATGCTTGTATAAATACAGAGTGAAAAAAGCCCAACACAAATCAAGTGTGAAAACTTTTCTTTTTGTCTCAACAGCTGCTTTCAGCTCCGATCCATGCGATGATTACAATATTCTTGACCAGAACTGGAGAAGCACATTAAATTACTGGAATTGGAATGGATATGATGACACGCGTGTTAAATGGGACGGCTGGTATCGACTTTTTATCAACGGATCAAGTGCTCAGATGCCTGAGTGGTGTTTCACTTATATGACATGTGGAGGTTTCAGTTCTCTGTGGCTCGGTGGTCCACATCCTAAAATACAAGATGGCATTGTTACTCGTGAAGTTTACGGTACTCAGTATGGCCAGTGCAGTTATTACAGATCCAACTCGATGCAAGTCAAAGCTTGTCCTGGAAATTATCATGTCTACAAACTGACAAGGCCAAATCTGTCAATTCCCCAACCTGTATATTGTGCAGGTACAATCATTTTTTATAATATATTACATTCTGTGAACCTTAACAAGACCAATCAACTTTAATCCCATAACGTCTTCATTTGGCAGGTTGAAACGTTGCATACACATATTTTTTGCTCTGCACCTACAATTGTATTGTTGAATCAGCTTTACATCTAATGCATTTTTCAATTTTACATTATAGTTCCTTTCAGCTCTCCAAATATTGACCCCTGCTACAACTACACCAGTCTGGATGAGCCCTGGAGATCCTCCAACTATTCAGATTACTCCTATTATAGATGTGATTCTAATGTGACCGGTTGGCACAGGCTTTTCTACAATGGACAGAATGCTCAGATGCCGGAGTCATGTGTTGGTTATGGCACGTGTGGCTCTTATAACCCGCTGTCGCTCAATGGTTCTCATCCACAGCTGGAAGATGGAGTGGTGACCCGGCAAGTCTGTATTTCATGGGGTGACTGCTGTGCTTACAAATCTCATCCCATACAAGTCAAAGCTTGTCCAGGAAATTATTATGTTTATCAGTTTGTCAACCCAATGTACTGTGGTACTTACTGTACAGGTAAACACTTTGATTCCTTTTATACACTTGAGTCAATTATATTTAAGGTTTGAATGGATTGACATTCCTTTTATTCAATTCATTTCTGATATCAGATCACAAAAGCTTTCACACCCCATCACCGTCTCCCATGACATACCCTGGTAAAGTATTATACTGTTTCCCTCTTCAAGTACATCTTTTTTTGATAGTTTGATTCAAACCCAGTTGTTGTCACATTAGCATTAATCTGCTGGCAGTCGAATGAACGATAATACCAATGACTTCTGTTAACCAATGACTTTATTTATGACAACAAAAAGTAATATTGAGAAGGATAAATATTGAGTTTAATTAACTTAAAATTACTGGTACAATTGGAATGGTTTGGATTTACTCGAAAAAGTCAACATTACTTAAATTTATTTTGTTCATACAACTAAAGTGTTATTTGTTCAAATTACTTAATATTGTTGCGTGGAACCACTTGACGCAGATTTTTTAAGTAAATTCAACAAATACATTTTTTGAGTGTATTTACATTTGACAGTTTATTTACTATTTATTTGAGTGCAAAGGGTTGTGAGTTAAATTTGAGTGAGGTTTAGACTAACTCCTAACTAAAACACAATTTAGCAGTGTGTAAATGAGTGTTTATACGTATAATGTTTTTATCTTTTTGGTATTCTTCACTTTCAGTAGCACCTTCAAATTCCAGCTCTGATCCATGCTATAATTACACAATCCTTAATGACTTCTGGAGAGATGTTCGCCAGAACCAGTACTATGAAAATAACGACAATCTTGTTGACTGGAACGGCTGGTACCGCTTCTATCTAAATGGCACAAGTGCTCAAATGTCCGAGTGGTGTGTGACTTACGTAGGATGTGGAGGTGAAACTGCACTGTTTCTCACTGGTTCTCATCCCAAACTTGAGGACGGAGTGGTGACGCGAGAAGTCTCTGGAAATTATCAGTGGAACTACTACCAGTGCGGCAACCAACGACTCAGCCCCATTCAAGTTAAAGCTTGTCATGGACATTATTACGTCTATAAACTTGTCAAACCCGACATTTCAATTACCAGACCTTCATACTGTGCAGGTACAATTGACTATCTTTGTTCTTCTCAGACCTTTACATGATTTTTTTATGTTGTGTTAAATGTGGAACCTTTAACTCGAGCTTTACTTGATTGGAATTCATCTAAAGTGTATTTGTCAATCCAGTTGAATTCTTTTCGACTATCTTGTTACTATTGTAAATGCTGTCAATGATTTCATATCTCTTGCAGCCATGAGGTGCAAGAATAAAACATGTACACCAACTGGCAAACTGCACATGTATTTTTAATTACTGGATTTTAATTTGTATGGCAAAACAACACATATACAATTTATACATGTGTGTGTGTGTGTGTTCACTACAGTATCACTAACAACCCTTTTCTCAATGACAGTTACTTTTAACAACACCATCAGTGATCCTTGTTTCAACTATGAATCTCTGGATCGTCCCTGGAGAGCCTCAAATGAAAGTGGATTCTATCTTTGTGATGAATCCGTCTCCTGGAATGGCTGGCACCGGCTTTTCTACAACGAGCTGAACATCAGAATGCCAGAGAGCTGTGTTAATTATGGCAGCTGTAACACATACTACAGTCTGTGGCTCAATGGTCCTCACCCTCACATTCAGGATGGAGTTGTGACCCGGGAGATCTGTGCGTCCGGTTGGTCGGGCTGCTGTAATATGAAGTCCACACCAATTAGAGTCAAAGCTTGTCCTGGAGATTATTATGTCTATGAATTTGTGAAGCCGTCATATGGGTGTTCAGGATACTGCACAGGTACTGTTTTAACTTGACTTTGTAAAGTCTTTTGAATATTTTGTTTGTAATTTCGATGACATCTTCACATTCTTTTCCTTTTAGATGTTGGCACTACATCCCCTGTGACTTCCACCACAACTCCAGCTGTTTTTACCGGATCTTACATGACTGCATGTTAGTTGCCATTAAAAAAAACTCTAAAATCTTTGTTCACTTAGGGTTTGGGTTTAGAGCTACAATCCAAACATTTTAGCCTATCTGCTTGGGTAGTTATAGGAAACGCAGGTATCTAATGTTCTGTACATACAGTAATATAATGATAATACTTCTCGGAAGATGACAGCACATTTATACTTTTAGGGGCTATTTTTGTCTTTTTACTTCATGGTGAACTTACACAACATGTTTTTTTGTAGTAAGTACAGAAATTGGAGATTTGTTGTGTGTGACGCTTTAAGTAAGAGCTGCTCTGACACAAGTCATGTTAAAGGTGCTTTACTGCCATAAGAGTGCTTGTAATAGCTAAACACTTTTTGGAAACTACAATGTGCAGTTTGGGGGCAAGTGTGAGGGCTTCAGGGCTATTAAAAAGCTCTCCTTGTTGATGTCTTCATTGTTTTGTTTTGGTCTTACAGCTGCCTTTGACACAAACTATGACCCATGTTATAAGTACAACATTTTGGATGATGACTACAGAAGTGTGCGAGGTTTCACCTATGGGTATCGTCATGATGACACACGTGTTGAATGGGACGGCTGGTATCGACTCCTTATCAATGGATCCAGTGCTCAGATGCCTGAGTGGTGTTTCTCTTACATGTCATGTGGAGGTTTCAGTTCTCTGTGGCTCGGTGGTCCACATCCTAAAATACACGATGGCATTGTTACTCGTGAAGTCTACAGCTCTATTGAGAACCGGTGCAGATTCTACACATCAAATCCAATCCAAGTCAAAGCTTGTCCTGGAAATTATTACGTCTACAAACTCATACGGCCAAAGTTATCAATCATAATGCCTGTATATTGTACAGGTAAAACTAACATTTTTGTGCTATTTTTTAACTCTGGAGAGCTCATGTTTCTTTGTTTGTAATTTTACAAATGTAATTAAATGTAACATTTATTTGATTTATCTATTGTTTTATAATGTTAGGTTTTTGACAAGCAATTGTATAATTTATGGTTGCTCAGATTGGTGCGAGCCCTTTTGAGAAGCCTCAAATACCACCTCAAGTATTTTGTTACAATGACAATATGCAAATGTTATAGAACATATCGTTCTGTAAATTGTCTGCTCCAATATACTGTAATTCCACAGCTCTTTTGACTCTTTTATTTATCATAGTTGCTTTTACCAACATCAGCAATGATCCCTGTTACAACTATGAATCTCTTGACCGTCCCTGGAGAGCCTCAAATGAAAGTGGATTGCACGTCGGTGATGGATACTCTTCATGGAACGGCTGGTATCGGCTTTTCTACAATGGGATGAACATCAGAATGCCAGAAAGCTGTGTTAGTCAGGGCACATGTAACACATATTACAGTCTGTGGCTCAATGGTTCTCACCCTCAAAAAGAGGATGGAGTGGTGACCCGGGAGATCTGTGTGAGGAGTCAGTGGGGTGGCTGCTGTGACCTTACATCCCAACCCATCAGAGTCAAAGCCTGTCCTGGCGATTATTACGTCTATGAATTTGTGAAGCCACAACCATATACGGATTCAGGGTACTGCACAGGTAAAACAAGGACTTTTTTAAAAAGGACTTTAATAATGTCTTATAATTATTGTCAAATAATGACTTCTCTTTTTTAGACATCAACACACTGTCTCAATTTATTTACACTACAAGTCCAGCTCTGGTGTCTGAATCCAGCCTAACGTTGTGTAGGTTGGCACATATGGTCAAATAATGTGCTTTTTTGCTTACTGTTTATAGTTTTGTGCTTGTAGGAGATGCTTGTATAAATACAGAGTGAAAAAAGCCCAACACAAATCAAGTGTGAAAACTTTTCTTTTTGTCTCAACAGCTGCTATCAGCTCCGATCCATGCGATGATTACAATATTCTTGACCAGAACTGGAGAAGCACATTAAATTACTGGAATTGGAATGGATATGATGACACGCGTGTTAAATGGGACGGCTGGTATCGACTTTTTATCAACGGATCAAGTGCTCAGATGCCTGAGTGGTGTTTCACTTATATGACATGTGGAGGTTTCAGTTCTCTGTGGCTCGGTGGTCCACATCCTAAAATACAAGATGGCATTGTTACTCGTGAAGTTTACGGTACTCAGTATGGCCAGTGCAGTTATTACAGATCCAACTCGATGCAAGTCAAAGCTTGTCCTGGAAATTATCATGTCTACAAACTGACAAGGCCAAATCTGTCAATTCCCCAACCTGTATATTGTGCAGGTACAATCATTTTTATAAAAAATATTACATTCTGTGAACCTTAACAAGACCAATCAACTTTAAACCCATAACGTCTTCATTTGGCAGGTTAAAACGTTGCATACACATATTTTTTGCTCTGCACCTACAATTGTATTGTTGAATCAGCTTTACATCTAATGCATTTTTCAATTTTACATTATAGTTCCTTTCAGCTCTCCAAATATTGACCCCTGCCACAACTACACCAGTCTGGATGAGCCCTGGAGATCCTCCAACTATTCAGATTACTCCTATTATAGATGTGATTCTAATGTGACCGGTTGGCACAGGCTTTTCTACAATGGACAGAATGCTCAGATGCCGGAGTCATGTGTTGGTTATGGCACGTGTGGCTCTTATAACCCGCTGTCGCTCAATGGTTCTCATCCACAGCTGGAAGATGGAGTGGTGACCCGGCAAGTCTGTATGTCATGGAGTGACTGCTGTGCTTACAAATCTCATCCCATACAAGTCAAAGCTTGTCCAGGAAATTATTATGTTTATCAGTTTGTCAACCCAATGTACTGTGGTACTTACTGTACAGGTAAACACTTTGATTCCTTTTATACACTTGAGTCAATTATATTTAAGGTTTGAATGGATTGACATTCCTTTTATTCAATTCATTTCTGGTATCAGATCACAAAAGCTTTCACACCCCATCACCGTCTCCCATGACATACCCTGGTAAAGTAGTATTATACTGTTTCCCTCTTCAAGTACATCTTTTATTTGATAGTTTGATTCAAACCCAATTGTTGTCACATTAGCATTAATCTGCTGGCAGTCGAATGAACGATGATACCAATGACTTCTGTTAACCAATGACTCATTCATTTTCTGTTCTTCACTTTTTTTGTAGCTGTGAGAGACCCGTGCTCTAAACTCAACTGTACTGAGAATGAGTGGTGTGGAGAACACAATGGTGTTTACGGCTGTTTCTGTAATCAGACCCAACCCACATCTAACCCAGACACTTTTGGTATGACTCGTTCCATTAGAAACTCTTAAACAAATAATGAAGTTTTTATTATAATTAATCAATGCTGTGTTGTGTATTTGTTCTTCAGATGCCTATGAGACGTGTGAAAGCAGCTCTGGGTTTATGTCTTTGTCTCGCTGTCAGCTCTTTGAAGCTGGTTTTTCTGCTGATCTCTTACATCTGAATGACCCCAGCTGTAGAGGAACAGTCCAGAATGAGAGAGTAGAGTTCAGATTTGACAACAATGCCAGCATCTGTGGCACAGGTCTTATGGTAAGGTTGTCATTAGCACCACATTATATGGGTTTTTTTACATTAAAATAATAAGCATTCTTAGTTTATTACCTAAATAAATAGATGAGCACATATTATTATTAAAAACTTGTGCAGCACTTTGAAAGCTGACAAGAAATGCGCTAACATTTTAAAATTGCTGTAATAAGATTCATTAAAAGGAAGGAAGGAGGCGGGAACCGGCAAACATGTAAACATTTAATCACAAAATAAGCAACGTAAATAAACAGCCGGCAGCCCCTCACGGACGACTGCCGGCGAATAACACAATACATAAACATATAAACCAACTTAACACAAGTTCGGGCCCGGTCCTCTCTCATCGACGGTCCGGTCGCTCGTTCCTTTTATATGCTCCCAATCTCCTACGTGATTCGAGCCCGGTGTGCGCACAGCTGGCGCTTATTCACAATTACTCACCGGTCTCGAACCACGGTCTCGCCCCGCCTACTCCACTACAATTGCAAACAAAGTTTTAAAGATATATGACAATTTGACACAATGGATTGTGTAGGTACAATCTCAAGAGCGTGAAATCCACATAAATCTAACAAAAAAATGAATGCTTGAATTTCAAGTTCAAACTAATTCTTTCTCGTCAATTCACTCAAAATAATTGCATTGGCTAAAAATAGTCTTTTTTCATGTGTAATACAATTGTTATGCTTCTGCTCCACAGGCCAATGGCACGCACATCATCTATGAGAACTTTATCTTCGGGCAGCAGGGATCAGCTGGAGGTGTCATCAGCAGAAACAAATTTCTGAGGCTCCGTTTCAACTGCATTTATCACCAAACCCAATCAGTCTCCATGGACATCAACCCTCTGGAGAGGTGGGACTAAATTTAGTCTCATTTTATTAAATTTGTATGAGAAAGATTCTTCACATGTGTTTATTATTGAACATGTCAACAGCATTGTGCACAGAAACATAGAAGGTCTGGGGACGTATCGGGTCCGGATGCTTTCATATCAGGATGCTCAGTTCTCCAAGCCGTTCACTGGTAGTGTGGATGTTGAGGTGGACCAGAAGATTTTTGTAGAAGTGCGTGTTGATGGAGTTGACGGTCATCAGTTTGCTTCAGTGATTGACTCATGTTGGGCGACACCTGTGAATGATGCTCAGTCCTCTCTCCACTGGGATCTCATCGCTGAAGAGTAAGACAAAGCTTTGTGTCTATTTTCTGCTCTTTAGATTCAAAAGTTCAGAATTTCTTTTTCTCTTATATAACATAGTATACAACACTGTTTGGGACCTATAGCTGAATCACTGTTGTTTTGTGCTTGTTTTATTTTATAACATTGTTTGATATTGATTTTGCGTGATCTTTTCAATCATTTACAATTTTCTCAGGTGTCCCAATCCAAGTGACGACACAGTGGAACTTCTGCAGAACGGCGTCTCCACATCCAGTCGTTTCTCCTTCAGGATGTTCATCTTCACGGCAGACTCCACTAAGGTTTACCTGCACTGTAAAATTCACCTTTGTCTCCAGACCAACATTACCTGCTCATCTGTGAGTACACAAAACCTCTTACACTTCACAAAATGTTTGTTTTTGTCTGAACTTTCCATATTTCTAAATCTATTTGAATATTTAGCTATGTCAACCTGGACAGCATCTTAGAATGGGCAGATCTCTGGATTTCCACGACACTGCCTCCATATCTATGGGTCCACTGGTCTGGTCTAATGGAAACTCAGGTAAACATTTCATTTACATTCATGCAGTCATGGCACATATTTTACCCAAAGTAACAAAAGCAATGCGCTACCAAGTAAGCTACAGAAACACCTTATTCATATTTTACGTTATGTAATACATCATGCTCACTTCTTACATTATTCCTCTGTTACAGTTTTAAATGCATATATATTTCTGTTTTACACATTCATCATGCACTGAACAATGTCGTGTTCCATGTTCACAGATATTTTGGCTCCAGAAAAAGTGAAGGTGTCGAGGGCCTCAGGTCTTTGTGGCTCCGTGATGTTTTTGCTTGTTTTGGCCCTGAGTGCTTATATCGTCTTCTAATAGGTTAACACAAACGATGACCTCTCATTTTAAAAGATGTGTATACATACAGTACATTTTGGTTATGCTTATGTTGTCTAGATTGACAAAAAATAACTGGCTTTAAACTTAATCATTAGTGTGTGATGGGACATTTATTTAACGGTATGTAGCTTTACAGTGTGTTCTGATTTTTAGCATGGTGATAGATTACATTTTAATGGTATGTCTAACTTACAACTACTTGCTATGTTAAGTCAATGTAAAATTAAAGAGATTCCTGTTATTAATTGTTGTAATGTCATCTTTTTTGCATAAATTCATTCAAACAGAAACGCATAGTATTTGGCAATACTACAGCATTTCTAACCAACGCATGGCAAACTTTTGGGTCCAGATTTATGGGTTACATATAAACCATCATTGTTTAAATTTTGCTGCCAAATCAGGGCCAGGGCTGGTTGCTCCATTATTTAAAACTCAGATTTAGAAAGGGATTAAATGAACACTCAAGAAAACGACCAAACAAATGTACCCCAGCTGTCACTGGGACGATGCCTTTAAGTCCTAATAGTGTCTGTCAACATTCCGGTACCAAAATCTGGAAGACCCGCAATATTGTTCCCATGGTTGCCTCTGTTGTCAGTCTATTCACAACCTCATTCCCCCCCTGTCTTCCTGATGGTGTTCCGGGAGAAATAACTGAAAATACAGAAGTTTCACTGTAGAAATAACTAAACCGGTTGCAGGACAAGAGTGAAAAAAGGCAGACTCCCAGCCAAAACGGGAGTGTTGATAATTATTGGCCTAATGTGTACTACTGAACATTTGGTAGTAACCTGAAGCACTAATATGTACTCTTTGGTACCTATTTGCACATTTAAGGTACCAATATGCAATCTTTAGGTACTCTTCAGTGACTGCTTGGATAACATTTTTGACCGTTTTTTACATTGAAGAGTTCAACCACTTCCGGTCAAACCTGGGACGATTTGTCTCATTTTATCATAATAGTTGTATTAGTAGTCAAATAGTGATTCAGAAACTGCAAGTCCACAGCTGCCATCACTTTGAAAGTCAAAAAAGTAAACACTCACAACTGCTGTGCTGACTGTATGTTTTGAGGTCTGTTCAAGAAACTGAACATTAATAATTTTAATAGCATAACGTATATACTGTACATGCGTGAGAAAGGCACCCTTAAAGAGCACCGAGTAAATGGGACACCGCACAAAGGTACTACTTAAATAAGGATTTCTTATTATTCTCTTTGCCATGTTTACACTAGATTCTAGACACTGGCAAAATACATTTTATTCGTTTTTATGAATTCCTTGTTAGTGTTGTCTCGCCCATTAACAGTAAACCAAATGGTACGTGTTTTTCAGGTTTAAAACAATTAGCCTTACAGCAGGAGAATGTGGAAGAAGTGGTCGGTTCAGTGTCCATCAATCACACAGACAGCATAGAACATCAGCTATGAGCCAGTCCCTAAATCTCTGCTCTCTTCTGTCTCTCTCTGTATGTGACATATTTTGCCTTAAGAGACTCATAGAGGTGAGACTTGCAGCAACCTTGACCTTGGAGATTCCAATGGCCGCTAACACACATACAGAAGATACAGTCTGGGCCGTGAAGCGTGTATTGGGTACTGGCATGTTCTTGACTATTTTATTAAAAGATTTCCTTGTTAATTGCTTTACTGTGGCTCCGTGGTTAGAGCATTGCACTAGCAATACCAAGGTCATGGGTTCGATCCCAGGGCATTGCACATAGTCAGAAACAATGTTTAATACAATGCAATGTAAGTCGCTTTGGATAACAGCGTCTGCCAAATGCATAAATGTAAATGTTTATTTCTCAGTCTATGCAGGTGAGAGAACATTTCAACCTTCCGTTCACAAGCCTCATCAAAGAGGTTTTTCCTGACATTATCTTTAAAACTCCTAACCGTATCCCACATACACCACACAGGGCTAAGCGTTGTTCTATTAGTGAGTTTAAAATGAATATTGGGGCATGACACTGGTGAAGAGCTTCTCTCTGTTAGCCTACTAATTCTGTCTATCTATCAACCTCTTTTTTTCTCAAATTGTTAGTTTCCACATTTCACACTCGTGTGAAACAGAATCGTGCTCAACGGATTTGTCATGTACTGCTGAACGAGTTTTTTTTATTTTTTATAAAATAAACAATAAAGGCGTTTCTCTATGCATTCAATGTAGCACAGTGTAAATCTTTTGAGAGCTTTTGTGCAATTTGCTCTCCAAAATGAAAGCCTAGCACTTATATTGGGTTGGATTGGTTGTGTTGTGTTTGTAACCAGGATAAAACCTTCTTTCTTTCAATACAATGCTCATGTTATTTTAACAAATAGGGTAAACTTTAACACGCAGCTGCTGGTTGCATTAGGATCCCTATACACTCCACTGTAAATGTTTGATTTTAATGACCTTTTAAGGGAGAAAACAGTGTCTTTTCCTCTCCGCCATTGTGTTGTTCAGCAGTTGTATTTGACCTTTGTGACTTCAAGGCATTGTTCACCACCTTGGAAGTTTTACCTAGATCACCCTGTTTGAGAACTGGAGTACAGTATGTTTTATCTGGCTTATCCGAAGTGGTGTAAGAAACTGTAACCAAAGAATGTTGAACAGCCAGTTACTTTGTGTTGTTGTGTCGTTTTTGAGTGTTGTTCTTGTAAAGGGAGACAATGTTCTTAACACTTGGGTATTTCCTTTTGGTAAAAACTAAGTATCAAGTTTCTTTTAATTTAAAGTTTAGATTTATTATGGAAAATGGACACATAAATCTCATCACAACAACAGCACATATACTCACGCATATGCCTAATGCTCACAGGGTGATTTCAACTAGCATGAAATTATTTTGGACACACGCGATGTGATTTATTATGTGTATAAGAGTAATCCGTATCAATAATATTGAGGTGAAAGGGACATTTTACCGTCATTTTATATAGATTTTTCTTCTGCAGAAGGCAAAAAAAGATCTTATGAAAGACATTGGTAACCAAACTATTGGACACATTGGCTTCTATTGCATGTGCACAAATCTGTCCAGCTATTTCTTACAATATCAAATTTTGCATTCCTCAGATTTTGCATTAGAGTGAATGAATGACGACAGAATTGTTATGTGTTGGTGACCTGTCCCTTTAAAATTAATAACTAAGTGATGCACATGAATGCAAATTGAATTTGTTCATGAAGACTACTTAAAAGTAAAGTTGTTTTTGCAAGTATTAATTCATCAGTTAATATTAGTTTTGGTAATATTATTTATCATCACTATCAATGTTAATTTGAATGCTTTCTAAAACGCATTTAAAACCAAAATGATCTGTTAACGCTACAGTTAATGCACACTAAACTAACATGAATGAAAAATGCACAATTGTATTTGTATTAACTCATGTATAATTATGTGTGACATGATATTAGCTACATTGATTCATGTAAATGAATGGGATCTTGTTGTTATCAAAGCTTTATCAAAGGCTGTTCAAGGAAGTGAATTTAAAGCATTGCACAAACATACCAGGTATATGTGTGAAATGTGAAGGATGACAACTGTTTTACCATAATGCAAAGAAATTACACTTCTGTTCCAGTAATGGTCCTCCCACATTACAAGAAAAAACACTTTTACAACACGAACCTGAAATTCAGCATCACTGTACTCAGAGAAAACCTCTCTTCAGGTTGCTCTGCTGCAGCATCTGTTTCTCAGGTAAATTCAATTTTCTATATTCAACCATTTTCATTCCATTCTGCAATAACCAAGCATTGCTTTGACCTGCTCACTGATAATTGTTTATGTGCAAATTTAGATTTTTCTTTTTCTTTTAACAGGTCTGTTTGAGCAGTTTGACACAATGAGGTTTCTGATCTCACCGTGTGTGCCGCTTCTGCTGCTGGTTAACGGTGAGACTTGCACCTTTTAATCTGCAACCCAGAATCTGTCACATTATAAGACATTATTAAAGGTGAAATCACTAAATTCTACTATTAACATGTAATGCTTGGATTTTGTGTTTAACAGTTGCAATGATCAATGGACAAACAACAGGTAATGTTATCCAGTGTAATGGTGTTGGATTGGTCAAAAACTTTTTTTCAAAACACACACACAGCAGACAACTAGCAAAATGTCATAAAATTGTTTGTTTGACTGTTGATTTTAATTATTAAATTGATTTTGCCTCTAATGCACCGTTTCCTTTCTTCGTTATAGCTCCTTTCAGTTCTCCAGATATTGACCCCTGTGACATCTACACCAGTCTGGATGAGCCCTGGAGAGCCATCAACATTTCGAATATCAACCATGCAGCTTGTGATTATAATGTGAACTGGAATGGATGGTACAGGCTTTTCTACAATGGAGAGAAAGCTCAGATGCCGGAGTCATGTGTTAGCAGTGGCATGTGTGGCTCATATAACCCGCTGTGGCTCAGTGGTGGTCATCCACAGGTGGAAGATGGAGTGGTCATCCGACAAGTCTGTGGTCCTGTGTGGGATGACTGCTGTGGTTATAAATCTCATCCAATACAAGTCAAAGCTTGTCCTGGAAATTACTATGTTTATCAGTTTGTCAGTCCACCGCACTGTGCAACATATTGTGCAGGTATTTTTTTTCACTTTCAACATTTCAAGTGCTTGAAAACTATTAATGCAATGTAACTATCAATAAAATGTTTCTTGATACCAGATGTCGAAGGTCTCAAAACTACATCAGTACCTATAACAACAGAGACAAATCCTCTCACAGAATCCATTACCGTCCCTGGCATCACTGTAAAAACAGGTGAAGTATTATACTTTCATGTTTCAAAAAACCTCCGTAGTGTGTTTTTTATTTGTATTTGGTTTGAAATAAATCTTGGTTAAGCTCAGTATAAAGCCAGACATGTGAATACTTCCGCATTTAATTTTTTTGTTAGAGATGCTTCAACAGAACGGTGACAGCTTTTGTTTAGGCGGTTTTGGGTGGTTTTGTACAGATTGCTTTCGTTGTTCTGATAAACACAGAGAAAGATATTTGGAAGAATGCTTATAACCAAACAGATCTTGCCCCCCATAGACTCCTCTAGTAGGAAGATCACTTCATCGTATTTTTTGTTCTGTTGAACACAAAATACATTTTGAAGAATTTAGTACAGTAAACGGTTCTGCATGGAGCACTTTTAACCATTGTATTTTTTTCCTACTATGGTAGTCAATGGGGGCAAGATCTTTCTGGTTGTAAGCATTCTTTCAAATATCTTTCTCTGTGTTCATCAGAACAAAGACATTTATTTTTAGGTGAAATATTCATTTAAGACAAACATCCTGCATACTATATACTTGTTGAGCTCCATGTAATGCAAAAAGCTATAGGTCACGGCTTTATCTATTTCTATGTTCATAATTGTGCAAAAGTTAGCAGGTTTACAGGCTTTACTTACTTTATGCTGTCATTACTTCAGAGCGATTTTACTGCACGGGACAAAAATTAATTAAGTACTTTTAATTTTGCAGTCTTTTTTCTGTAATTTTCTGAAAAAAAAATTTCCCCCCATATAAAAAAAAAAAAGATAAATCTGTGAAATAAAACAATAAAAATCTGTACACCGTTTTTTTTCTTCACAGTGTACTATAAATCTATACAAATGAAACATGCCTCATCCCTTTTACGTTCATGTTTATTATTACCGTAACCGCAATTACAAGAAAAATAATAATGTTTCAAAATATGTTTTTGCGGTAATATAAAATGCACTACAAGTTTACCCAATCTCCATTTCTAGATTAATTTAATTCAGCAAAAGTATAATATTTAATCCCTTATTTTGCACTACAGCCATTCTTCCTTTTGATCCCTGCAATACCTACACCGTGTTGGATGAGCCATGGAGAGCCACCAGCAACAAATTTGCTGCCAATTTAATGTGTGATACTTCCGTCAGCTGGTCCGGCTGGTATCGTCTCTTCCTCCGTGGTCATAGCGTTCAGATGCCAGACACATGTGTCGATGACTTAAGCTGCGGTACTCATGCCCCTCTGTGGCTGAATGGTCCACATCCAAGGATTGAGGACGGGGTGGTCACCCGAGCTGTCTGCGGTAACTGGTTCAATAACTGCTGCTTTTTTCAATCCAGTTCCATTCAAGTGAAAGCCTGTCCAGGCAATTACTATGTCTATGAGTTCACCAGTCCATCTTTCTGCTATGGGACATATTGTGCAGGTAAACACATTTTTGTAAACCCTAATGAAGTGGTTCTCAAACTTTTTCGTTGTAAGGCCCCCTTTGTTTAGAGTGTATCGCTTTGCGGACCCCCTAAAATGTCTTAGACTTCGAATTAAACCAAAAACATATTTAGTTATAGAACGCTATCAATACTTTTGATTGGTGATCTTATTTTTCTAATGTTTGATTTCATAAAATCTACACTGTAGAACGTCGCTGTTGTTTTGCAGCAGGTTTGCCAATAACTTACTATAGATTTGATTACTACTTAATATTTTCCTATAAGTTCTGTTTTTAATTTGAGTTAAACATTACTTGAATCAGAATTAAACGCTTTTGATAATCAAAATGAGCAAGAAGAGACCGGTCTCCTTATTGGCATTAGCACAGCAACACTGCAATGAATTGCTTTCTTCCATAGCATTTTTGTTTTGTTTTCTAGTAAAAATATTTAAAACTTCTTAAATTACGATACATTTACTCCAAGAAGAGTGACCTAAGATATTAAGTCTTGTTTTATAAAAGGAAATATTTTCCTATTAACGTATATATTAAATATATATATATATATATATATAAAGAACAAGGTAATTTTCGTTTAAAACACAATTGTAAATTAAATCAAGAGCAAGTTACAGGCAAACCGTCTAACAGTGTATGATACATTTCTATATTTCATAAAATGCCATAAAATCTGTGGCCCCCTGGATCCATCTTGGGGCCCCTCGTTTGAGAACCACTTCCCTTCTTTGTGTTTCATCAAATATAGGGTTAAGGTTGTGTCTGTCTCATTGAGTTTGTAAAGCCATCTGCTTGCATATTGACATACTGTACATGTACTGTAAAAGCTGAATATGTTTGCTAACATTGGTATGTAAGAGATTTTTTGTAAATTATTTTTTAGATGACAGAAACATGACCATTCCAACTGTCTCTCCAGAAACAACCTTGTCTGGTAATGTAATGTATTACGTAATGTTTTAATAATATATTGGCAATGGGAATGTAGCTTTTTAGAACAGTATTTTATATGTTTTTGATATGTTATTTGTCATGCTATATGCATTCATTTGATACATTTAAAATGTTTTTGATTACTTTTCTATGTCAAAAAATGCTGTTCTTCATTGTTCAGCAGAAGTTTTATCCCATTTTATACATCACACTTCCTATTGGTGTTTTTCAAACTCACCTTACGGTCAGAAGCTCAAAACCTTAAGCTTACACATCCCTCAATAATACTACTTTGTAAAAGTTTTCCCCTAATCCGTATGTTATTTTGCCACCTCTACACTTTTATAATTATTCGCCAGCGTCAGATTACTATTCTTTTAAGATTGACCATTTTCGAGTAACCATGAAATAATACTACAACAGAGTAATACGAAACGGTGAAGCGCTCCCCTATTGTTTTGGTCCTGTATTTTCACTCATAAAATGCCTTCTATCCAAGTAGATTTAAACTATTATAAGGTGCAGACTATTATTTTTAAGTTTGGACCTAACCCTAATCTGTGATTCTAATGTTATCAATGACTATTGAAGACACACACTATCAGTTCTGTGGATGTGATGTCTTTCTTACTGAACAACATGGTTGGAACTTGTTTTTTACTATTTTCCAAACAGGTGCTCTCCTCGCTGACCCTTGCTACAGCTATACAGTGCTAGATGAGCCTTGGAGAGCCATCGATCAAAATTCTCAATTAATGTGTGATTCCTATGTCAACTGGTCCGGTTGGTATCGTCTCCCTTCATGGGCAGAGTGCTCAGATGCCAGACACATGTGTAAGTATGTACAGCTGTAGCACTCATGCCCCTCTGTGGCTGAACGGTCAACATCCAAGAGTCGAGGACGGGGTGGTCACCCGACATGTCTGCGGTCACTGGAACAATGACTGCTGCCATTTCCAGTTCTATCCCATGAAAGTTAAAGCCTGTCCAGGCAATTATTATGTCTATGAGTTTATCAGCCCCACTTTCTGCTTTGGGACTTATTGTGCAGGTAAACAAAGCACATTTGCCTATTTAGATGTTATAGATGTTTTTATTTTGAATGGACTAATATTCATCAAAATTTCAGTTTCAGATCCAAGGAGCAATAACATGAGCTATATATCTGCGACACCAATGACCACCCAAACTGGTAAAGTATGAAAAATATATTTTAAACAACATCGTACATTAAACCACTGAGACGTTTTTCACAATATCTTCTTTTGTGTTCATATTATATACAGGTTTTGAATGACATGAGTTCAAATAAATAATGACATGACCATTACAATTCTTTTTGAATAATTTATGTAAATTTGTACACATTTACTAACTTTTTTGTCTTTTCACACTATTCTCTTAGTGCATACAACTCCCATCTCTGACCCCTGCTCTGATTATAACGTTCTTGATGACTTCTGGAGAAGCATCAGTCAATACTTACACAATGGGAAAAATGACCTACTTGTTGAATGGAATGGCTGGTATCGGCTGTTTTTTGAATGGACAAAGTGCTCAAATGTCGGAGTGGTGTGTCACTCACACGGGATGTGGAGGTGATACTGGTCTTTATCTCAATGGTTCTCATCCACAACTTGGGGATGGAGTGGTGACACGTGAAGTCTCAGGAACTTATATGTGGCGGCCCAGCCTGTGTGGCACCTACACATCCAACCCCATCCAAATCAAAGCCTGTCCAGGAGACTATTATGTATATAAACTTATCAAACCTGAAATGTCAATCCCTCGGCCCACATACTGCGCAGGTGAAGCTTTGACTTTGAGTTGTAGCTTTTCTATAAAAGAAACATAATTTTACAATAAAATATTATAATATTTATACATTAATCTCTTTTTTTAACAGTTGCTTTCAAGAGCATCAGCAATGATCCTTGTTATGACTACACATCTCTGGATCGTCCCTGGAGAACCACAAATGAAAGTGGATTGACAATTTGTGATAATTCCTTCTCCTATAATGGCTGGTACAGACTTTTCCACAATGGGATGAACATCCGAATGTCAGAGAACTGTGTTGGTCAGTACAGTTGTAACACACAAGTCGGTCTGTGGCTTAATGGTCCTCACCCTCGGATTGAGGATGGAGTGGTGACCCGGGAGGTCTGTGGAGATGAAGGGAATGGCTGTTGTAGTTTCCAGTCCACACCTATCAGAGTGAAAGCCTGCCCAGGCAATTATTATGTCTACGAAATGGCAAAGACATTGCATTTCTGTTCAGCATATTGTACAGGTACAGTATTGTCACATTTGTTTAGAAATGTAATCTTTTTAAAATGATATACTGTATATAGTATGTACATATATGTATATACTTATATATTTTATAATTATTATTACTTGTTTGTTTAGATGCCAACACAATATCCCAGATGCTATCCTCAACACCCCCAGGTGCCATTACAGCATCTCTGAGTAGGTTTACACAATACAAAAAGTAGTTAAAGTAATTAGATCAATCACAATTTGAGTTTTTAAACAATGTGGTGGCTCATAAGCCTTTACAAACTGTCATCCAGATAATGCTTGCTAAGAATAAGACTTTTTTCACAGTTGTAAACACCAGCATTCATACTTTAATTCAGTGGTTCTCAAAGTGGGGGGCGCAGAGGTTCTACAAGGGGGCGCAGAGATTTTACAATAGGGCACGGAGGCCGAAACAAGATGGCGACATGGACACATGATCCAAAGAGCTTTTATAGTGTGTACACTGGAAATGTCAAAAAGAGTTTGAAAACCTCTGCTGTAATGTTTACAAAATGCCCATGTACTAATACCAGGAATGGCTTATTGGACAGGTTATATTATAGAATATGTGCAGTATACATTTAGTGATGCAATCAGTTGCTTCTTTATATAACACATCTTTGACTGACATCTAGTGGCATGAATGAGTGATAATCTAAAGTGAAGGCCAAATAGATTAACCCATACTTAGAGTTTGTCCTCTGTATGTAACTCATCCAGTAGTGAACACACACCCCTTGTAGGCAGTCATTCACTGAGGTACCTCGGGAACAATTGGGGGGCACGTTGGGAGGTGGAGGCCAGCAGTGAGAATCAAACCTGCACTTGGTACAGTAATGTGTAAAAATATCTTCTGAATCTTTCTCAACAGGTCCCTTTGATTACGACCCGTGCTATAACTAACATTCTCGACAACTACTGGAGAAGTGCACTCAATAACTGGCATGTGTATGGTCAGATATCTGGAAATGATGACACAGTTGTTGAATGGGACGGCTGGTATCGACTCCTTCTAAATGGATCCAGTGCTCAGATGCCTGACTGGTGTGCAAATTACATGTCATGTGGAGGCTTCAGTTCTCTGTGGCTTGGTGGACCTCATCCAGAAATACAAGATGGCATTGTTACCCGAGAAGTTTATGGAACTCAAAATGACCAGTGCAGCTATTACAGATCCAACCCGATCCAAGTCAAAGCTTGTCCTGGAGATTATTATGTCTACAAGTTTGTAAAGCCAAGACTATCAATCCCAATGCCTGTTTACTGTGCAGGTACAATCTTTTCCCTTCATAAGACAACTGTCTTTACAGATCCGTTTTAAATATATTGATGGTTTTATTATTGACTCACACTTTCAATATTTCATTAGTTCCTTTCAACACTTTGAATGTTGACCCCTGTTACAACTACTCCAGTCTGGATGACCATTGGAGAGTCGTCGACTCTTCTAATCTTAATAACTATAGTTATTGTGATTATAATGTGGACTGGAATGGCTGGTACAGGCTTTTTTACAATGGACAGAGTGCCAAAATGCCAAATTCATGTGTTCGCGAGAGTAAATGTGGCTCCCAGAACCCATTGTGGCTCAATGGTTCTCACCCACAGCTGGAAGATGGAGTGGTCACCCGAAAAGTCTGTAGTCCCACATGGAATGACTGCTGTGGTTACAAATCTCTTCCCATACAAGTCAAAGCTTGTCCAGGGAATTACTATGTTTATCAGTTTGTCAGGCCATTGTACTGTGCAGCGTATTGTTCAGGTAAACTCTTTTTCCCCTCTTGTCCACATCAGTCATGTAGATTTTCAGCTTGATATAATAAGAATTCGTAACTTGTATGAGACGTTTACACGTTGTAATATATCACTGTGCACTGTGCATATTTAATTTGTATTTATAAACACATACATGTACACAAACATGTATATATTTTGGAAATATTTGCATGTATATACAGTATTTATATATATAATTTAACTGATACATAAACTTTTATTCATTTATGTATTTACATTTTTCCTTAAATATATACATGTATGTCAGTGTGTGTTTATGAATACAAAATGAATGTGCCTAGACACTATTTTTAAAAATACAAAGTTTACTTTCATTGCAATTAATTATTGGACAGCCTTATGAAAAAAAAACCCTAAACCCAGAAAATGAGTTTTTCTCCCAAAAGGAGATCGTAATAAAATGTACGATTGACATCGTATGAATTTGCCACCTCTTATAAAAGTTACGAATTGCTGTGAGATTGTGTTGACATTTTAGGATGAAAACTGACATTATATTTTATTTCTGATATTAGAGCATCCCAACTTTCACACCCCCTCACCATCAACAGTGACAATTTCACCCCGAAAATCCATTTCCGTGCCCATCACAGCCCCTGGTAAAGTTTATTTAACTTTTCCACGAAACTTGTTTGATTTGACCAACACCCAGATTGTTTCAATTTGTGTAAACATTCTTGTTGAGATGGTGTCCATTACTTTATTTTGATCCATGAGTCTTGATGTTGGTGTTCAGATTCTCAATCCACAAATGGTTTGTCATTTCCAATTGAAAAGAGATGGTGTTTCTGACAAATCTGTCTTTACGTGACTTCAAACTAGAATTCAAGTAAAGTTATAAAATTATACACAAATCTAAACTAAATTATTCTGCAATGCATCCCCTTTTTTAATGTTTCTATGACAGTGACTGCTTCTTCTGACCCCTGCTACGACTACACTGTGTTGGATGATCCATGGAGAGCCACCAGCAATCGCATTAGCGGTAATCTCAATGTAATGTGTGATCGTTATGTCAGCTGGTCCGGATGGTATCGTCTCTTCATTCACGGTCAGAGCGTTCAGATGCCAACGACATGTGTTGATATATTAAGCTGTGGTACCCATGCCCCTCTGTGGCTGGACGGTTCACATCCAAGAGTCGAGGACGGGGTGGTGACCAGAAATGTCTGCGGTCACTGGATGAGTGACTGCTGCTTTTTCCGATCCAATCCCATTAAAGTGAAAGCCTGCCCTGGGAATTACTATGTCTATGAGTTCACCATGCCGAATTACTGCCATGGGACATATTGTGCAGGTAAACTCAACATTGACTAAAAATTGAGTCTACTTATTAATAAACACCACTGGTATATTCATGTTGTCATACCATACAGATAAATAGTATTTTTCTATATATACAACTTGTACATTCCTATCTGTGTCCGTGTTGAAGAATATTTTTCATTTTTGCAGATGTTAGCACTATTAACGCCACTTACTCAACCATCGTGCCAACAGTCATGCCAACTGGTAATAATGCTTTTTTTTAGCTAACCACATAAATACATCTTTGTCATTAAGTAGGAAAGTGTTTGCAGTAAAGATTAAACAGCTTCAGTATTGGCAAATGTAGGCTAAAGAGCTTTCCACACTCTTCTCTTAGAAGCAGTGACCTCCATCTCTGATCCGTGCTCTGATTATAACATTGTTGATGACTTTTGGAGAGACATACACAGGACTCAGTTTAGCAATGATGGCTATGATGACCGGTTTGTTGAATGGAATGGCTGGTATCGGCTGTTTTTGAATGGACAAAACGCTCGTATGTCTGAGGGGTGCACAAGTTACACTGGATGTGGAGGTGATACTGGACTTTATCTCAATGGTTCTCATCCACGACTTGAGGACGGAGTGGTTACACGTGAAGTGTTGGGAACCATAATATGGTATCCCAATTTGTGTGATTACTACAGATCCAACCCCATCCAAATCAAAGCCTGTCCTGGAGATTATCATGTCTATAAACTTGTCAAACCTGATATGTCAATCTCTCGACCCACATACTGTGCAGGTACAGATTGAGATAAAATTCAGTATAACGTTGTGAAGCTTGTCACTGAAAAACGGATAAATTGAATACAGTCTAATTACAAACACTTTCATCATATAACTTTTTTCTCTACAACAGTTACGTTTGACAACATCAGCAATGATCCTTGTCACAACTATGAATCTCTGGATCGTCCCTGGAGAGCCTCAAATGAAAGTGGATTGACAATTTGTGATGATTCCTTCACATGGAATGGCTGGTACCGACTTTTCTACAATGGGATGAACATCAGATTATCTGAGAAGTGTGTTAGTAGGACATACAGCTGTAATGCATATTACAGTCTGTGGCTCAATGGTCCTCACCCTCAGATTGAGGATGGAGTGGTGACCCAGGAGGTTTGTGTGAGCTCACACAGAGGATGCTGCGCTCAAAAGTTTACACCCATCAGAGTCAAAGCCTGTCCGGGAAATTATTACGTTTACGAACTGGCACAGCCACCGCAATACTATTGTACAGGATATTGCACAGGTGAGTATTGTTTTAGAAAGTGTTTTAAGTAAATATTTGAAATACTTGAAGCAATGGTTGATGGTAATCGTTACATTCTTGTTTGTAGATATCAATACTATATCCCAGACAGTATCATCTACAACTCCAACTTTAATCACCGGATCCGAAATAACATTGTGTAAGTTTACAGTTTGTGTTAAAAATGCATCTTGGTAAAGGTCATGAGTCATTAATAAATAGTATTTTTGACACTTACTTTTGCCTTTTGACAAACATCGATCGATTCAATTAAATTTATACAGCGGTAGCTTTTGCAGACCCAAAGAAGCTTTACATACATTATAATGAAATAATAATAATAAATAAATAAAGACAATGCATGGTATTATATTTCAATATAAATTGTTTTTGACTATAATTTTAGAAAGTGAAAGTTCAACCACGGAAGCGGGACTGACGTAATCTAGCGGCAAACATTCATAATAAATTTCTTCCAGTTATGTTGAAGTATATTATTTACAAATGTATAATGTGTGCATTTTCTACAATATTTACATTTATATCAAAGTAATTTCAATTATCTTCTTGGTTGTTTATTTTTATAATGCCTTCATTATGAAAATCAGTAAAAGAGGGGAAAGGCATTATATTTTTAAGATAGAATATTTCAGTTTTGATGATGGTGCTGACCTTTATTTTAACAAGCTATTGATTCAATTCCATAATTAGCTGTGTTAATAAACCTACAGTATATTTGGCTGAACCATAAAGAATTTTGTTTTTATACACTGCTTGTTCTTACACCAGTAGGCCATGCCGTTTATACAGTTAATGCCATTTAAACGCTGTGTTTGGCCGGTTCGGGTTTGACTAAAATTACCTCTGTCATACATTTTTTTCTTTTGTCTTTTAATTTCAGCAGCTTCCAGTGTTGTAGATCATGATCCGTGCTATAACTACAACATTCTAGACAACTATTGGAGAAGCACACACAATTACTTCTATCATAATGGATATGGATCTGGACACGATGATACACTTGTTGAATGGGATGGCTGGTATCGACTCTACCTTAATAGACAAAGTGCTCAGATTCCTGAGTGGTGTGCAGGCTATATGGCATGTGGAGGTTTCAGTTCTCTGTGGCTTGATGGCTCTCATCCTCAGCCAAACGATGGCATTGTTACTCGTGAAGTTTATGGTACCCAGTATGGCCAGTGCAGTAACTACAGATCCAACCCGATTCAAGTTAAAGCTTGTCCTGAAAATTATTATGTCTACAAACTGATAAGGCCAAAACTGTCGATACCCATCCCTTCCTATTGTGCAGGTACCGTGCAATCATTCTTGTTCATGGTAGATGTGTTCTGTTGAACTATAAATATTACAGCTGCATTTACATATCTACTCAAGATTTTAGCATGTTTAGATGCATTGAAGCTTTAAGCATGCTCTTGACTTTTTCAAACCAGTTGCTTTCACCTCACCGAGTGTTGACCCCTGCATCAGCTACACCAGTCTGGAAGAGCCTTGGAGGTCCACCAACTACGCTTCTAATGATTCATCTGCAAGATGTGATTATAATGTGAATTGGAATGGATGGTACAGGCTTTTCTACAATGGACAGAATGCCCAGATGCCAGAGTCATGTGTTGGTTATCGCATGTGTGGAACCTATGGCCCACTGTGGCTCAATGGTGGTCACCCACAGCTGGGAGATGGAGTGGTCATCCGACAAGTCTGTGGTTCCTCATCATTCAGCTGCTGTAGCTACAATTCCCACCCAATACAAGTCAAAGCTTGTCCTGGAAATTATTATGTTTATGAGTTCATCAAGCCAGCATTGTGCTCAGCTTATTGTGCAGGTCTGCAAATTTACTCATATTCACACTTTTTTTTATTGATTTTACGTGAATAATAATAATAATGTCCAGTGTTTCCCATCTCAGAGGCTCAAAGTCTTAACCAGACAACAGCAAGTCCAACAGAGATAATCCCGTCCACAGGACCCACAGGTGAAGTATTAATTTATCTCTGTAAAGTTGATTGTTAAAGAGATCTCATGTCCATATACCTACAGTATTTTTATTTTAAAATGCCACAGTTTCATTCATCTTCTGATTTTTGTTTTAGTTATGAGAGACCCGTGCTCTGATCTCAACTGTACTGAGAATGAGTGGTGTGGAGAACACAATGGTGTTTACGGCTGTTTCTGTAATCAGACCCAACCCACATCTAACCCAGACACTTTTGGTGTGACTCGTTCCATTAGAAACTCTTAAACAAATAATGACAAAACTCTTAAACAAATAATGTGTTTGTTCTTCAGATGCCTATCATACGTGTGAAAGCAGTTCTGGGATTATGTCTTTGTCTCGCTGTCAGCTCTTTGAAGCTGGTTTTTCTGCTGATGTCTTGCACCTGAATGACCCCAGCTGTAGAGGAACAGTCCGGAATGAAAGAGTAGAGTTCAGATTTGACAACAATGCCAGCATCTGTGGCACAGGTCTTACGGTAGGGCTGTTGTTTGCATCACATTAATTGTAATTGTACATTTAAACAATACTTTATATTATTACTTCATTACCATAATCAAATTTGGATACAATTGTTATGCTTCTGCTCCACAGGCCAATGGCACGCACATCATCTATGAGAACTTTATCTTCGGGCAGCAGGGATCAGCTGGAGGTGTCATCAGCAGAAATAAATTTCTGAGGCTCCGTTTCAACTGCATTTATATCCAAACCCAATCAGTCTCCATGGACATCAACCCTCTGGAGAGGTGGGACTAAATTTAGTCTCATTTTATTAAATTTGTATTAGAAAGATTTTTCACATGTGTTTATTATTGAACATGTCAACAGCATTGTGCACAGAAACATTGAAGGTCTGGGGACGTATCGGGTCAGGATGCTTTCATATCAGGATGCTCAGTTCTCTAAGCCGTTCACTGGTAGTGTGGATGTTGAGGTGGACCAGAAGATTTTTGTGGAAGTGCGTGTTGATGGAGTTGACGGTCATCAGTTTGCTTCAGTGATTGACTCATGTTGGGCGACACCTGTGAATGATGCTCAGTCCTCTCTCCGCTGGGATCTCATCGCTGAAGAGTAAGACGATGCTTTGTGTTTATTTTCCTTAGACTCAAAAAGGTCATACGTTTTCAAATAAAATTTAGTATAACACGTTGTCTGTGACCAATAGAAATAACCACTCTTGTTTTGAACTGTTACTTGGTTCAAATTTGATATTATGTTTTTTAATCATTCACAATTTTCTCAGGTGTCCCAATCCAAGTGACGACACAGTGGAGCTTCTGCAGAACGGCGTGTCCACATCCAGTCGTTTCTCCTTCAGGATGTTCATCTTCACTGCAAACTCCACTAAGGTTTACCTGCACTGTAAAATTCACCTTTGTCTCCAGACCAACATTACCTGCTCATCTGTGAGTACACAAAACCTCTTACACTTCACAAAATGTTTGTTTGGTCCCCTGTGATGATTTTCTGTGAAACAAAGACTGGGGGAATAGATTTACGATTGTTTATAACATCCGGCCAGCTGAAGGCGCTGTTCTTAAACTTTATAGAGACCATTTATTCATGGTTTTGTTTTTCACGGTTTTCGTTTGCCTTCTAAGTAACTACTGGATTTCAACTGTGAGAATTTGGAGAAGGCATTCTAGGGCTACCGTAAAAGACTTTAACTTGTTTAAATTAAATGAAGGATTATTTTTTCAGATTTTTCATATGATGTTTGTTTTATAGTTATTATAAGATCATCTTGAACTAATTATTCTATATATATATTAACCTTTTCATTCCTTTAATGTTTAGCAATGTCAACCTGGAGAGCATCTGAGAATGGGCAGATCTCTGGACTTTCATGACACTGCCTCCATTTCTATGGGTCCACTGGTCTGGTCTAATGGAAACTCAGGTAAACGTTTCATTTAATTTTGCAAGTTTAATTTTACAGTGAATTTAAGGCATACATATATTTCAGTATGTTTTTTTTTACCTGGGAAACATATGAGCTGTTTCAAATTTAAAACAATTCTACCGATTGAGATACAGCAACACGTTACTGTGCTTGTTGTATTTCTTTATCCGTTCTTACATGATTATGTTACAGAATATGTATTTAACTTAAGTGTGTCTGTTCTACACATTCATCATGCACTGAACAATGTTGTGTTCCCTGTTCACAGATATTTTGGTCCAGGAACAAGTGAAGGTGTCTATGGCCCCAGCTTGCTGTGTCTCCTTAAGGGTTTTGTTCGTTTTGGTCTTTAGTGCTTACATCGCCTTCTAGTAGATTTACACAAGTGATGACCTCTCATTTTAAAAGATGTGAAGTATTTTGGTAATGCATATCTGTTGTCTGTTCACCCAGACAACAGATCAGTATAAAAGAGTAAGTGTATGAATTACTGGGATTGAACATTTATTGAACTATATTGATGTGGGTTGTGTGATACCTTCTATTAATGATAATTAAAGCTTAACAGTATGTCATGGGTCATATTTTTTAGCACGGTGATATAATATTTAATTTAATTAATGTTTCTGACTTTCTTTTCAAATTCATGCAATATTTTGTCAAATTAAACAGTTTCCTATAATATGTTTCTTTTCAATGTGATGTTTTTGTAACATTCTTGCTTGGGTGAAGGAGCAAAATTCTCCAAAAGATAAGTTGTTTTTCAATATTTAATAGTGTCCTTCGTTGGTATTGGCATTGGTAGATGTTTATAGGGATAGTTCATCCAAAAATGAAAAATCTGTCATCAGAAAGAAATTTGGAAGAATGTTAGCCTTTTTAAGTTTTGTGACATTATCTACTCCCATAGTATTTTTTGTTCTGTTGAACACAAAATTTTATATTTTGACAATTTTGGAAAACAAAGAGTTCTCGGGCACTTTTGACTACCATTCAATTCTCCCTACGATGGTAGTCAATGATGTCCAAGAGCTGAAAATTACTAACATTCTTCCAAATATCTTTCTATATTCCAAAGTAATTTTTGTATAAATTACTTTGGAACAAAGTAATTTAAACAAGTCGGAAATTACATGAGTGTAAGTAAATGATGACAGAATTTTCAGTTTTGAATGAACTATACCTTAAATGCTTGAAAGATACAGTACCTCCAAAACAATTGTTACAAAACATTTAAGAAATATTCAAAATAACATACAGTAAAATGATATTTTAGATCTGCTACTTAATATTAATATTCAATACTGACTATTTAAATATCAGATTAAACAACTGTGTTTATAAATGTGAGGTCAGTCTCTTATTTAGGAATGGTTTTATAAATTATTATTGTGAAATTATAGCAGTACAGTATTACTTAATTTTTGTTTAAAGTGTGTGCACTTACAGTTTTCTAATTTACCAATCATTCCACTAAAGACATGTATTTATTATAGGGTTAGGTTCCGTGCTGGTAAAGTACTGGACACATTTAGATTTACTGAAGGTATTTAGCAGACACTTATCCAAAGGGTCTTAAACTACTGAGGAACAAGCCCAGTCACTGGGTTCAATTACCCTAGAATGTTCTATAGGACAAACCCATGGTTAGGCCAAACATGTAAAAACAACCTCTGGGTTAATTTAATAGTTATTTTTTATATGTGGATTGAAACAACCCATTGTATAAAGTAAAGGAAGCTAAATATAATACAAATAAGTCATATAGTTTGCACTTGTAGATCCAGTTTTGAATAACCCACATAGTAATACAAGTGAGAGCTGAATTTCAACATTATTGATCGTACTTAGGCTGATGAAGATATGTGTCAGAGGGATGGCAGAAGAACACCGGGACTAGTTGTCACAAGGGCGTTGACTCCGTAATTGCGAGCTTGTGTGCACTGTAAACGTTTTTGCTGTTTACTGTAGATTTATATGTATCTAATTTATTGACAACAGTTTGTTAAAAGATAAATGAATATTAAACATTAACAAGTTTATATCTTTAAAGAAAAAATATAAAAGAACAGCCTCATGCAAAGCATTCTGGGAACCAGAAATCCACATTTACATTTTTACATTAAGTCATATAGCAGACCAGAAATACATTTCTACATTTAGTAATTTAACCGTCTGCTAAATGACTAAATGTAAAAATGGATTTCTGGTTCCCAGAATAGTAATACTGTAATTTCCACAGCAATTTTTAACAGTGTGCATTTACAGAAATGTGGCAATAATTGCCTAACCTTCTTACTTGTTGCAAAATTAATTTAATAGATTATGCTATAATGCTGCCCATAACATTACATTAATAAATATATGTTAAATTATGATGTGAACCCTAACAGGTGAAATCACAAATGGACAAGTTTCAGGTAAAAAACTTACCTTTATTTTTTAAAATCTATAGTTGAAAATTAATGCTACAGTTCTTACATTACGGATATACGGAGCTTATGGAAAACACAATATTTCTGTGTTGATAAAAAAAAATACATTTATACAGATGTGGTACAACTAGAAGGTAAGTAAATGATGACAGAGTTTTCATTTTTGGGAGAAGTATCCCTTTAGAGTAAAAAATTGAACTCTTTGAAAGGTAAGCTAGAATCCAAGTTGTACGATTAAATTATACAATAAGCTAAAAAATAAAATAATTGTATTATATTAACACTTCTAATTATTTTCATGTCTTAATTGTGAGAGACCCCATCTTGAGCAGGGGTCTCCAACCCTGGACAGCTGCTATCCTGGGGCCGGTTAAACCAGCTCTGCATAAGTTACAACTAAGCCTAGTTTTGACTTAAATGGGAATTAAGTTGCAACTTACGCACTACTAAATATTTTTGAGTTGCACCATTTAAGTTGGTTGAAGGGTAACGTTACGTACAAACTAAATATTTACAGAAGCCTCCCGTCAGGAGTAACTGTAGGACTAAAACAGCACTCTCTGAACTAACTGAAAAAAGTATTGGTTTCACTCGACATTCTTAATACTTTACACATGTGATAATTCTGACATTTACAGTCACTTACATTTGAAAATAGAAAACATTATATGATGACATTACATTATTAGCGGCTCTATCAAGAACAGGTATTAGCGCGCCTATGTGTGCGCATCCATCTGTGTTGTGGATGTCAAAGTAAAATTATATTTTTATTTCATTGGCGGTTGGCAGTAAAATGAAATCACCCATATTATGTGTCATTTATTATGATTTCATTGGGCTGTATTGTTTTTAATCAGCATTTGTTAGTTAATCTTGTTTAATTTGAAATATTTAATAAAATACCTACTATGCTATTCATGATTAGATAGTAATCTTTTTAATAAAACATTTACCGTTACTATGTGAGGTAAAATAAGTTTAAATCAAGAACGTTTTGAAATTCGCTTTATCCCACGAATTTAAAGGCTGCTGTTGGATTGTTGGAGGGAAACGTCATATTATGCGAATACGTATTACTTTATGAAGATCTACAGAACTGCTAGCTACGTTCTGCCTTAAAGGGGTCATATATAGCGAACACGTGTTTTTCTGTGTGTGTGTTATAAGTTGCCTATGCATGTATTAGACACGTAATATTGCTAAAATTAAATAATGCCTTTTTTTATTCTATTATAGATATCAGGCTGGTGAATGGTGGCAGCGTGTGTTCTGGAAGAGTGGAGGTTCTTCATAATGGAGTTTGGGGAACTGTGTGTGATGATCTTTGGGATCTATCAGATGCTGCAGTGGTGTGTCGAGAGCTGGGCTGTGGTGCTGTTATAGAGGCAAAGAGCAGTGCTCATTTTGGACAAGGTTCAGGACAAATATGGTTGGATCATGTAGGGTGTAAAGGAAGTGAAGATACACTGAAAAACTGTCCAGCACAACCATGGGGAACAAACAACTGTGGACACAGTGAAGATGCTGGAGTCCACTGCCAATGTAAGTTAATTTTTTTTTAACTTATCTGTTTTCTAACCTTTTTTTTTAAATGCTACAGAGTTTAATATAATGTAAGAACATACTGATTCATGTTCAATGCTCTACCGATTGAGCTAGAGCAACACATTGCTGTGCTTATTTTATTACTTTATACGTTCTTACATGATAATGTTACAGAATATGTATTTAACTTAAGTGTGTCTGTTCTACACATTCATCATGCACTGAACAATGTTGTGTTCCCTGTTCACAGATATTTTGGTAAAAGGACAAGTGAAGGTGTATCGGGCCCCAGCTCTCTTTGTCTCCTTAATGGTTTTGTTTGTTCTGCTCTTTAGTGCTTACATCGTCTTCTAGATTTACACAAGTGATGACCTCTCATTTTAAAAGATGTGAAAACATTTAACCTATGCTTATATGTTGTCTGTAAACCAACAATAATGAATTACTGGGATTGAACAATTATTGAACGAAATTGATGAGCGTTGCAACTTTTTATAAATGATACAGTAAATAAAATGTCATATTTTTTAACATGGTGACATACTATTAATTTGGTTATTGTTTCAGACATTCTTTTCAAATACATGCAATATTTGGTCAATGCAAAATCAAAGAGTTTCTTATTATATATTTCTTTTCAATGTGATCTTTTTGTAACAGTGAGTGCATTTACATGCACAAAATAAACGGATATATATAAAAAATCATCTTATAAAGAAACCTGATTTCACATGTTTACATGTGTAATAATAAACCGTCTATGCAGAAAACCGTGTTTACATGGAAGTTTGAGACTTGCCGGGTTTCTCGTGTGCAGTGACATCGTCGTTGATAGTCTATTAAATAATAAAAAATGCAGCGGGAAAATGATCAGAAGCGGCTTTTCCTCTTCTCTAAGGAAGGCCTCGCCCCATTTTTGGCGTATTCCTTTGGGCAGAGGTTATTAAAAGCAATCGGAAGTGCTGTAGTCCGATTCCAGCCGTTCTCTGTGGTGCAAGCGATTTCTGTTAAAGACAATATCTCGCTTGGCACTGAACTTTGAACTTTACCATTTTGCAGGTATTGTTTATGCTCTAACAGCAACATTACACACTAACTAAAGGCTGAAAAATGGGATCATGGGGATGGGATCTTTAACAAATATTCAAAATTACATACAGTGAAATTACCTTTTAGAGCAGCTTCAACTTAATATTAATATTCACTTTTGACTTTATTTAGAAATCGTATTAAACAACTGTGTTTGAAAATGTAAGGTCGGTCTCTTATTCATGAATGAATTGATATATTATTATTATGGAATAGGATAGCAGTACAGTATTACTAAAGTAAGGAATCTGGGTTACTCTTTATTTTAAAGTGTGTGCACTTACACTTTTCCAATTGACCAATCATGCCAGTAAAGACATGTATTTATTATGGGGTTAGGTTAGTGATGTAAATTAACTTTACACATTTACTGAAGGTATTAATCAGACACTTATCTAAAGTGACTTACAATAGTAAGGAACAAGACCAGCCACTGGATTCAATTAACCTAGAATTTTCTGGGACAACCCATATAAGCATATAAAGTGTGTCAAAATTTTGATTGCTTTATGACCCCCCAAAGGCCTCTCAACCTGTCACTCAAATGCTTAATTTATTGCCGGTCAATCTTATTGACAATAATGTTTTATGTCCGGTTGTTGGGCATGCTCCGTCGCCACGTCGTACAGTAGGTTACCTACCTACACACCCCTCCCGCCTCACCCCAAACTACATCTTTAAGTGTGTTGTTTCTTCTAAGATTGAGTTGGATCTGGGTTTATGACTTTTATCTGTAAAATGAGGAGATTGTTGAAATGGAGGTTTTCGGTTCTGCGTACTTATCAATGTTTCACAAACAAGGTTTACGTATGTTGTTTTTAATGACCTGGTAATCAAAGTTTAGCTTTGTTGTGGCAACTAATGTAATAGGCCATGTCACTGCCTTTAAGACCTTTATCTGACAAATGATGAAAGTGTTTGACACTTTGGGGTCAGTGATCTTATCAATGTGCCATAAACAGCAACACAACCCTCCTACCCCACCCCAAACTGAGCTTTCATCCTGGCTGACTTTCTTGGTAACATGACGTGAAAGACGGTTGTGTTTGTAAATTAGAGAGATAATTAAAAGGTTCACATAGCTACACTGTTGGAATTTTAAATGAATGTGTTCTCAAACAAACACTAATCTGTTTGTTTTTCATTTCTCCAGCAGGTTTGTTTGGACCTTTCTATTCACTCATCAGTAAAGTGACGTGCAGAAATCCATACAGTTTTGTTTTGGTTTTGTGTCTTTGTATAGTGTGTTTGCTCACAATTACTGAGTCAAGGCCTTTGTGACAACTAGCCCCCGGTTGCTGGCATCCCTCTGAAGTACAAGGAAGCAATGTTGAAATTCATGTCTCACTTGGATTAGTATGTGGGTGAGTCAAAACTTGAACTACAAGTGCCACTCAGTGTAAATAGACAGTCCGTTTTTTTTAATCCTATATTACTTCTTTCACTTTATGCAACTAAAGGGCTATACTGTACACTCGGCGCAATACGGCGCCAGGGACGACGCAAGTGTGTTTTGCTGGTTTCAGTCCGACGCAGTTATTGTTTTCACGTCCTGCGCCACGTTGTTTTAATAGCAAATGCATTTGCTCCCAGTTGTGCCCCCATGGGCATGCTGGTCTGAAAACGAGGTGTATTCAGGCGCATTGTTGGCACGTTCCTGAAATAGACTGCGCCACTGACCAACTGAAACCTGGTCTAAAGTCAATGGCACAGTATGTTTTTGGTTATTTAAAGAGCGCGTTATGCGCCTATAGGCGGGTGCAGAGCCGCTCGTACATTCAGTTTGTAACACAGGACGCGCAGCAGCACAACAACATGCCAAATATAACATTTAGTCATTTAGCAGACGCTTTTATCCAAAGCGACTTACAGTGAGTTCAGGGATCAATAACCGATATGTCATACAGGAGCAATGACACAATAGGTGCTAATACAAAGTTACTAGTTTCAACAAAAGCTAGACCACTACCTGTTGAGAGAAAGAGTAAGGTACATTTTTTTTTTCTGTCAAATATTCACAGAAGAGATGGGTTTTAACTAGTTTTATGAATGTTGTGAGAGATACAGTGAGGGAAATAATTTTTTGATCCCCTACTGATTTTGTAAGTTTGCCTGCTTACAAAGAAATGAGGGATCTATCAATTTTATGTTAGGTTTATTTTAACTGATAGAAACCGAATATCAACCAAAAAATCAGGGGGAAGAGTATATAAAGGTTATAAATTGAATTGCATTTCAGTCAGTATAATATCAAATATCAAAAATAAATATTTCATAAGACAAAACAGACTATGGATGGTGACATCACTGCACGTGGAAATCTGGCAAGTCTCAAACTTCCTTGTTTACCTTTTTCTGCGTAGCCGGTTTATTACTACGCATGTAAACACGTGAAAACTGTTTTTTTTTACAAGCTGATTTTATATTATCTGTTATTTTTTTGTACATGTAGACGCACTCAATGTGCCATAAACTGCCTTTTGATTTAAGGACACGCCCTAACATGTTCTTCCTGGTCATGAAGGAATGGAGGTTGGTTCTTGTTAGCACGCAGGGGTGTGTTCTAACAATGGTATAGGCTTAAGACAATGAACCAAAATATATTTAGGTTTCCATTCTGACTGATTTTGCTTTAATGCTGGTAAAATCAACTGTTCTAAGTGTTCTCATTGTTCGAGCAATGTTTTAGGGTTGATGTATGTTTGCTTTGATCTAAAAGAAAACGAGTATTTACATTCAAAACCTTCTTCGTTTTAATGTCATACCCTGACAGTGCACATATTATTGCTGGAGACTTTAATCAGGCATGTCTTAGGTCTGTACTTCCTGTATTCACCCAATATGTGAAGTGTCCCACCAGAGAAGGATTATTACATAGGGCAGGTGACTGGCAGGTGACAGGAATCGACACTAAAGGCGAGATTAACAGGAAGTAAAAGAGGGCGGGGCTAAGAGTCATAACAAAGGCCACATTGTTCCAAACAAAACAAAACAAGAACAAAGACATGGTACTGTCACAGAGTTGTAGCTAAGTGTCATGACCCTGTCCTTCCTGTCAGTGGTTTTCTAGCTCTGTGGACAGGGTCATGACACTTAGCTAAAACTCTTTCAACAGAAGCTACATTTAAAACCCCACCGTGGTGATACAGTCTGTACTCAAGAGGATGCGAAGAAGTTATTTGACTATTCTACATTTTTTTAAAGAATCAGTAATCAATTTTGAAATTTGATAACAATTGTATTTTAAATTGGGGTTAGTTAGAACTAAACTAGGGGATAGCACTATCCTTTTTTGTGATCTTGAGATATCATCTGAAACTAAACATTTATTAAATACAACAGTGTAGAACTTAACAAATTTAAGATGAAGATATTTAATAGTTTTTTTTCTTATTCCTGGTTTTAAAAGTTTAACCCTGTTTGATTTGTCCAACAACCGGACATAAAACATAACTGTCAATAAGATTGACAGGTTTTAAAAGAAGCATTTGAGTGACCGGTTGATAGGCTTTTGACAGGGGGGTCATAAATCAATCAAAATTTTGACACACAGCATATGAAGATTTTTTTGTTTTATTGTGCATTCCAATTAATATCAATCAAACTGCAGTTGGTTTGTTTTGATTTAAGCCATAATAACTAAAAAAATACAGCTAACTAACACAATAAAACACATTAAAAACATGATATTTGAAAAATAAACGGAACCAAACTCTTCATATGCTTATACTACTCCCATGGTTAGGCCAATTATGGAAAAACAAGCGTTGGGTTAATTTAACAAGTTTGTTTTTTATACGTGACTCAGCCAGGTGTTGAAATAACTCATTGTGTTTAGTAAGAGAAGTAATATTGGATAAAATGCGGACTTTCTATTTACGTTAAGTGGCACTTGTAATTCAAGTTTTGACTCACCCAGATACTAATAGAAGTTACACATGAATTTCAACATCGCTTCCAGGGATGCCAGCAACACTGTCAAAAGACACCGGGGCTAGTTGTCACAAGGGCTTTGACCCGGTAATTGTGGGCAGACACACTATACAAAAAGACACGCAACCAAAACAAAACCGTATGGACTGCTGCACGTCACTTTATTGAAGAATGAATAGAAAGGTCCAAACAAACCTGCTGGAGAAGATTAGCATTTGTTTGAGAACAGATTCATTTACAATTCCAACAATGTAGCTACAGTGCTCTCCACTATTATTGGCGCCCTTGGTAAATATGAGCAAAGAAGACTGTAAAAATAAATCTAGATTGTTTCTCCTTTTGATATTTTATTCAAAAAAATCATTAAATTTCATTTCATTAAAGTAAAAACAATTTGAAGTGGGGAGAATATCACATTATGAAATAAATTACACAATTATTGGCACCCTTGCATTCAAAACATTCTGCATGCCCCATTTACATGAAAACAGCTCTGAGTCTTTTCTTTGATGTCTGACGAGTGTCACGCCCGGCTTTGCCGTGCTGGGTGTGCTCACTCCACCATTGAACAGAAGGTGTTTGGGCAACTCTCTCCTCCCGGGCTGAAGGGGGAGCTGTCTGTTTCCGGTACATCTGGTGGCAGCTGATTGGCGGAACTGTTTAAAAACTCTCCTGCCAGTTGCTCTGGGCTCCGGTTGCTCTGGCCGTCAGGCTGGCGGTAGCACCAGCCTATTCTTTGTTGTCGTTTGTGCATTACACATAGTCTATACATTTTACTGATCTGCACTACACTTTTGATTTGTTTTCTTGTGCTTCTCATTTACTGACTTTTATACATGTAATGATTTAAATTAGAATTACATCGTATGATTTAATGTTTAATAAATACTTTTTGTTTAAACTTTACAAACGGTGTGGTCTCCCTTATTTCATTGCTACTGTGAGCCAGGTAGTCGTGACACGAGGTTTGAGAATACATAAGTCAGCCGAGTCCATTCCTACATACAGAATCTCTTAAGGTACTTCAAATGTTGGTGCTCTCTTATCTTCAGTTCATCCCACTAATTTTCTATAGGGTTCAGGTCAGGGAACTGGGATGGCTGTGGCAGGATCTTGATTTTGCAGGTGATCCCACCCACCCAACACACAGCTTCTTCTGGCTGCTGCCATTAGGAAGGAGACTGCGGAGTATTCAGGCCAGGACCAGCAGACTAAAGGAGAGCTTCATCCACCAGGCAGTCAGGAAGCTAAACTCCCTCCCGAGCCTGCCCCCCTCCCCTCACTTGCCCTTGTGGGGGGACAACAACTTGTGGTGACAGAGGTGCAGTTTTATTTTTTTATTTTAATGAAATGCTTGCTGACCCCAAAATTCAACTGATTGCTGCAATTTTCCATCTGTGCTCTTTGAAAAGTCTTTGGCCACTCAAATTTTTCTCCTCGCTGTGCTTTGAGACAATATAGACACATCCTGTTTCAAACAGATTTTCATAATCTCCACTCCATTAAAACTTCTTGATAATTGCCATGATGTTGGAAATGAGATTTTTTATTGTTTTAAATATTTCCTTAAAGACATTTTGTATTTTGTGTAACAAGAAGTCATGACTGGACAACATCATGTTTCTCGTCACCTTGGTATGCTAAAAAAATAAAAAATCAATGGGAATGTACTTGGGAGATATTCTACTCATAAGAATTTCTAGGGGTACTAATAATTGTGACGGGTGTAGAAGAGAAAAACATTTCTCTCATAATGTTATATTCTCCCTACTTCAAATTGTTTTACTTTAATGTGGGAATATTGTAGATTTTTTTAATTATAGATCAAAAGGAGAAACAATGCAGATTTATATTTCCAGCCTTCTTTGCTCATATTTACTAGGGGGGGCAATAATAGTGGAGGGCACTGTATGTGAACCTTTTACTACTTTAAGACAGTATTACAGTCCAAAGTGTTACATTGCACACATTTTTTTAAGTGAGTTTATTTATGCAAACCTGTTTTAGAATACTGAACAGAAACACTTTAAATAATTTCCAATTATAGATTATTTTCAAAAGTTATGCTTATAAAAATAATAGACAAGCTTTAATTCAATTTTGTAATTGTTACCGGAACTTCTGGAAATTCTGGTTTCGGTGACTAGGGTAACGTAAGAGATTTTCCGATTCTGGTTCCATTTAAATGAACTATTTTATCTTAATTGAATGGAGTGTTGCTGTAAGTAATGTTGAGTAGGCTAATGCTTGTCCAGCATTCACACATGCTTCAAAGTTTGTTTTTTTACAATATAACTATACACAGGAACATTCTGCTTTTCAAGCAGGAATAAGCTGGTTGGCCAAATAGTCCCTTGAGGGTTAAGACAAGACTTATCCTTTTCCAAGACTTATCCTTTTCCCTAAATTAATGAAGTACTAAAATGTTAACTGCCATACTTATAATCATGTATATACATACACTCCACAAAGCCCCCAATTTACAACTGATAATTCAGCCAGGAGAGGATGTCATGCAATCCCAGCTGACACCGTAACATTGTGATGACGTATAGGGGACTCATTTATAAAACTGCGTAGGTTCCTTACTAAACGTTTACGTGCGCCCAAAAGCCCCAAACAAATGATAAAAATATATTCAGACTTACAAAACCGTGCGTACTCACACCTGTAAGCAATATGAGCAATCTAATATAAGTACAATTTTACACACACGAATACATATCGATTATAAGAAACAATATAATATAAAGAAAAATAAATTAAACATGTTTTGCAAAACATCATCGTAATGTCTTCTTTAGCTGTGCAGTTGGATTGTTGAATCAGCGAGTTCGCCAGTATAGAATGCAAATTGCGCTAAAAACGACTCGCACACGAATGACTCATTTGAACCGATTCATTTAAACTATTTAACTTTTCAGTCACTAGCGAATATAAGAGATCATTGAATCGTTTAAAGTGAACCACAGAGAATGCAATATGTGTATGAGCTTTGGTCATTAAGTAAAACTGGTTAATTCAGTTGGCTATTGTGGGCTGAAAAGTTAGTTGAAAATGATAAAAAATCTTAATGAGATAAAAAAATATATATGTTTGGTTGAATAAAACTAATGTTTTATATAACTTAATAATTGTCATTTTTATCTCATTTTATTAGAACTTGTAACTCAAAGTCACTTTGGTTGAGCCACTTAAAGTACGGCACCACCCCCGCCTCATTTTGAGCCTGGAAAAACCCTGCTCTCTGTTTGTTTTTCTCTATCTCTGTGTATATATATATACATATATATTTGGTAGTTAACAAAAGAACCATAGTGACAGCAACAAATCTAAAAAAAACTGTAGTTTTTCTGAGGTAAAGTTACCCTGAGTACTTTACTTTACAGAATCACATTAAATGCCTTAATGGGGAAATTCAGTATGAGGGGTGGTGGTCAATTTAGAAAGAAGCAATTCAAAGCTATGCTCTGTAATTCAAGGTATTTTTGGCCATATGACATTGCAAAAATCTCTTGTTCCTTGTCTATAATTCAATTTTTCCTCTGTAAGAACATCAGGTTTTACCAGAAATGCCACTTTCACAAAGTTTACCGGGTGTTTCTCAAGGGCACCACAGTGGCATTGAAGACGGAGGTGGAAAATGCTTTTTTTCACTAATCTAACATATATTCTTGTTAGATTAGTTAAATTTAGATACCACTTGCCATGATCCAGAATGCCAGCTATTTACTGAAGTTCATCTTTCTATCCGAACATCAGGGAATGCAGTTCTCTTCACGTGCTTTTGCTACCCCTAAAAAAGTATATTAGTGTTATAGCGAACTTTTATTGACATACGATTATTCTAGAGAAAAATAAAGTGTAATACATGTTAATTAAAATCTTGTATATATTTTAATGTATTATAAATTTAGTCGTAAAGGATAATCTGACTTTTTCTGAATAAATTCATTACCTCAAATCTTGCCTTTGATTTTTTTCTAATATTCATATTCTCTTCTCTCACTCAGATGCTGTGAACAGGTGTAGCCCAAATGCGACAGATTCAGATTTTGATGCAGCAATTGCGGAACACCTGAAGCACGCTGGGGGTGGTGGATTTACAAAAATATCCATAAAGAAGTTTCGCCGACTCTAAAACATTAAAACATGTTTTAACCATAATCCAGTATATTTTGTTGTTTACTTGTTTTATTGCTGTTTAACAGCAATACAAGACTGTTAGGAAATAATTGGTAGTGCCATAGCTTTGACTTCCATACATCAATGGTGGAACACATTAATCATACTCCTGTAAGAGCTGGTGGTCTGGGACCAAGAAAAAGAAAGAAAACATTTTGAAAAAAGTGTAAAGGCTAAAGTACTGACATATGTGTTTACCATAACACTGTACTTTCGTTATTTTCATGTTTGTTTAATGGCCGCTTAACATTAATTTGAAACGCCATTGCCATTGACATTCTACTATTTTTATTTTCTTGTTTGAGTAGTAGCTGTTTAACAAATGGAAGGCAATTCAAAATCACTATAAAATATGCTGTGATAAATCAAAACACTTATTTTTGCCTAAGTCCACAAATAATGTATTATTGTTTGTGATGTACACGTGATTAAGACGTTTTATAGACGTCCAGGTCAAACTGGAACGATTTTGGACCTTTTTAGAAAGAAAAAATGTAAATTCAAGACACGTAACCTTAAAACATAATTGCTTGCCTTACACGATGTTACACAATGGGTGTTAGATTATATTAAACGCAGGTTTATATATACGTTTAATTTAAGCAGCTACACATCTAATAATATACATCCAGAAGATGACCAATTTGGACGTCCAGGGACGAGCAGAAAGGACTTGGAAATCACGGCCAGGTGACGACAAACACGTCCGTTCAATTTTCATTCTGGAACTATTTTTAAACCGTGAAGGGACGTGTCGGACTGACGTCTTTTCAACGGTCATTAAATGTCCAAATATTGGTTGGGATGTTAAAGACGCAACGTGGCACGAAACGATATGTTCAATTATTAAAGAGGCAGCGCCTCGTTTCTGATGGGTTTTGACACCTTTTACCGTAAACGGTGGTGCAAGAATGCTTACATCGCTTGGCCACGCCTAAACGTTTACAGAACAAAACGTATAAATTGGTCATGGTTCTTTAAAACAAAAGCAGAACTGCATCCTGCATAAGAACCGGTTTTCGGTCCCATCCATACTGGCCACCCACCACATTTATCATTGAGTGCTGGATTGTGAATCTGATAGTTCAGCATCACTGTATGCTGGTTATTCTAAAGAACAGAGCGTTTTCTGCAGCGGTATATTTAATCTAAGGTAAATTGAATAAAGGGATATTTTCTTTATTCACCCTTTTCTAAATCTATCACTTTTTACACACTCTATTGTTTTTTGTACTTACGAAATGAATAATTCATTATAAAAAAAGCAAACACTTATAGTATACATTTTGTTGTGTATAGGTGCATGAAGTAAAGTTGGTCACTATGAGGTTTCTTGTCTTATCGTGTGTGTCGATACTGCTGCTGATCAGTGGTGAGAGTTTTACACCTTTCAAAACACAATACGGAGGGGATACAATCTGTCACGTCAAGTGTCTAATACAATTTATTGGATTTTGTTATGTTAAATTATGATGTGAACCCTAACAGGTGAAATCACAAAAGGACAAATAACAGGTACATTTTTATTATTTATTTTTTATTATCTATAGTTAAAAATGAATCAGTTCTTACATTAAGGATCCAGAATTATTTTAACACAATATTTATTGGAGATTATTATCTTAAGATGCTTAGAAATCTTTATAGAGATCAAAGCTTTCTTGCTTAAATGTTCTGATAATCATAAGGGCAACCTTTGGTAAATATTAAATTAGTAAATCTGCTAAATGCTAAAATTTGATTTCTTGCCTTATTGACAACGACTATAATTATAATACTATAATATTTTTATACTAATTTCATATTGTTCTGACAATAATAGATATCAGGCTGGTGAATGGTGGCAGCGTGTGTTCTGGAAGAGTGGAGGTTCTTCATAATGGAGTTTGGGGAACTGTGTGTGATGATGGTTGGGATCTATCAGATGCTGCAGTGGTGTGTCGAGAGCTGGGCTGTGGTGCTGTTATAGAGGCAAAGAGCAATGCTCATTTTGGACAAGGTTCAGGACAAATATGGTTGGATGATGTAGCGTGTAGAGGGAATGAAACTGCACTGAAGAATTGTTCATCAAGAGTATGGGGATCACACGACTGTGGACACAATGAAGATGCTGGAGTCATCTGCCAATGTGAGTGACAACTTTTTTTTTTAATTTTGTTACATATAGTTTTTTGAAAATTTTAATAGTACAACAAGGTGTTTAAATATTGAACAGTTTTGCAGGTGGTTGAGTTTCTTGTGGTCATAGCACCCCCAGTGGTGATTTTTGAAATGCCATTTTAAAGGCTATGAAAAACTTGATAGGTTTTTAACTTCATAATAAAGTCAATTTTCTAATTATCATCTTTTTGGTTATATTTTTTTTGTGTGTAAAAATAAAAAATAAATACATTTGGTGCAGATGTATATTATCATAATAATCTATTTATTTTTCTTTAGTTGGCCGGACACAAACAACTGCAGCACCGAGTACAGGTAATGTAAACTTTTGAATATAAAGCAGATCTTTTTTCTTTCAGACTTTGTATAGCCTTGTTGAATTGTAAGAGAAAAACAGACAAGAATCTCTAAAATCATTTTAATATTTTATAATTTCAATCAAAACTTTTCAGTGATGTGTATGTGTGTGTTTAATCTTTCAGCTACACCACCAGTGATATTTAACACATCCATCTCAGCATTTAAAGGTCTGTAATAATGTTGATGATAGAGGCTCCACTTTTATTGTTTTGTTGGTCATGTGTTCATATGTGTATTATGTTATTAAGTGTCAGATCATATATAAACGTATAACTATTTTCTGCTTTCATATTATTTTGCTGATAATAGATATCAGGCTGGTGAATGGTGGCAGCGTGTGTTCTGGAAGAGTGGAGGTTTTCATAATGGAGTTTGGGGAACTGTGTGTGATGATCTTTGGGATCTATCAGATGCTGCAGTGGTGTGTCGAGAGCTGGGCTGTGGTGCTGTTATAGAGGCAAAGAGCAGTGCTCATTTTGGACAAGGTTCAGGTCAAATATGGTTGGATGATGTAGCGTGTAGAGGGAATGAAACTGCACTGAAGAATTGTTCATCAAGAGTATGGGGATCACACGACTGTGGACACAATGAAGATGCTGGAGTCATCTGCCAATGTGAGTGACAACTTTTTTTTTTAATTTTGTTACATATAGTTTTTGAAAATTTAATAGTACAACAAGGTGTTTAATATTGAACAGTTTTGCAGGTGGTTGAGTTTTGTGGTCATAGCACCCCCAGTGGTGATTTTTGAAATGCCATTTTAAAGGCTATGAAAAACTTGATAGGTTTTTAACTTCATAATAAAGTGAATGTTCTAATTAATAAATAAATACATTTTGTACAGAAGTGTATTTTAATAATAATCAATTTATTTTGTTTAGTTGGCCGGACACAAACAACTGCAGCACCGAGTTGTAAACTTTTGAATATAAAGCAGGTCATCATAAATACATTTAGTATATTATCATAATAATCTATTTATTTTTCTTTAGTTGGCTGGACACAACAACTGCAGCACCCGTAACGTAAACTTTTGAATATAAGCAGATCTTTTTCTTTCAGACTTTGTGTGCCTTGTTGAATTGTAAGAGAAAAACAGACAAGAATCTCTAAAATCATTTTAATATTTCAGAATTTTAAAAAAACTTTTCAGTGATGTGTATGTGTGTGTTTAATCTTTCAGCTACACCACCAGTGATATTTAACACATCCATCTCAGCATTTAAAGGTCTGTAATAATGTTGATGATAGAGGCTCCACTTTTATTATTTTGTTGGTCATGTGATCATATGTGTATTATGTTATTAAATGTCAGATTGTATATAAACGTTAACTATTTTCTGCTTTCATATTACTTTGTTGATAATAGATATCAGGCTGGTGAATGGTGGCAGCGTGTGTTCTGGAAGAGTGGAGGTTCTTCATAATGGAGTTTGGGGAACTGTGTGTGATGATGGTTGGGATCTATCAGATGCTGCAGTGGGTGTGTCGAGAGCTGGGCTGTGGTGCTGTTATAGAGGCAAAGAGCAGTGCTTATTTTGGACAAGGTTCAGGACAAATATGGTTGGATGATGTTGCGTGTAGAGGGAATGAAACTGCACTGAAGAACTGTTCAGCCTACCATGGGGATCACACAACTGTGGACACGGTGAAGATGCTGGAGTCATCTGCCAAAGTGAGTGACAACATTTTTTTATTTTGTTAAAGTATGTTTTTGAAAATTTTAATACAAGTTGTTTAAATATAAAACAGTTTTGCAGTTGGTTGAGTTTCTTGTGGTCATAGCACCCCCAGTGGTGATTTTTGAAATACCGTTTTAAAGGCTATGAAAAACTTGATAGGTTTTTAACTTCATAATAAAGTAAATGTTCTATTTAATAAATAAATACATTTTGTACAGAAGTGTATTTTAATAATAATCTATTTATTTTTGTTTAGTTGGCCGGACACAAACAACTGCAGCACCGAGTACAGGTAACGTAAACTTTTAAATATAAAGCAGATCTTTTTTCTTTCAGACTTTGTGTAGCCTTGTTGAATTGTAAGAGAAAAACAGACAAGAATCTCTAAAATCATTTTAATATTTTATAATTTCAATCAAAACTTTTCAGTGATGTGTATGTGTGTGTTTAATCTTTCAGCTACACCACCAGTGATATTTAACACATCCATCTCAGCATTTGAAGGTCTGTAATAATGTTGATGATAGAGGCTCCACTTTTATTATTTTGTTGGTCATGTGTTCATATGTGTATTATGTTATTAAGTGTCAGATCATATATAAACGTATAACTATTTTCTGCTTTCATATTATTTTGCTGATAATAGATATCAGGCTGGTTAATGGTGGCAGCGTGTGTTCTGGAAGAGTGGAGGTTCTTCATAATGGAGTTTGGGGAACTGTGTGTGATGATGGTTGGGATCTATCAGATGCTGCAGTGGTGTGTCTAGAGGTGGGCTGTGGTGCTGTTATAGAGGCAAAGAGCAGTGCTTATTTTGGACAAGGTTCAGGTCAAATATGGTTGGATGATGTTGCGTGTAGAGGGAATGAAACTGCACTGAAGAACTGTTCAGCAAGAGTATGGGGATCACACGACTGTGGACACCATGAAGATGCTGGAGTCATCTGCCAATGTGAGAGACAACATTTTTTTAGAACATTTTAATTGTACAACAAGGTGTTTAAATATTGAACAGTTTTGCAGTAGGTTGAGCTTGTTTTGGTCATAGCACCCCCAGTGGTGATTTTTGAAATGACATTTTAAAGGCTATGAAAAACTTGATAGGTTTTAACTTCATAATAAAGTCAATTTTCTAATTATCATCTGTTGGATTTCTTACTTTTTTTTGTGTGTAAAATGAAAAAAAAATACATTTGGTGCAGAAATGCATTATAATAATAATCAATTTATTTTTCTTTAGTTGACTGGACACAGACAACTGCAGCACCGAGTACAGGTAACGTAAACTTTTGAATATAAAACAGATCTTTTTTCTTTCAGACTTTGTGTTGCCTTGTTGAATTGTAAGAGAAAAACAGACAAGAATCTCTAAAATCATTTTAATATTTCAGAATTTTAATCAAAACTTTTCAGTGATGTGTATGTGTGTGTTTAATCTTTCAGCTACACACCACCAGTGATATTTAACACATCCATCTCAGCATTTAAAGGTCTGTAATAATGTTGATGATAGAGGCTCCACTTTTATTATTTTGTTGGTCATGTGTTCATATGTGTATTATGTTATTGTGTCAGATCATATATAAACGTTTAACTATTTTCTGCTTTCATATTATTTTGCTGATAATAGATATCAGGCTGGTGAATGGTGGCAGCGTGTGTTCTGGAAGAGTGGAGGTTCTTCATAATGGAGTTTGGGGAACTGTGTGTGATGATCTTTGGGATCTATCAGATGCTGCAGTGGTGTGTCGAGAGCTGGGCTGTGGTGCTGTTATAGAGGCAAAGAGCAGTGCTCATTTTGGACAAGGTTCAGATCAAATATGGTTGGATGATGTTGCGTGTAGAGGGAATGAAACTGCACTGAAGAACTGTTCAGCAAGAGTATGGGGATCACACGACTGTGGACACCATGAAGATGCTGGAGTCATCTGCCAATGTGAGAGACAACATTTTTTTAGAACATTTTAATTGTACAACAAGGTGTTTAAATATTGAACAGTTTTGCAGTAGGTTGAGCTTGCTTTGGTCATAGCACCCCCAGTGGTGATTTTTGAAATGACATTTTAAAGGCTATGAAAATCTTGATAGGTTTTAACTTCATAATAAAGTCAATTTTCTAATTATCATCTGTTGGATTTCTTACTTTTTTTTGTGTGTAAAATGAAAAAAAAATACATTTGGTGCAGAAATGCATTATAATAATAATCAATTTATTTTTCTTTAGTTGACTGGACACAGACAACTGCAGCACCGAGTACAGGTAACGTAAACTTTTGAATATAAAACAGATCTTTTTTCTTTCAGACTTTGTGTAGCCTTGTTAAATTGTAAGAGAAAAACAGACAAGAATCTCTAAAATCATTTTAATATTTCATCATTTTAAACAAAACTTTTCAGTGATGTGTATGTGTGTGTTTAATCTTTCAGCTACACCACCAGTGATATTTAACACATCCATCTCAGCATTTAAAGGTCTGTAATAATGTTGATGATAGAGGCTCCACTTTTATTATTTTGTTCGTCATGTGTTCATATGTGTATTATGTTATTAAGTGTCAGATCATATGTAAACGTATAACTATTTTCTGCTTTCATATTATTTTGCTGATAATAGATGTCAGGCTGGTGAACGGTGACAGAGTGTGTTCTGGAAGAGTGGAGGTTCTTCATAATGGAGTTTGGGGAACTGTGTGTGATGATGGTTGGGATCTATCAGATGCTGCAGTGGTGTGTCGAGAGCTGGACTGTGGTGCTGTTATAGAGGCAAAGAGCAGTGCTTATTTTGGACAAGGTTCAGGACAAATATGGTTGGATGATGTAGCGTGTAGAGGGAATGAAACTACACTGAAGAACTGTTCAGCACTACCATGGGGATCACACAACTGTGGACACGGTGAAGATGCTGGAGTCATCTGCCAAAGTGAGTGACAACATTTTTTTTAATTTTGTTACATGTATGTTTTTGAAAGTTTTAAAACAAGTTGTTTAAATATAAAACAGTTTTGCAGTTGGTTGAGTTTCTTGTGGTCATAGCACCCCCAGTGGTGATTTTTGAAATACCGTTTTAAAGGCTATGAAAAATTTGATAGGTTTTTAACTTCATAATAAAGTAAATGTTCTATTTAATAAATAAATACATTTTGTACAGAAGTGTATTTTAATAATAATCAATTCATTTTTGTTTAGTTGGCCGGACACAAACAACTGCAGCACCGAGTACAGGTAACGTAAACTGTTGAATATAAAGCAGATCTTTTTTCTTTCTCATAAAAAAATCAATTTTCTAATTATCATCTTTTTGGTTATATTTTTTGTGTGTAAAATGAAAAAATAAATACATTTGGTGCAGAAGTATATTATCATAATAATCTATTTATTTTTCTTTAGTTGGCTGGACACAAACAACTGCAGCACCGAGTACAGGTAACGTAAACTTTTGAATATAAAGCAGATCTTTTTTCTTTCAGACTTAGTGTTGCCTTGTTGAATTGTAAGAGAAAAACGGACAAGAATCTCTAAAATCATTTTAATATTTCAGTATTTTCATCAAAACTTTTCAGTGATGTGTATTTGTGTGTTTAATCTTTCAGCTACACCACCAGTGATATTTAACACATCCATCTCAGCATTTAAAGGTCTGTAATAATGTTGATGATAGAGGCTCCACTTTTATTATTTTGTTGGTCATGTGTTCATATGTGTATTATGTTATTGTGTCAGATCATATATAAACGTTTAACTATTTTCTGCTTTCATATTATTTTGCTGATAATAGATATCAGGCTGGTGAATGGTGGCAGCGTGTGTTCTGGAAGAGTGGAGGTTCTTCATAATGGAGTTTGGGGAACTGTGTGTGATGATCTTTGGGATCTATCAGATGCTGCAGTGGTTTGTCGAGAGCTGGGCTGTGGTGCTGTTATAGAGGCAAAGAGCAATGCTCATTTTGGACAAGGTTCAGGTCAAATATGGTTGGATGATGTTGCGTGTAGAGGGAATGAAACTGCACTGAAGAACTGTTCAGCAAGAGTATGGGGATCACACGACTGTGGACACCATGAAGATGCTGGAGTCATCTGCCAATGTGAGAGACAACATTTTTTTAGAACATTTTAATTGTACAACAAGGTGTTTAAATATTGAACAGTTTTGCAGTAGGTTGAGCTTGTTTTGGTCATAGCACCCCCAGTGGTGATTTTTGAAATGACATTTTAAAGGCTATGAAAAACTTGATAGGTTTTAACTTCATAATAAAGTCAATTTTCTAATTATCATCTGTTGGATTTCTTACTTTTTTTTGTGTGTAAAATGAAAAAAAAAATACATTTGGTGCAGAAATGCATTATAATAATATAATCAATTTTTTTTTTCTTAGTTGACTGGACACAGACAAACCAGCACCGAGTACAGGTAACGTAAACTTTTGAATATAAAACAGATCTTTTTCTTTCAGACTTTGTTGCCTTGTTGAATTGTAAGAGAAAAACAGACAAGAATCTCTAAAATCATTTTAATATTTCATCATTTTAAACAAAACTTTTCAGTGATGTGTATGTGTGTGTTTAATCTTTCAGCTACACCACCAGTGATATTTAACACATCCATCTCAGCATTTAAAGGTCTGTAATAATGTTGATGATAGAGGCTCCACTTTTATTGTTGGTCATGTGTGTTCATATGTGTATTATGTTATTAAGTGTCAGATCATATATAAACGTTTAACTATTTTCTGCTTTCATATTATTTTGCTGATAATAGATATCAGGCTGGTGAATGGTGGCAGCGTGTGTTCTGGAAGAGTGGAGGTTCTTCATAATGGAGTTTGGGGAACTGTGTGTGATGATCTTTGGGATCTATCAGATGCTGCAGTGGTTTGTCGAGAGCTGGGCTGTGGTGCTGTTATAGAGGCAAAGAGCAGTGCTCATTTTGGACAAGGTTCAGGTCAAATATGGTTGGATGATGTTGCGTGTAGAGGGAATGAAACTGCACTGAAGAACTGTTCAGCAAGAGTATGGGGATCACACGACTGTGGACACCATGAAGATGCTGGAGTCATCTGCCAATGTGAGAGACAACATTTTTTTAGAACATTTTAATTGTACAACAAGGTGTTTAAATATTGAACAGTTTTGCAGTAGGTTGAGCTTCTTTTGGTCATAGCACCCCCAGTGGTGATTTTTGAAATGACATTTTAAAGGCTATGAAAAACTTGATAGGTTTTAACTTCATAATAAAGTCAATTTTCTAATTATCATCTGTTGGATTTCTTACTTTTTTTTGTGTGTAAAATGAAAAAAAAAATACATTTGGTGCAGAAATGCATTATAATAATAATCAATTTATTTTTCTTTAGTTGACTGGACACAGACAACTGCAGCACCGAGTACAGGTACGTAAACTTTTTGAAATAAAACAGATCTTTTTTCTTTCAGACTTTGTGTTGCCTTGTTGAATTGTAAGAGAAAAACAGACAAGAATCTCTAAAATCATTTTAATATTTCATCATTTTAAACAAAACTTTTAGTGATGTGTATGTGTGTGTTAATCTTTCAGCTACACACACCAGTGATATTTAACACATCCATCTCAGCATTAAAGGTCTGTAATAATGTTGATGATAGAGGCTCCATTTTATTTTTATTATTTTGTTGGTCATGTGTTCATATGTGTATTATGTTATTAAGTGTCAGATCATATATAAACGTTAACTATTTTCTGCTTTCATATTATTTTGCTGATAATAGATGTCAGGCTGGTGAATGGTGGCAGCGTGTGTTCTGGAAGAGTGGAGGTTCTTCATAATGGAGTTTGGGGAACTGGTGTGATGATCGGGGATCTATCAGATGCTGCAGTGGTGTGTCGAGAGCTGGGCTGTGGTGCTGTTATAGAGGCAAAGAACAGTGCATATTTTGGACAAGGTTCAGGACAAATATGGTTGGATGATGTAGCGTGTAGAGGGAATGAAACTGCACTGAAGAACTGTTCAGCACTACCATGGGGATCACACAACTGTGGACACGGTGAAGATGCTGGAGTCATCTGCAATTGTGAGTGACATTTTTATTAAACGTATCTGTTTTACAACCTTCTTCTTGAAATCCTACAGAGTTTAATATAATGTAAGAATACATTGATTTGTTTATATAACAAACCCTCCGTTTCAAGTTTTCTGGACACAAACAGCTGCAGCAGAGAGTACGGGTCACCATAGACACTTGAATTAGCTTGTAATCTTTAAAATGCATGTTTGTGAAAAGTTTTAAATTTGATACAAATTAATTCAATAACTGATTATATTGCATTATAGTCCTAAAAGTTTTATTTATTTAACGGGATACTTCACCCAGAAATTAAAATTAGTTCATCATTTGCTCACCTTTGAGTAAATGTGTATAAATGTATTTGTTCTGATGAACACAGAGAATATATTTGGAAGAATGTTTATAACCAAACAGATCTTGCCCCCAAATGACTCCAGTAGTAGAAATAATTACTTGGTAAACACAAAAGAAGACATTTTGAAGAATGTAGGACAGCAAGCAGTTCTGGGGCACTTTTGACTACCATTGCTTTTTTTCCTACTATGGTAGTCAATAATGGCCAAGAACAGTTTGGTTATGAGCATTCTTCCAAATGTTTTTCTCTGTGTTCATCAAAACAAATACATTTATAGAGATTATAGAGACTCGTAGGTGAGTACATGATCACAGACTTTTCATTTTTGGGTGAAGTATCCCGTTAAATAAATAAAACTCTCTGATGAAGTTAATTTAAAAACTCTAAACTAGAATCCAAGTTGTAAGATCACATTAAACAATAAGCTCATAAATAAAATAATTGTATAATAGTAACACTGTCTAATAATTTGGTTGTCTCAGCTGCGAGAGACCCATGCTCAGAACTCAACTGTACTCAGGATGAGTGGTGTGGAGAGAAGAATGGAGTTTACGGCTGTTTCTGTAACAACAACAACAGCCATCTCGTATCCGGCTCTGACACCTTTGGTTTGTCACAATTCAAACAACCACAAACAAGAAATTACCAATCTGTTGTCTTTTTTATCAATGCTGATAATCTGTTTGGCGTGTTTTCCTCAGATATCTATGAGACGTGCGAAAGCAGTTCTGGGTTTATGTCTTTGTCTCGCTGTCAGCTCTTTGAAGCTGGTTTTTCTGCTGGTCTCTTACATCTGAAGGACCCCAGCTGTAGAGGAACAGTCCGGAATGGCAGAGTAGAGTTCAGATTCGACAACAATGACCACGTCTGTGGTACAAAGCTTGCGGTATGATTACTCCTTAAATGACCCTATAAATGACCCTTGTTGTCAAATCTAATGCAAGTTGGACTCTTGTTGGGTTCCAATTTGCATTCTTCTGTCCACATTCTCCTGATCTTCAAATACTCCAATAACGTACTACATAATGGGTTGTCAGTTACATGAACCTCAGATTGATCCCTGCCGTTGGATTAAAGTATTACTGTATTTTGTCTCCTCCACAGGCCAATGGCACTCACTTCATCTATGAAAACTTTATTCTCAGTGATCCAGACTTAACTGGTCTTGATTTTCCCATCACCAGAAAGAGATTTCTAAAGTTGCGTTTTAGCTGTATTTACCACCAGACCCAAGAGCTCTCCATGGACATCCACCCTCTGGGGAGGTGGGACTCACCACATTCAGCTAATAAAGTGTTATTAAGCATTAATTTGATGGAAGGATTTAACACAAATATTTGTTAATACATTCTTCAACAGCGTTGTGAACAGAAGCCTTCAGTTTCTGGGGACATATCAGCTCAGGATGATTCCATATCGGGACTCCCTGTTCTCTGAACCGTTCACTGGCAGTGTGGATGTGGAGCTGAATGAGCCCATTTTTGTAGAAGTGCGTGTTGATGGAGTTGACGGTCGTCAGTTTGCTTCAGTGATTGACACATGTTGGGCGACACCTGTGAATGATGCTCATTCCTCTCTCCGCTGGGATCTCATCGTTAATGAGTAAGACATTGCTTTATGTCTTTTTTTTCTTTAGAGTTGAAATCTTAAGGGTCATATATCATGTCATGTTGATATTCTCAGGTGTCCTAATCCAAATGACAACACAGTGGAGCTTCTGCAGAACGGCGTCTCCACATCCAGTCGTTTTTCATTTAGAATGTTCACGTTCACGGCAGACTCCACTATGGTTTTCCTGCACTGCAGAATTCACCTTTGTCTCCAGACCAGCAATACCTGCTCATCTGTGTCACAAATCCTGTCATTCCTCAGTCAATGGTTCTGTTATTTCCTTTTAAATGACTGTATTGTCAAGATTCCTTTATTTCTTGATAATCTTTGAATTGAATTATCAATGCACCTTTTGAACATTTTCATTATTGATGGTTATTGTAATGTTATCCTCGGCTAAATCTTCCATGTTGAATTTAATTTCAATCTTTAGCAATGTTTCCCTGGACATCACCCGAGAGTGGGCAGATCTCTGGACTTTCACGACACTACCTCTATATCTCTGGGTCCACTGGTCTGGTCTAATGGAAACTAAACTGTAAATATCTATATTTTATTTATGTGATATCTTTCAATTCTCCCATGAACTGAATTATGTTCTGTTCCCTGTTTAGAGATTCCAGGACAAGTGAAGGAGTCTAGTGTCCCATATCATGGTTACTCAATGTCATTGCCTGTTTTGTTCCTACATCATCTAGATATCTACAAATTACACCCTTTAATAAAATATATTTGCATATTAGTTTCCACGCTACACTTATAACTGGCATTGAACTTAACTAAGGAGTTGATATAAGAAATGTTCAATGTGATTGCAATGGTTTACTGTAATTCTTATGCTGTGTTGATTACATTTGGTTGTTGTTTCCGACTTTCCTTTTCCATTCATTGATAATAATAAAGTTTCATATTATGTTTTATTTGAAAGTCATCTTTTTGTGAAACGTTTGTTTGAGTCGAGCAGCCTGCGCCCTCACAATTTATTTTGTAATTTGCTGTGTGAGAGGGACGCTAGAAGAATTGTCACAGGAGTCTAGTTGTCTCAAGAGCTTTATCACTGTAGTTATGAGCTTTTGTATGAAAATTGCAAGTACACATTTTTAGAAAAACATATTACACATTGCAAATGACAGGGATAAAATGACAGTTCTGAAATAGGAACGTGTCGTAATTTGAGCGTTCATACATTAAGCTATTGTCCTCATCATCCTGCACTGTATCAAAACTCTTGCCCTGCACTAGAAACAGTGGACTGATATTGAGGTAAACCAGACAAATGGAAATTTACACAATGTCACCTTTGAATTATAAGGTTGCATTTGACAGCTTTTTCCAAACTGAGGCAAGTTGTGTTTACATTTTAGGGCTTTTTTAGACAACTAAAGTTTCTCTCTAGTCGAACTCTTCTAGGTTATATTTGTGGGCTCATTCGCACACAACATGACTAATAAGGATCAGCTTTCTTTGATCCGTTTTTATCTATTCTTACAATGTCTTACATCAAACAATATAGTAATGTCAAAAAGTCATTAATTTCATTCATGGGGTTTTAACAATAAACAATTCCATGTTATTTCAGTCTTATCTCTGTAGAGAAAGCCCGTCACACTTTCTGTGAAAAAGTCCAGGTCCTACCTAAAATGTACATCTGTATTGAAAAAATATTTAGCACTGCCTTTTATGAACTAGAAAATCATTAGGAATATTAAATAAATGTTATAGAAGAATTCAATGTAACATTTTATACATGGCAAAACAATATTACAACTTAATTTTAAGTTTACTTAAATTATAAGTAAACTGTAGGTATTGGTTAAAATGTATTGTTTGAATAAATGTTTTAGAAAAAAAGGACCTTATAATTCCAAGCAGAAAAGGATTTGTAGAATTAGGAGTTTCTATCTGCATGTTCCAAAGTTTTCCATTTACAAATGTAAAAAGGATTTTGATATTGTACATGTATTGTATGTATTTCAAACTCTTTAGGGTCTCTGTCGTTTTCCATATATGAACGTGACTTGTTCCTCATTTCATCTTTTGCTATATGGAATACAAAAACTTGAAGCTCAAAATATCAAAACTGCTCAGAATTCAGATCAAACCTTCCAAGGTAACTATTAAATGTTATTCAAGCCATTTTGTTTAAGGCTGTTCAAGGAAGCAAAAGCTCAAATAAACAATATGTCGGCTTTACCAACAATAGATCCTTTCAGCAGGAATTTTTATGAAAAGGTTTAGAATTGTTGTGGAATTGTTATAGAACTTGGAGCTGGAAATTCTAGTTTTGGTCAAGGTCCACCCATATATATCACTATGTGGTTATAGGATTGTGAATCTGATAGTTCAGCATCACTGTATGCTGGTCATTCTGAAGTACAGAAAATCTAGTCTGCAGCGGTATTTAATCTCAGGAAAATGTATCAAAGGGAGATTCTCTTCATTCATCCTATTCTGAGTCTATTGCTATTTTCAAAATTGTCCGTTGTGGTTAAAAATTGTACGCCTGAATATAGAAAAAAAAAAATCAATAAAAATGTCATAAAAGGAAAAGAAACATAGATTTAGAAAGCTTTGTTTTTTTACCTGGGTAACATATGAGCCGTTTCAAGCAAAGCTCTACCGATTGAGATACAGCAACACGATACTGTGCTCGTTGTATTACTTAATCCGTTCTTATATGATTATGTTACAGAATATGTATTTCATTTAAGTTTGTCTGTTCTACACATTCATCATGCACTGAACAATCTTGTGTTCCCTGTTCACAGATATTTTGGTCCAAGAACAAGTGAAGGTGTCTATGGCCCCAGCTTGCTGTGTCTCCTTAAGGGTTTTGTTTAATTTGTTTTTTAGTGCTTACATCGTCTTCTAGTAGATTTACAGTCTACTAGTGATGACCTCTCATCTTAAAAGATGTGAAAACATTTTGGTTATGCTTATCTTGTTGTCTGTTCACCTATAGCAAGTGTTAGTGTATGAATTACTGGGATTGAACATTTATTGAACTAAATTGATGAGCGTTATGTGATAGCTTTTATTAATAATAATGAAAGCTTAACAGTATGTTATGGGTCATATTTTTAGCATGGTGATATAATATTACATTTGATTATTGTTTCTGACTTTCTTTTCAAATACAAGCAATATTTGGTTGATTTTTCCAAATATCTTTCTCTGTGTTCTATAGCAGGGGTTTTCAACCGGTGGTCCGCGGCCCCCTGGTGGTCCGCGGCGGCATTGTATGTGGTCCGTGACATGCATTCCAGCCTACCTAATTTCACTATTAAAATCACTTTTTTTCCATAAGTTATTTTTCCAAACATTTCCAGAATATTTGCGCATTGGTGTGAATACTAAATTTAATGAAAATATTTAAAATAATTTGAGTTTGAGTTGAGATTCAAACTGACACAGGATAGGCTTGCTTTGCACCTATCATGTCTATCTTATGCTTGCTAACGTTGTGTTTTGCTTCCCCAACGTCATATACGTACATATACGTCCATACCAGTGTTGCCAGGGTCGCGATTTTCCCGCACAATATGGCTATTTTGAGAATGCAGTTGCGGGAAAAATTATGGAGCAGCGGGTTGCGAGTTTTTGGGCTACTTTCATACTGCGGCCGCCAAAATGTTTATTTATATTCTAAGGATAAATGATAATTGCTGCGTTTCTTATTGTGTATTCAAACTCCGAATGAATACCTGGCAACTCCAGGACCAGCCCGTTATCAAAAGTGTGGAGAACGAGTCTGACGGACAGGCTACAGTACAGGGAGGAACGCGGGAGCTCATCTCAACCAAAGAGGAGAAATTAGCGGTGGTATTAGACACAGTGCATCCGAATGATGTTTTTACCAATGTTTCGTCAGGGTGAATGTCACGTTGCACAATGAAAGAAATCACTCATGACATGAGTGTACAACCCTTGATTCTCCCGGCTGCCAAATATCACGTTTGAGCAGCGCTATACGCAGTCTACAACAACTAAAACATTGATGTGCTTGTACACATTATATATTATGCAGTAAATGTAACCATCCTTATTTCTTAAGCAAGTTTCTGAATGTCTTACGAAGAGAAAACATGTTTCTCGTCCATTTGCGTGCGTGGCAGATGTGGGATATTTTTAAAGGGACACTCCACCCAAAAATTAAAATTCTGTTATGAATTACTCTAGTTGTTTCAAACCTGTATACAATTATTTGTCCGGTTGAACACAAAGATATTTGGTAGAATGTTTGCTGCTGAAAATTCTTTGGCATCATTGACTACCATAGCAGAAAAAAAATAATGGTAGTCAAACATGACCCAGAATTGTTTGCTTTCCTAAATATCCCAAAACGTATTTTGTGTTCAACAGAACAAAACGATATATACAATACCCAGGAAACCATTCAGATAAAAAAATATGGCAATAGAAACGTTTTTAGGGAGTTGTTAACTTTGATTCGACACAGGGAAAAAAATGGGCTAGTTTTCAGTCCTTTTGGGCGGGTTTTGAGGGGTTATGGGCATATAATTAAATATTTCTTGGACCTGGCAACCCTGGTAAATACAACACACACAATAGTGGGCCGCCGATTACTTGGTAGTCAGAATGGTGGTCCCTGGCACAGAACCAGTTGAAAACCCCTGTTCTATAGGAACAAATACATGTGTGCAGGTTTGAAACAACCTGAGGGTGAGTAAAAGATGACAGATTTTTCATTTTTGGATGAACTATCCCTATAACATTTACAAATGCAATACCGATAGAGGACACTATTAACTATTGAAAAACAGCGTAACTTTTGGAGAATTCTGCTACTTCACCCGAGCAAGAATGTTACAAAAATACCACATTGAAAATAAACATATTATAGGAAATACTGTATTTTTTGTTCTGTTCAACACAAACTGAGATATTTTGAAGAGTTTAGGAAAGCAAAGAGTTCTCGGGCACCTTTGACTAATTCTGAATTTCAACATTGGTACATTGTACTTAGGCTGATGAAGAGATCTGTCAGAGGTATGGCGGAAGAACTTGTCAAAAAACTTAGGGGCTAGTTGTCACAAGGGCGTTGACTCTGTAATTGTGAGCTTGTGTGCATTGCAAACGTTTTTGCTATAGTTATGCAGCTAGTTGCCAGTAACTTACTGTAGATTTATGTTTATCTAATTGATTGGCAACAGTTTGTTTAAGGATAAATGATCATTAAACATCAACAAGTCTTTATCTTGAATGAAAAAAATTATAAAAGAACAGCCTCATGCAAAGCATTCAGGGAACCAGAAATCGACATAAACCTTTTTCTGTTCTTTTTCTAATATTGGTGCCCAGAATGCTTTGCAAGAGGCTGTTATTTTATAGCTTTTTTCTGTAAGGCGTAAGGCTGTAAGACTTGATGTTTGATGTTTAATGATCATTTATTGTTGAAAAAAACTGTTGCCAGTAAATGACATAAATGAAAATCTACAGTAAGTTACTGGGAAACTGCTGTCAGAAATGCGGAACTTTGCACAGACATTTTTTACAGTGTGCATTTCCAGAAATGTTGCATAACTGTGGCAAAAATTGCTCAACCTTCTTATTTGTTTCAAAATTAATTTAATAGATTATGCTATAATGCTGCCCATAACAATACATTAATACATATTGTGTTAATAAACACAAAATCCCTGCATACATTGTGGTTTAATACCTTCACTGTGGTTTACGTAACATTCCAGTTCAAAAAGAGCTGGATTAATTTGTTTTTGAATGAAAGCTATGTTGATTTTAAGTTTAAAGTTGAATGTACTTCTACAAATAAGCAAAGCAAACACACCATACACAAAGACATGCAAACAAAAAAAAACATACAGTATCACACGTCACCTTACTAAAGAATGAATAGAAAGGTCCAAAAACCCAACAGGAGAAATGAAAGACAAACTGTTGTTTGGGAACACATTAATTTAAAATTCCAAAATAGCTAATGTGAACCTTTTACTTCTTCATATTACAGCATAAAGTGTTACATTGGATTTAAATAATATAAATCAAATGTAGCCTGTTAACTGTCACCCGTTCCGTATACGGGAAATCTAAGTTTGTGTCAATATTGTGCATGTAATTTCTAATAGAATCATGCAAAACTATATATCATTGGAAAGGTCTAAGACTCTAGAATATAGATTTCTTCTGTGTTTTTTTAAATAATTTATGTAGGGAGAGTAATTGATTCTTTTTTATAAAGAGTGTGCTTAGATTTATTATGTTTTTTTTAATCCAATGAAAACATAAACATTTTTAATTTATTTTTTACAATAAATCTAGTTTTTTGGGTGTGTGTTATTTTTTTTAGCAATAAACGGCTACTTTTCTTTTTTCAAATGAGACCAACCATAAATCTGTATTCCAAAGAATTCATGAGATACCGCCATATAAGTTCCAACATGCGTTTTCATGTGTAGGCTCAAAAGGGCTCCGACAGTAAACAGGTTGTGTTTATTTTTGCATCTCTTTTTCAGAATTATGAACAGAAACACTTTAAATAATTTCCAGTTACAGATCTTTTCAAAAAGTATGCTTATAAAAACAAAATACAGACTTTACATTTATAGTCATTTAGCAGACACTTTTATCCAAAGTGACTTACAAATGAGGTAAACAATATAAGGTCTCATGTAGTGTACCACTGTACACAAAAGTTAAAGATGTTTTTTGATAGAAAGAGTAGAATAGAAACAGAAGAGAGTATTAATTGGTCAGGTGCTGACGGAGGAGATGTGTTTTCAGCTGATTCTTAGAAAATCCTACAGAATCTGCTGATCTTGTAGCAACTGGCAGATCATTCCACAAAAGGGGAACCGATCCAGAGAAGGTACAATTGCACAATTATTTTATTTATATATATAATTTTTTAACAATATTTTTTTAACAATTGCACAATAATTTTATTGTGCAATTGTTACCAGAACTTCTGGAAAATCTGGTTTCGATGAGTGTCTATCTATCAGTAAGTGCTTATAATGTTGTGAATCTGATAGTTCAGCATCACTGTATGCTGGTTATTCTGAAGAATAGAGAATCCAGTCTGCATCTGTATTTAATCTCAGGTACATTTAACTTTTACATTTATGGATATTCTCTTCATTCATCCTTTTCTAAATCACTTTTTACATACAAAATTGTTTGTTGTACTTCATAAACGGATGATTTATTATAACGAAACAATGACAGTATTTTGTTGTGTATACATGCAGGTGCATGAAGTAAAGTTTGTCACTATGAGGTTTCTTATCTTATCGTGTGTGTCGATACTGCTGCTGATTAGTGGTGAGTTTTACACCTTTCAAAACACAAAACTGAGGGGAAACAATCTGTCACAATTGTCTAATACAAATAAACTTATTGGATCTTCCTATGTTAAATTATGATGTGAACAGTTAAAATCACAAAATGAATTCTTCTTACATTACGGATACAGCATTATGGAAAAGACAATATTTATTGGCAGCTAAATATTAGCTGAATAACCAAACATATCTTTACCCATGACTCCACTAGCAGAAATAAATACTTCATAATTTTTTTTTGTTCTGTTAAACACAAAGAAGACATTTTGAAGAATGTAAAAACAGTTCTGGGGAACTTTTGACTACAGTTGTATTGTTGCCCTACTGTGGTAGTCAATGGTGGCCAAAAACAGTTTGGTAACAAGCATTCTTCCAAATATGTTTCTCTGTGTTTATCAAAACAAAGAAATGTATACAGATTTGGAACAACTCGAAGGTGAGTAAATGATGACAGACTTTTCATTTTTGGGTGAAGAATCCCTTTAAAGTAAATTGTTTAACTGTTTGTGTTCTTAAAAGGTACAGTAGGCCTAAGTTAGAATCCAAGTTGTAAAATGAAATTAAACAATAAGCTAATAAATGAAATAATTGTATCATAGTAACACTTTATAGTTATTTTCTTGTCTTAGATGTTAGATAACTCAACTGTACTGAGAATGAGTTGCCTGAAAATATGTTGAACCTTTTTGCACAGGCAGTCGATTCCTTAATTAAATAGTTATTTCCTCACAAAAGTGGTTTATTCTGTGAAATGAAGCTTTTCTTCCATTAAAAAAACACCATATGATCTCCTTTCCTGCATCGGTTCCGCCAAAGCCACATCAATAGCATTAGCCCTTGCGCTCTTTTGGCTAAATATTCACCATAAATCTAGGGTTGCAGGATCTTGAGCAGGGGCCAGTTGCACCAGTTGTGCATAAGTTACAACTAAGCCTAGTTTTGACTTATATTTGAAGTAGGTTGCAACTTACGCACTACTACATATTTTTGAGTTGCACCATTCAAGTTAGTTGAAGCGTAACGTTACATATAGATAAAATATTTACGGAAGCCTCCCATTAGGAATAACTGTAGGAATAAAATAGCACTCTCTGAACTAACTGAAAATAGTATTGTTTCACTCGAAATTCTTCAATATTTTACACATATGATAATTCTGACATTTACAGTCACTTACATTTTTAAATAGAAAACATTATATACCTCAGTGTGGTCATCCATCTGCCTGTTTTGTGAATTATATTTAATTTTAACAATCTCTTTTTGTTTTTAGATGGCTGGACACAATCAACTTCAGCACCGAGTACAGGTAACTATAGAAATACAAATTAGAAGATAACTTTTCTTAAATGTTATAAAACAACAATTTTGTTGAAAATAGTAGTTAAACAAAAGTCAATTGATTAAATTAATTTTGTGATGTCAGAATCTTCATCAAAACTTTACAATTTCTGTGTATTTTCTTTAAGCTACACCAGAGATATTGAACACGTCTATCTCAGGATTTGAAGGGAATGATGTTCCAGATAACAGAAGTTCCACCATTATTGCTAGTTTGTTAATCATGTTATATCATATAGCAAAAACAGAATACGTTTTTTTTTTTTTATTATAGATGTCAGGCTGGTGAACGGTGACAGAGTGTGTTCTGGAAGAGTGGAGGTTCTTCATAATGGAGTTTGGGGAACTGTGTGTGATGATGCTTGGGATCTATCAGATGCTGCAGTGGTTTGTCGAGAGCTGGGCTGTGGTGCTGTTATAGAGGCAAAGATTAGTGCTTATTTTGGACAAGGTTCAGATCAAATATGGTTGGATGATGTAGCGTGTAGAGGGAATGAAACATCAGTGAAAAACTGTTCAGCACAACCGTGGGGAACACACAACTGTGGACACAATGAAGATGCTGGAGTCATCTGCCAATGTATGTGACGTTTTTATTAAACTTATCTGTTTCAGCCTTTTTTGTAATGTAACAGTTTAATATAATGTAAAAAAATATTGATTGTTTATATGATAAACCCTCCGATTCTATACACTGTAAAACCGGATAAGTTAAAATAACTCAAAAAAATTGTTGAAACTGATTACATCGAAAATTTTAAGTGATACTAACTAAATTTTATAAGTTAAAGAAACATAATTTTTTTAAGTAAATGGTACTAGGTAATTGTAAGTTATATTAACTAAATTGTATAAGTTAAAGAAACATAATTTTTTTAAGTAAATGGTACTAGGTAATTTTAACGGGCACTTACTTACTATTACAAGTTAATTTAACACTATTAGTTAAGTAATTTTATAAGGTGTTTATGGGTTCACATTACCTATTAAAATTAATTAAAGATAACTTAAATGTTTATGTTACAATACAATTTATTTTACCATCATAAAAACATTTTAGTTTTTATTTTACCTTCATAAAATGATTTTAGTTTTAATTTCTCAGTAACAAATTACTCACTTTATTCATTTTTGTACCTTTTTAGATTTACATTATCAAGTAATTAAATTGCTAACTATAACACATTCTGAAAGAAAAATAACGGTTAACAGACTATTTAAATGCGAGTTACTCTTTTATTAAGTAATCACAAAGCATCAACATCAAAACATGTCTGTCAAATGGAAATACTTCTATACAGTGCAAGGCCCTTGAGAAATGGGCTTGAGATAACAATCATACAGCAACTGTATGTTGAACAATCATACAATATGTAAGCAAACACTGAGGTTACTCCACTGCGAAAAGCTCATTTTTAAGGCTTAACACTCTGGGCCTTAGCTTCCCATCCTCCAGACCCATCAGGACTTCTGGGTGAAGTCAAATGTGTTGGCCAGTTCTTTTGGGTAACTTAGGTCCAAGGCGTAAGTTAGCCCAAAAAGCATGGCAAATGCATCAGCCAATGTGGAAAAATCAATAACCATGGTACCCTCAAGTACAACTGCAATCTTCTCTGGGCAGAAGAACGTGGCATCTGATGAATTGCCACTAATGGAGAGGAGACCAAGTGGTACTGCATCAATGTCTGGTTCATCAGATTGCTCAACCTGAAGACAAGAACAGAGAACTGTTACTCTAAACTTCCAAAGGATGATTGCTAATAAGTGACATATATTTACATCTATTTCAAACCATTCTATCCCATACAGTAACTACAATTCTAATTAATATATTAAAAACATGGAACTAGAACCAGGATGACATCTGAATGGTAAGGGAGATTATTGGTAATCAAACAGTGCAACGCTTACATCCCACGTCTTGAGAAAGTTGGAGTCGTCCTCTTGTAGATAGGTGGGGAGGGTGGGAGAGAGCCGGAGGACGGCAGCTCGTCGTACATGGACGTCCACGTTTTCCTTCAGAGTGAGAATTAGAGACTGGAGTTTGAGAATCTTGATTTAACATGGAATATAATCTGCACAGCCACACAATACTATGCATCTACCTCTCAAATGTCTGTAAGTACAACCAAAATATTTAAAAACCCACTGCAGTTTCTTTATCAGGCATCAAGAAGTGTAACCAACTGACCTGGAGGTCATATATCCTGAAGAGCTGACTCAGTACTTTAGACACTTTCCCTGTGCGAGCAGCTTTCTTTCTGAACAAGCTCAGAAGACGGGGAGCATGCTGGTCCAACACGGCATAAAAGTGGTTCTTCAGGTTGACATTTGTAATTTTATGAAACTCGGAACAGATCTGCAAAAATTAATAAGTGATTAAGCCAAGGTATGTACACAGTATACATTTGTGATCCTGTAGGAAAAAAAACGTGATGCAAAATAACATTTTGAACTTCGAACTGCCAAAAAGAACCCCAAATACAAATTTGCTGTCAGTTTGCTCACCCTTCAGCCATCAAAGACGTAAGTTACTTTCTTCTTCAGTTGAACACTAAAAATGATTTTTAGCTGTGAACCTGTGGTCCTTGGTGATAACATTACCAGGAAAACGAGTCTGGAGCTTTAAGATTTGTGTGTCACAGGTATTAGTTTTGTGTTGCTTGTTTATGTTTTTGACTCCCAAAGTGACGGCCTGTTGACCTGTATTTTATGAGTCACCAAGGACCATGAGTTAAGCTAAAAATCATCTGGTAACACTTTACTTGAAGGGGTATGCATAAGACTGACATGACACCTTCATAATCATGACATGACACCGCTCATGAATATGAAGGAGATTTTATGCATGTTTATGACAACTGTCATTAAGTGTCATTCGCTCAATTATGACATTTTTAATGCAAATATGACATTGAGTGAGATGTCTTTGTTATGACAACTTGACATTAACCAATACATCATAACCTGTCAGTGTCTTTGTCATGACAACTTGACATTACTAAGACAACACAACCTGCCATAAATATGTCATAAACATGACATAGCAGATTCATTTTCAAACTTAATAAACCACTTAGCTTTATGGGTTAACATTACATTAAACTGCCAGGTTGTTGGTTTTGACATTGGCTGTCATAAGGCCATTATAACATTTTAATGACAAATTCAATGTGTACCACTGTAGTTGAGGTCAAGAAAAATATTCATGACACAGTTATAATGGCCTCATAACAGCCAATGTCAAAACCAACCACATGACAATTTACAACTTATGTGTCCATATAATTTACACTATGCACAGCTGTCTGAGTATGCAACCGTGTTAAGTGAATTTTCAACGCATTTATTGACTGAAATGTGCAGATACAGTCATCATAGAGACATGGCAATGGGCTGACTGAGGAAACATTGGCATGATGCAAACGATAGTGTTCAAGCACCTGTAACCTTTTATCAAAGATAGCAGCACATAGTTTGCACTTCCACGCCATTGATTTTTTTTCTTCAATTTGTTGTGCGCACCCAATATTTATTCACATTTAAGCATCTCTATGCAATGAATGTGTATTAATAATTGGACATAAACATACCAAACTGAACTGCCAGCTGCTTCACTTTTAGCCTGAAAAAAGAGAGATTGAGAACTTAGTTAGGTTGTAATATTTGCCAAAAATACTAGGAAAAATATGTGAATACACACAATGCTAAATCAGTTATGTAACTTATTAGGCATTATGCTCAGTCAAACAAACCTTAAACTTTTAAATATTTTTTTAAACTGCACAATTTGCTTTTTGAAATGTCAAATTTTAAGCAAGAACAAAAATGTCTCCGCTAAATAACACAAGCTACTGGTGTGGCTTGGGCAATAAATACCTTCCTTACAAATTTTTTTTACAACACATGGAACAAAGTGCATCAAATTATTGTCAAACCTCTATGAAAACCACTAGTTGTCTATTCATGCGTGCCAATTCACAGCCCGCCATTTTGAGGTCGTTAAAATGTGTTGCCCGAAAACGATTTAATGTGAAAACCGATGCTGATGCAAAAAGACAGACTTTGATATATTTTTAAACACGAAATACAATTCAATCCATTTACCTTTAGTGAGGCAGGATAAAATGTCTCGAGACATTCTTACTCAAATGCATAAAATACATTAACTGCTAAGACACTAAAACTTTGCAGCAGGAACTTACAATTTGCTTTTTGAAATGTCAAATTTTAAGCAAGAACAAAAATGTCTCTGCTAAATAACACAAGCTACTGGTGTGGCTTGGCCAAACTATTTAAATAGAATTTATAAATACCCTTCCTTACAATTTTTTTACAACACATGGAACAAAGTGCATCAAATTATTGTCAAACCTCTATGAAAACCACTAACGTTAGTTGTCTATTCATGCGTGCCAATTCACAGCCCGCCATTTTGAGGTCATTAAAATGTGTTGCCCGAAAATGTTTTAATGTGAAAACCGATGCATTAACGGATGCAAAAAGACAGACTTTGATAGATTATATATTTTTAAACACGAAATACAATTCAATCCATTTTACTTTTAGTGAGGCAGGATAAAATGTCTCGAGACATTGTTACTCGCTTTTGAAAATGCATAAATTACATTAACTGCTAAGACACTAAAACTTTGCAGAAAATAAAACCAGGAACTTACCAGATTAGCGTGCCCAAAAAGAAGAGGAATAAAATGGATGGCAGCACAACGAAGAAAATCTTGTCACCAGCTGGTTCAGAAAATTGCATGGCACTTTTCTCATCAAAGGTCCTCACAGACAACACCGCAGCAAATTCCCGATAGAAAAAGATCTCCTCCTATGCTATTTTTATAAAATAAGATCGAGTTATTCACGTGTTGCAAACTTAGATTTATCAAATTGTCATCAGAAGCGAGTCAGGGAAGCAACAAAAACATGGCGTGTTTTCGCGAACTTGCAACTGCTACTAGAGGGAGGAGCACGTACGCACGTGGGTGACGTCAGACGGGAGTATAGTACAACTATTTGAGTGCACTGACAAAAACAAATTAAAGCATTTGAGTGCTGTACACTTAGAACTTCACTTTCGTTTTAATTACACAGAAAATTAAAGGCGAATGAACGTTTTTATTTTTTTGAGTAATTACAACCCATTTTATTTATCTAAGTTTTACTGTTTGGTCTTACAGTGTAGTTGGCTGGACACAAACAACTGCAGCATCGAGTACAGGTAACTACAGACACTTGAATTAGCTTGTAATCTTCAAAATGCATGTTGTTGAAAAGTTTCAAATTTGGTACAAATTAATACAATAGTTGACTGTATGGTGTTATAGTCTAATGGTTCTCTGAACCTTCTCTGAACACAAAGAAAGAAATTTGGAAGAATGCTTATAACCAACCAGATCTTGACCCATGACTCGACTAGTAGAAAAAATTACTTGAAACTTTTTTGTACTGAGAATGACTTGCATGGAGAAAAGATGCGTGGAAAACATGTTGAACCTTTTTGCACAGGCAGTCGATTCCTTAAATAAATAGTTTTTTCCTCACAAAAGCGGTTTATTCCGTGTAATGAAGCTTCTCATCCATTAAAAAACCCATCTGTTCTCCTTTCCTCCATCGGTTCCGCTAAAGCCACATCATTAGCATTAGCCCTTGCGCTCTTTTTGCCAAAGATTTCACCATATATCTAGGGTTGCAGGATCTAGAGCAGGGGTCTCCAACCCTGAACAGCTACCATCCTGAGGCTGGTTGCACCAGTTGTGCATAAGTTACAACTAAGCCTTGTTTTGACTTAAATGTGAAGTAGGTTACAACTTACGCACTACTAAATATTTTTGAGTTGCACCATTCAAGTTAGTTGAAGCGTAACGTTACGTATAGACAAAATATTTACGGAAGCCTCCCATTAGGAATAACTGTAGGAATAAAATAGCACTCTCTGAACTAACTGAAAATAGTATTGTTTCACTCGACATTCTTCAATATTTTACACATATGATCATTCTGACATTTACAGTCACTTACATTTTTAAATAGAAAACATTATATGATGAAATTACATTACATTATTAGCAGCTCAAAAAAATACAGGCCCTTGCGCGCCTCCATGTGTGCATCCATCTGCTTGTTTTGTGCTTGTCAAAATAAAATAATATTTTAATTTCATTGGCGGTTGGCAGTGAAATGAAATCACCAATATTATGTGTCATTTATTATGATTTCATTGGGCTGTATTGTTTTAAATCATCATTTGTTTGTAAATCTTGTTTAATTTGAAATATGTAATAAAAAATCTATTACGTTATTCGTGATTAGATAAAATTCTATTTAATAAAATGTTTTAAAGTTCACAACAATTCAACACAACCTTTTCTTATGAACAAAAAGGCTTCTATTGGAATATTGGAGGTAAACATCATAGTATGCGACCAGTCATTACTTTAAGGAGAGCTTACGAACTACTAGCTACGTTCTGCCTTAAATGGCTCATATGGTGCGAAAACGTGTTTGTCTGTGTCTTTGGTGTGGTATAAGTTGCCCATGCATGTATTAGAAACATACGATTGCAAAAGTTAAAGTATCGGAACAAAAGATGCATTCTATCTAAAAGCGAATGTCACCAGTATTCGACCAATCACAGCAAACCTCGCTTTTCAGAGCGATGGGCTTTGTAAAAAATTGCATGTTTTAGAGAAGCGAGGCAAATAGGAGGAAATACAGCATTTTTAGCCTTAAATCGTGTCTACACATCGCATCACATCTAAAACATATGATAATATTTGAGCCATGTCATATGACCCTTTGAAGACCGAATGGTGCCACCGAATAATGTACAAAGTTAGTTACAAACTATCTAGTAGTTACTAAGCCTCAATTGTGGACTTTACGTTTAAGAAAGCACTTACGAATGGCTTGTGCAACCCTACCCTGAAAATTTCAGCTACAATCCCTATCAAACACATCCAAACCATCTTATCAAGGTGTTTAGGTTCATTTGATAATCACAGACAGGTGTGCTGAAGCTGGGTTGGATCTGAAGTCTGCATGACACTCCAGGAGCAGGGATGGAGATCCCTGATCTCGAGGTTGTGCTTTTGCCCTAGGTTGAGTTTAGTTTTGTCACAGCACTCCTGGTGGTGATTTTTGAAATACCCTTTTAAAGTTTGTGAGTAAATAGTATTGCTTTCAAACTTTTTCACATGGCTGCAAGTTCTATTATTTTGTTTTAATGTTTATTCTAAAATTTCAACATAAATAAATAATTTACTGAATTATATCTAATTTTAACAATCTCTTTTTGTTTTTAGATGGCTGGACACAAACAACTTCAGCATCGAGTACAGGTAACTATAGACATAAAATTAGAAGATAACTTTTCATAAATGTTATAAAACAACAATTTTGTTGAAAAATTGTAGTTAAACAAAAGTCTTTTATACGTGTTTTTATACGAATACGTGTTGAACACAAACAAAGACATTTTGAAGAATGTTCTTGGGCACTTTTGACTGCCATTGAATTTCTTCCTACTGTAGTCAATGATGGCTATAAAAAGTTTGATAACAAGGATTCTTCCAAATATTTTTTCTCTATGTTCATCAAAACAAAGAAATGTATACTGATTTGAAACAACTCGAAGGTGAGTAAATGATGACAGACTTTTCATTTTTGGTGAAGAATCCCTTTAAAGTAAAATGTTTAACTCTTTGTGTTCTTAAAGGGTAAGCTAGAATACAAGTTGTTAAATAAAATTAAACAATAAACTAATATAGTAACACTTCATAATTATATTCTTTTCTGAGTTGTGAGAGACCCATGCTCAGAACTCAACTGTACTCAGGATGAGTGGTGTGGAGAGAAGAATGGCGTTTACGGCTGTTTCTGTAACAACAACAACAGGCATATCATATCCCGCTCCGACACTTTTGGTTTGTCACTACTGAACAACCTCTAACAAGAAATGACCAATCTGTTATCTCTTTAATCAATACTAATAATCTGTTTGGCGTGTTTTCCTCAGATATCTATGAGACGTGTGAAAACAGCTCTGGCTTCATGTCTCTGTCTCGCTGTCAGCTCTTTGAAGCTGGTTTTTCTGCTGGTCTCTTACATCTGAAGGACCCCAGCTGCAGAGGAACAGTCCGGAATGGCAGAGTAGAGTTCAGATTTGACAACAATGACCACGTCTGTGGTACAAGTCTTGCGGTATGATTACTCCTTAAATGACCTTATAAAATGACACTTGTTGTCAAATCTAATGCAAGTTGGAACCCAACAAGAGGCAAAGTATGAGAAAACTTTCCCTCTATTTGGGTTCAAACTTGCATTCATCTTTTCACTTACCGTGATCTTCAAATGCTCCAAAGTACAATACTACAAAATGAGGGTCAGTTACATGAACCTCAGATTAATCCCTGCTCTTGGATTAAAATATTACTGTATTTTGTCTCCTCCACAGGCCAATGGCACTCACTTCATATATGAAAACTTTATTCTCAGTGATCCAGACTTAACTGGTCTTGATTTTCCCATCACCAGAAAGAGATTTCTAAAGTTGCGTTTTAGCTGTATTTACCACCAGACCCAAGAGCTCTCCATGGACATCCACCCTCTGGGGAGGTGGGACTCACCACATTCAGCTAATGTAAAGTGTTATTAAGCATTCATTTGATGTAAGGATATTACACAAATCTTCGTTATTACATTTTTCAACAGCGTTGTGAACAGAAACCTTCAAGTACTAGGGGACATATCAGCTCAGGATGATTCCATATCGGGACTCCCTGTTCTCTGAACCGTTCACTGGCAGTGTGGATGTGGAGCTGAATGAGCCCATTTTTGTAGAAGTGCGTGTTGATGGGGTTGACGGTCGTCAGTTTGCTTCAGTGATTGACACATGTTGGGCGACACCTGTGAATGATGCTCAGTCCTCTCTCCGCTGGGATCTCATCGTTAATGAGTAAGACAAAGCTTTGTATATGTTTTCTTTAGAGTTGAAATCTTTAGGGTCATATATCATGTCATGTTGATATTCTCAGGTGTCCTAATCCAAATGACAACACAGTGGAGCTTCTGCAGAACGGCGTCTCCACATCCAGTCGTTTTCATTTAGAATGTTCACGTTCACAGCAAACTCGGTCACTATGGTTTTCCTGCACTGCAGAATTCACCTTTGTCTCCAGACCAACAATAGATGCTCATCTGTGAGTTCACAAATCCTGTCATTCCTCAGTCAATGGTTCTGTTATTTCCTTTTAAATGACTGTATTGTCAAGATTCCTTTATTTCTTGATAATCTTTGAATTGAATTATCAATGCACCTTTTGAACATTTTCATTATTGATGGTTATTGTAATGTTATCCTCGGCTAAATCTTCCATGTTGAATTTAATTTCAATCTTTAGCAATGTTTCCCTGGACATCACCCGAGAGTGAGCAGATCTCTGGACTTTCAGGACACTACCTCTGTATCTCTGGGTCCACTGGTCTGGTCTAATGGAAACTAAACTGTAAATATCTATATTTTATTTTTGTGATATCTTTCAATTATCTCATGAACTGAATTATGTTCTGTTCCCTGTTTAGAGATTCCAGGACAAGTGAAGGAGTCTAGTGTCCCATATCATGGTTACTCAATGTCATTGCCTGTTTTTTTCCTACATCATCTAGATATCTACAAATGACACCCTTTAATAATAAAATATATTTGCATATTAGTTTCCACGCTACACTTATAACTGGCATTGAACTTAACTAAGGAGTTGATATAAGAAATGTTCAATGTGATTGCAATGGTTTACTGTAATTCTTATGCTGTGTTGATTACATTTGGTTGTTGTTTCCGACTTTCCTTTTCTGTTCATTGATAATAATAAAGTTTCATATCATGATTTATTTGAATGTCATCTTTTTGTGAAACGTTTGTTTGAGTCGAGCAGCCTGCGCCCTCACAATTTATTTTGTAATTTGCTGTGTGAGAGGGACGCTAGAAGAATGTCACAGGAGTCTAGTTGTCTCAAGAGCTTTATCACTGTAGTTATGAGCTTTTGTATGAAAATTGTAAGTACACATTTTTAGAAAAACATACGATTGCAAATGCCAGTAAATAAAATAACAGTTCTGAAATAGGAAAGTGTCATAATTTGAACATTTTTACATTAAGCTATTGTCCTCATCATCCTGCACTATGTGTGTATCAAAACTCTTGCCCTGCACTAGAAAAGTATAAAAGTGGACTGATAATGAAGTAAACCAGACAAATGGAGATGAACATAATGTCACCTTGGAATTATAAGGTTGTATTTTACAGTTTTGTCCAAACTGAGGCAAGTTGTGTATACATTTTAGGGCTTGTTTAGACAGCTAAAGGTTCTCTCTAGTCGATCTCTTCTATAAGGTTCTATTTGTGAGATAATTAGCACACAACATGACCAATCTTTTTTTGATCCATTTTTATCTTTTCTTACAATGTCTTACATTAAACAATATAGTAAGGTCAAAAAGTCAATAATTTAATTCATGGGGTCTTAACAATAAACATTTGCTTGTCATTTCATTCTTATCTCTGGAGAGAAAGCCTGTCACACTTACTGTTAAAAAGTCCAGGTCCTACCTAAAATGAACATCTGCATTGCAAAAAATATTTAGCACTGCTTTTTATGAACAAGAAAAACATTACTCATTACAAATATAAAGTAAATGTTATAGAATAATTCAATGTAACATTTTATACATGGCAACACAATATTACAGCTCCCTTTTTAGTTTACTTACAAAATATAAGTAAACTGTTTGTTTTGCTTAAAATGTACTGCTTGAATTAATGTTTTGCAAAATAGAACCTTATAATTCCAAGCAAAAAATTATTTGTAGTCCATTTACAAATGTGAAGGGATCTTAATATTGCACATGTATTGTATTTAGAATACATTTAGTGTCTCTGTCATTTTCCATTTATGAAAGTGACTTGTTCCTCATTTCATTTTTTGCTATATGGAATGCAAAATCTTGAAGCTATATATTGAACATATATAGAAACTGCTCGAATTCAGATAAAACCTTTCAAGGTGACTATTAAATGTCATTCAAGACATTTTGTTTAAAGCTGTTTTAAAAGGCTGTACAAGGAAGCAAAAGCTCAAATAAACAATATGTCGGCTTTAGCAACAATAGTGAATTTTCAGCAGGAATTCTTTTGAAAAGGTTTTAGTATTGTTGTGGAATTGTTATAGAACTTGGAGCTGGAAATTCTAGTTTTGGTCAAGGTCCACCCATATATATCACTATGTGGTTATAGGATTGTGAATCTGATAGTTCAGCATCACTGTATGCTGGTTATTCTGAAGTACAGAGAATAGTCTGCATCGGTATTTAATCTCAGGTAATTTTGCATAGGGAGATTCTCTTCATTCATCCTATTCTGAGTCTATTGCTGTTTATAAAATTGTCAATTGTGGTTAATCATATTGTGTGTAAATAATTTTGAAATAAATAATAATCAATCAAAATATTTATATTAAAATAATTATACATTTGGAATGCATGTTTTGTTGCGTCTATCTGCAGGTGCAAGAACTAAAGTTGGTCACTATGAGGTTTCTTATCTTGTTGTGTGTTTTGCTACTGCTGCTGATCAATGGTGAGAGTTTTACACCTTTCAAGATATGAAACTGAGGGGAAACAATCTGTCACAATTGACTATTGCATTCAACTTTCAAAGCGTGACCCTATTGGATAATCTTAATGTTAAATAATTTTGTAAATATTTTTATTAACAGGTAAAATCACGAAAGGACAACTACAAGGTAATCATGTTACCTTAGATAATACATGTTGATAATACATGTAGAATTTGGACTTCAGAAAAAGTGCTAATGTATTTTGATTTTCGAAAAACTTTGAATTAACAACGGGAAATATGATACTTACTGTTTTGAAACTTTTCTATTGTTGTATCATTTTATTGATAAATGCAGCAGATGTCAGGCTGGTGAATGGTGGCAGCGTGTGTTCTGGAAGAGTGGAGGTTCTTCATGATGGAGTTTGGGGAACTGTGTGTGATGATGGTTGGGATCTATCAGATGCTGCAGTGGTGTGTCGACAGCTGGGCTGTGGTGCTGTTATAGAGGCAAAGAGCAGTGCTTATTTTGGACAAGGTTCAGGACAAATATGGTTGGATGATGTTGCGTGTAGAGGGAATGAAACTGCACTGAAGAACTGTTCAGCACTACCATGGGGATCACACAACTGTGTACACGGTGAAGATGCTGGAGTCATCTGCCAAAGTGAGTTAAAACATTTTCCATTTTTTTTTATACATATGTGACCCTGAGTGCTAAAACCAGGCTAAAGTCACAAAGTCTGATTTTGAGATAACGCACATCAGTTGTTTTAACCATTATTTGCAGTATGATTTCAATCTTTGACATGGCCTTACTCAGACTATATTAAAGATATCAAGATTAGTTTTTACAGAATGTTCATTACACTATATGGACATGTCCATATCAGGAATAAAAAGTTATGATGTTTAAGATGATAAAAAGTGCCAGTTTGTTAATCATCTTATTAAGGCTACATCTTTAACAAGAATAAAAGTTATTTTTTTGTACTTTCTGATAATAGATATCAGGCTGGTGAATGGTGGCAGCGTGTGTTCTGGAAGAGTGGAGGTTCTTCATAATGGAGTTTGGGGAACTGTGTGTGATGATGGTTGGGATCTATCAGATGCTGCAGTGGTGTGTCGAGAGCTGGGCTGTGGTGCTGTTACAGAGGCAAAGAGCAATGCTTATTTTGGACAAGGTTCAGGACAAATATGGTTGGATGATGTAGCGTGTAGAGGGAATGAAACTGCACTGAAGAACTGTTCATCAAGAGTATGGGGATCACACGACTGTGGACACCATGAAGATGCTGGAATCATCTGCCAATGTGAGTGACAACATTTTTTCGAAGTTCGTTACATATATTTTTTTGAAAACTTTAATTGTACAAGGTGTTTAAATATAAAACAGTTTTGCAGTAGGTTGAGCTTGTTTTGGTCATAGCACCCCCAGTGGTGATTTTTAAAATGCCATTTTAAAGGCTATGAAAATCTTGATAGGGTTTTAACTTCATAATAAAGTCAATTTTCTAATTATCATCTTTTAGATTATAATTTTTTTGTGTGTAAAATAAAAAAATACATTTGGTGCAGAAGTATATTATAATAATAATCAATTTATTTTTCTTTAGTTGGCTGGACACAAACAACTGCAGCACCGAGTACAGGTAACGTAAACTTTTGAATATAAAGCAGATCTTTTTTCTTTCAGACTTTGTGTTGCCTTGTTGAATTGTAAGATAAAAACAGAAAATAATCTCTCAAAACCTTTCAGTGATGTGTATTTGTGTGTTTAATCTTTCAGCTACACCACCAGTGATATTTAACACATCCATCTCAGCATTTAAAGGTCTGTAATAATGTTGATGATAGAGGCTCCACTTTTATTATTTTGTTGGTCATGTGATCATATGTGTATTATGTTATTAAGTGTCAGATCATATATAAACGTATAACTATTTTCTGCTTTCATATTATTTTGCTGATAATAGATATCAGGCTGGTGAATGGTGGCAGCGTGTGTTCTGGAAGAGTGGAGGTTCTTCATAATGGAGTTTGGGGAACTGTGTGTGATGATGGTTGGGATCTATCAGATGCTGCAGTGGTGTGTCGAGAGCTGGGCTGTGGTGCTGTTATAGAGCCAAAGAGCAGTGCTTATTTTGGACAAGGTTCAGGACAAATATGGTTGGATGATGTAGCGTGTAGAGGGAATGAAACTGCACTGAAGAACTGTTCAGCAAGAGTATGGGGATCACACAACTGTGGACACCATGAAGATGCTGGAGTCAAATGCCAATGTGAGTGACATCATTTTTTTTTATTTTGTTACATGTATGTTTTAGAACTACTACACACAATCTGCACTAGTTTTAAAGGATATTATTTCACTGAAATAAAGAGAAAGTGAATATACCTGTTACGAAAATAATATAATTTAACTGTCTTTTCTTTCTTTTTTTCTGTTTAGTTGGCTGGACACAAACAACCGCAGCACCAGTTACAGGTAATTATAGACACTTCAATTACAAGCAGCTCTTTCTTTCTGCTAGGCTTTTTGACAACTGAATAAATGAACATCTATGGCAAATGAAAACTAGAAAAAAAAATCTTGTATGGGGATATTAACTCATTCTGAATGAATAGTTTTAAACTAAATAGATAACCTACTGTGTTAATGTCATTTCAGCATTATTGATAGAAAATGTTTATTATAACATTCTTTTCACTAAGATATATTTGTCACGGAAGAATTTAACAACCTCTCCTTTTCTTTAGTGGGCTGGACACACACAACTGCAGCTCCAAATACAGGTCATTACAGATATTTAAATAACAAATAGATTTTCTTTCTCATGGGCTAAAGCCTTTGTTGTACAGGAGATTAACACACGTGAATATATATATATCAAATGTGCAAATGTAAATGATAAATATACCCATCCTGCTTTAAATAACTGGACATATGGGGTATCACAATACACAAGTATTGTAAATAACTGTAAGATTGAAACCATAATTATTAACATTAAGTAAATTCTACACATATTGTAGTGTCATAAATAGGTCTGCACCCATTTAAAATGTTGCCTTAAAGACTCACATTTGGTACAAACTCTTGGTCACATTAAATAAGGCATATGAACTCCACTTTTATCATCATCAAAATTTTGTATGATACATGTTTAGCATGATATTACAAATCATACAATATAAAACATCAGGCGTGTGAATCGTCACTGGTCTCCCGAAGAATTTCGAATACAATTATCATGTCAACGATTCAATTCCATCACGATGCGCTGCAAACTTGATTTTGAATATTATTGAAAAAGAAAATCTTTCTCCCTCACATTTTTACTGTTGCGACTCTTTCTTGTCAAGGCCCCGCAATGAGCATCTATGCTCCAGAGGCGCGAGTAACGCAATGTGGCGTCCTTTACGTGTCGGTTTAATTCTTTACATCTTAATCAACATTCAACATTAGTCAAAGTTCAGAAAAATTAATAAATGCGTTTTATATACACGCAGCGTCCTGCGCACGCACACTAACCTGCGAGAGAGACACGCGCAAGGGCTGCTTGCCCTGAAATTACACTCTAAAAGATGTATTTACATGGTTTACATCAAAAGTAAAGTCTTCAACTTTAAAATAAGACAAAACGAATACTTTATTTACTATAGTAACCGTTGGTATTATACTTAATTGCATTTTTTAATCATTTATTATCTCTTTTTATTGATGTAGAGTATAATTCACATCAGCATCGCCATGCACCATACAAGCAATTAAATTCACCAGCCCATACAGTAAAACATACATCTGACACTTTCTTCTATTTTCTTTTTGTTTTGTTGATAGATATCAGGCTGGTGAATGGTGGCAGCGTGTGTTCTGGAAGAGTGGAGGTTCTTCATAATGGAGTTTGGGGAACTGTGTGTGATGATCTTTGGGATCTATCAGATGCTGCAGTGGTTTGTCGAGAGCTGGGCTGTGGTGCTGTTATAGAGGCAAAGAGCAGTGCTTATTTTGGACAAGGTTCAGGACAAATATGGTTGGATGATGTAGGGTGTAGAGGAAGTGAAGCTACACTGAAAAACTGTTCATCAAGAGTATGGGGATCACACGACTGTGGACACCATGAAGATGCTGGAATCATCTGCCAATGTGAGTGACAACGTCAAGTTCGTTACATATATTATTTTGAAAACTTTAATTGTACAACAAGGTGTTTAAATATAAAACAGTTTTGCAGTAGGTTGAGTTTCTTGTGGTCATAGCACCCCCAGTGGTGATTTTTGAAATACCGTTTTAAAGGCTATGAAAAACTTAATAGGGTTTTAACTTCATAATAAAGTCAATTTTCTAATTATCATCATTTAGATTATAATTTTTTTGTGTGTAAAATAAAAAAATACATTTGGTGCAGAAGTATATTATAATAATAATCAATTTATTTGTCTTTAGTTGGCTGGACACAAACAACTGCAGCACCGAGTACAGGTAACGTAAACTTTTGAATATAAAGCAGATCTTTTTTCTTTCAGACTTTGTGTTGCCTTGTTGAATTGTAAGATAAAAACAGAAAATAATCTCTCAAAACCTTTCAGTGATGTGTATTTGTGTGTTTAATCTTTCAGCTACACCACCAGTGATATTTAACACATCCATCTCAGCATTTAAAGGTCTGTAATAAGTTGATGATAGAGCTTCCAACTTTATTATTTTGTTGGTCATAAGGTGTTCATAAGAAAATGAGGTGATAATTATGTTTGGGTGAAGTAAGTAGAAATCGAAGGACATCGGCTAGGTAGGTACAAGTCCAGACGAAGAAAAAGGCGTAAATAATAAATGAATAGCAATACAAACTACATTACAAAGTGGTGCGAATTGTCCCAGAGGCGGATTTATATGAAAACAAATATATCACACTCACAGTGCTCACCAAACTGCCATGTATGGGATATATAACCTACCCTTGATCAATAATACTCAGTGTTGTGGAATGGTGGGCAGAAAAGCAGTGTAGTGAAATGGAAATGTCTAAGGAAGCACGTGCGCGAGGCTCTCCTTCCATGAACTACGGACGTCGCTTCACGTGCGAACTGTGCTGGCTCGAGTCATCTGGAGTATGGCGTATTATAAGCAAAGTAACTAAAGTCAGATCATGCTGCAGTGGTGTGTCGAGATGCTGGGCTGTGGTAGGCTGTTATAGAGCCAAAGATGCGAATAGCTAGTATTCTATGGGACGTATAGGTATCATGAGATCTAAGATCATGGACAGCTGGTATAAGAAGACGATAAGATGATCATCTATATGAGAGCACAGTGACCTAAGCAGAAGATAATAAAAGGAAACTGGACACTGAACGTAACTCTGAGCTATTCACACCTTACTATCGATGGTCGATCACTATTAATGCTGAGATTGACTTGTAAATCAACTGCGGACTGGACTGATGTAAGCTGAAATGAATTGAATTCACTGGACACTCATACTGCACAATGTGATCAGTGAAGCTGTCGTGTGTTCAACTGTCTGCCTGTGTGATCATGAGCAAAGTGCCAATGATTACCTTGAGAGGTGTACATTTTGAAATCAATAGTTAATTGACATCACTTACAATTAACCAGGCAACAAAAGTCCGGCAAAGCCTAACAAAGATCTTGTCTCTCTATACGTCAGTAAGATTGGCTGGACACACACACCAGCAAGCCCAAAGTACAGTCGTTAGACACTTCACTACCAAGCCGCGTCATTCTTTCTGCTCATGCTGTTTTACAGCACAGCCTTGACAATGGAATGAAGACGCAATCTGGCAAATTAAAGCTAGAAATAAAATATGTATGAGAGATATCCTGCATTGACGAATATCAAACTAGGTACCGCTGAAACTGAAACAAAAACCCAAATGCTGAAAGTGCTCTAAAAGGGCCTGAATAAGTAGGGGTGTGAACTCCAGTAACAACAGAAAAGATCAATCATATTGTACTGATTAAATATGATATATATTACGTCGGACAGTGTCTCTCATTATAGCTATCATTTTCTAATTTGATAACACACAAATTAAAATAATGATAATGCTAAATGATGATATTATTGAGTAACAATCTAACGACTTATTATGAAGTTGGTTAAACCCTTGACGTTTATGCAGTTTAAGATAAACTCTCATAGATTCTCCTTCATAAAACCGTTAAGTGCAATGTCACAAATATCACTATTCAAACACTCTGTAGGTCTGGGGACTGATGAAAATCAACACAGACATAACTGAGCTCGAGGTACTAGGTCCATAACTGGTTTCTCAACACATGAAAACACATCTATGGCGTGTGAGCAAGCAAATGATGTATTCAAAGAAGTAATAGAGGGTGTTATAATTTACAAATATGGAACATTGTAGACGTGGGTCCATTTTTCAGCTAACACAGTTAAAGACTCTGCTTCATCGTCTCCTAAATGTTCATCATATACATGCCTTACTCGCATATATATTTAAAGTCGTTACAGATGACACATATTCTCATCCAGTCTTTCATTTGGTGTACCACATTGGACGTGTGGATCTACCATAAAACTGGCTGGTGAGGGTGAGCAGTTCTATAACAAGTGTGTAGCATTCGACTTCCGCTACAGGACCTGTCGTGGTAGAGTCAGCTACTCATACTAACAACCATAGCCTTTGATGACCTTGTACACACCGTGTAGTCAAATGAAATAAGCACTGCGTCTAGCTGGCTCGAATCCAGACCAGTCTCACGCAGACCTACTCCAGTCTCGATCTACTATGCCTCATGTCAAGCAGCTGATAGTATGCCGTCACTAGTAGCAATACACAGTCAGGCTAGGAGTGACCTCTCAATACTCCATTATGGATATGAAACATCTGCCAGCTCGTTCACTAGGAAACACTACGTACTTTCACGTGCACTAACCATTGTCAAACCACCCAGTAAGTGATATCTATCTACATAAACACAAAATAAGATAGAAGATAATAAAGGATGGAAGCATAGTATTGGTGTACTGTCTAATTAAAAGATCTGCTGTATGTTACGTGCAAGGCTGGGTTTGAATTATAGAGTGGATGCTGATTTCGTAATGTATTACGTGCGCATTTAGGGCATAAGGTAGTCGACTTACTGCTCTTATCATGTCGGTAGTTCAGCTCGGAACAATCAATAATTAAAGATTTAAAGTAATCTTAGAAGCATATCTACAAAATTGCTACCCAGTAGAAGTACCCTGATTAAGAGCCAAACACAGTGATGACTAATAGGCATAACGAGTTGCATCTACTGTTATTTTTCGCGTACTGTCCAACGGTTATCTTAGTGGGTTCTACAAAAGTGTGAACGACGCACACATTACCTTTGTGTAAAGGAAACGGCATGCTCAAATTACACGCGTTTTAGAGTGAATTTTACGAGGGCAAGCGAACCTCGTGGTAGCATAAAGCATTTATTAGTACCATGTCGCTTCTCACTGTTAAGTATCATTTGTTATGGAAGAGATTGTAGAATTGAAACACCTCTCATTTTCTTTAGCTGGAGCTGGATTACGTGCCGTAGACCCATAGGCATTGCACGATGGGACAGAGAGTAACGAGAGATAAATAACAGTAATGTGCAGTCAAGGATACAGGGTCTCTCACAAATATATAAGGGGTAAGAAATTGGCATGCTACGATTAAAGAGGCCGTTGTAACCAAGTACGAGAAAGAGGAACCGTGGCAAAATGGGAGGACAGTAAAAAATGACAGGGTGTGGCGCGGAAATGATGACGCAAAGACTGAGGATGTGTGAGACATAAAGTACTGGGATGGTGTGTGACGTGTAGGGGATGACTAGTAATAGGTGCTGTCGGTCATAACATAGTTATTCGTCGAAGGGCAGAGATAGCGGGATGTGGACGGGTTTGAAAATAGAAATAGATCATAACTCAATATGTCATACATGTCAAGAAGTAATATGGAAATGTGAGGAATTGGTATTCTAGGGTATGGAATATGGTACTGTTGAGGATTTACAGAAAATTGGCGATACTGGGAGTCACATTAGAACCTGATTTTACTACGGTCCCTAATGAGGTAGGTGAACTAGATAGAATTACGGACTAGGATGGTGGCAATATAAAACAGCAGTCCATAATTCTGGGAGCAATATCGGAAAAAGAGTACATTTGGTCATGATATCAGCAATAAGCTGTTTGCTTGGCACGTCAGGCTTAGCGAACGTTATGGCCATGCGTGTGTCGACATCCGAGAAGGATGGAATCGGTAACAAGAGACTGGTCAGCTGGCAGGATGAGTAGGGTCAGGTGCATGGGTACTAAGAGCGAGGTGGCGAGGACTCTATTACATGAGCTACTGCATCATATCATGTAGACAACTAGAATTCAACAATACTTAACATACAGCTACTAATATCTAGCAGTGTCATGCGTCTACGAGGACAGCTACATGTTCGAGTGTGTTGTTGTACAATCACAATAATGTTGAACGAAGGGCGCGGATTAGGCCCAACAATGGGTACAGATCAAAACAGCTCAAGGGAAAGTGATGCTGTTTAGAACGATGTCACTAAAGGAAAAATGCGGAGAGGGTGACAGAATTAAAGGCTGGTAAGTAAGGGCGTTACATATTCGAGGGGACAAAGCGTTGGCTAGGATACTAGGAAGACTATGCGGAGAAAAGCAGTTCTGGGTTTGGCGGTGGGAATCTCTTGTCTCGCACCAAAGGCTGTGAGGCTCAGCTCTTTGAGACTGAGATAGAATATCTATTCTTGGGTGCTGGTAGGCTCTTTACATACGTAGAAGATGGTACGCCAGGGCATGTGAGAGTGATCGAGGGGAAAGAGTCTCGTGGAATGGGTGCGCGGAGGAGAGTCAGAAGACAACTTGGTGACAACAAAATGAACGCACGGTGCGTTGTTGGAGGTACCGAGGTGTCTTAAATAGTGTACGAGTACAAAAAAGGCGACCATTTAAATTGCACGACGTGAATGAGCGGGGGGGAATCACTAAAAGATGTCACGATAGGGCTAGCTGTACTAGTTTGAAGGAGGAATTTGGGAAGGAAGAATAAATCAAGGAAATTGTCACAAATAAGTGGTACACAGGATAAAGGGAAATAAAGAGAGAAAAAAATTCATAGGGGTAACGGGAAAACAGAACTGTGTGTTGTCCTGCCAGCAGGAAAGAATGTAGAATATAATTAGTGGTGGGTACAAGTCACACCTCTAGATAGGAAATCTTAAACTTGGCATGATAGTCTTTTTTTATCGTGATTTATATTCTCGTGAAATGGCTTCTGAACTGAGAAAACTAATGTAGGCCGGACTTGATTTCATCCATCGGGAACTATTGATGTTAAAAAGTTTGGTTCGCTAATAAATGACGTTCAGCCACAGTTTCTGGGGGAGGAGCAAAATTGAGTCCCCATAGCTCCACCCAGTAATTTCGAGTGGGGGAGGGGTGTTAGCGCTTTTGATTAAAGATTAATTATTCACAGATACACTATTTAAAATAAACAGTTCAATATTTCTTAAAAAAATATCTAATCAAAAAATGTATGGTTTTGATTTCATGGTGTCTTTACAATGGGGATCAAACCCATGACCTCTTGCATACAGGGACATAATTGATTTATTTCTTCTCAAATAAAGATGCTTCTGTAATACCAAATGTATTTAAGATAGATAAGATAATTCTATACTAGAATGGTAGTCTTTACATAGTACCCATATCATTTGAGATTGCGTCCTCGTATTCTCCGGTCAGAACGTTGGAAGTCACTCCAATATCATTCTAAATGATAAAACTTATCAGGTCGCTGTCAGAATGAAGCCAGACTAAGAAATGGAAAAGCAGCGCGGCTGGTACTGGTAAGAAGGCCGCATCTATGCAGAAGTGTAGAACTCCTGTGAACTGGTCTAGCGGTGGCTGTGGTGTGGCAGCTGGCTATCATACCACGCAACACCGACAAAAACATGCAAAAAATTTGCAATAGACAAGTCAACAGTTAAATTAATTAGTTTCGTAACAGGTATAATTCACTGTTTCCTACTTTACTTTCGGGGAATACAGATCCTTTAAAACTAGTGGCAGATCTGTTAGATAGTTTAAAACCCATCCCTCTGGAACAGGTGAGATACATCCATTTATAAATAAAGGAGGGCCCTCAAAGTGGCATTTGGAACCATGCTTAGCTTTCATGTAGTCTACTCATAGTGTTGCTCGATCCTCAACATAACTCAAAGGGTTATTTTGACTACTGTCATCAATTACTAAGTAAAGTGATCTCTAACTTAATTGTCTCAGTTTCATACCATTTCAACAGTCATATGCATGGGTCGCATACAAGAAAAACTTCCTGCTGGTCAGGGGACATATCATAGCAAGTCCAGTATTGGGTCTCTGCAATACCTCATGGTGAATGCCATCATTACTACAAGACACTCCGCCTTCATCTGTGGCCCTACTAGTATACTAGCATGCCTTGCAGGGTGACAACTCTACTCCGATGATCTCTTGTGTGAAGTCGCGTGTTGATGGAGTTGACGGTCATCAGTTGCTACTCGTGTGGATTCGCGCAGCTGAATACATATGTCTCGAACCGCCTACACATCACACACAGTTTCAACACCAAACCCCATTATGAAGAACCTCCCTCTTCCGAACCCTGTGAATGATGCTCATCCTCTCACTCGCGCTGCGCATCCATTCACTCACCCTAGACTATCTATTAGAAGATCGTAGAGCACAAATAATAGCTCAATTTTGTATATTAGTCTAGAAAATAGTTCTATAGAAAGCTGTTATACTATATGATCTGAGGACACTCTAATAACATAGATAGGCACAGGTAAACCCTGAGCCACCATGATCATCATTGCAATCTAATAATAATCAATTATTCGTGGTCGCCTCGATCATCACATTATTACAGACGTAAATAAATAAAGGTGTCTAATGACACGATGAGGACTGATCGTTAGATATAGTCAGTGATGGTCTGTGTCTGCAGAACGGCGTCTCCACATCTAGCCGTTTCTCATTCAGGATGTTTATCTTCACGGCAAACTCAGCCGAAGTTTATCTGCATTGCAACATACATCTCTGTCTTCTGACCAACAACGACTGCTCAGCTGTGAGTTCACAAATTCTTTTATTTCTATATTTCTTAAACGTGACAAGTTTGAATGAATGGATTCATTCTAAATGTCTCTTTATTATTTAAATAAAATTACTTTTACTTTGAATTGTCAATGTTTTATACAGTACATTGTTAAAGAATGTTTGTTCATAACATTCCTTGTGATGGATCTATTAGTTCAAGACTAGGAGCAGAGTAGTAGTTACTGTAATTTAATTACTTTTCCCTTAAAAAGTGAAGGATTACCTCAATTTTTTCTGTAATTTAATTAGTTACTTCAAATGTAATTGAATACTTTTGTCATTTAATAAGAGTACTTTAGTTTTATATAATTTATTTGAATGAATTAAGAGACGTTTCCTGTCTATCCTACATCAACCTTGAGGTGATTCAAGGATATAGTAATTAGTGAAAAGTAATTAAATACTTTTTGGAGAGAGTAATTTGTAAAGTAATCTAATTGCAATATTGAATGTGTAATTGGTAACTAGTAATTAATTACTTCTTCTGAGTAACTTGCCCAACACTGACTAGGAGTTACTTGTTTTTGTACACCAGTTTGTGTGTTGTCTTGAAACTTTAAAGAGGCCTTGTTCATTTTCCATTTTAATCTTTAGCATTGTTACCCTGGACGTCACCCGAGAGAGCGCAGATCTCTGGACTTCCTTGACACTGCTGCCATATCTATTGGTCCACTGGTCCGGTCTAAAGAGATCTGAGGTGAACATTAAAATGTTGTTTTGTGTAATACTTAATGATCAATTTACGTTTACATTTACATGTATGCATTTGGCAGACGCTTTTATCCAAAGTGACTTACATGAAATGATACTTGTTTCTAAGTATGTGCAATCCCTGGGATCGAACCCATGACCACAGCATTGCTAGCGCCATGTTCTGAGTTAGGGAAGTCACAGGAATGTGTGCAATTCTCACATCATATCTTAAATTTACGTAATCTGGAATTTAAGTAATTTCTTCCGGTTTTTCAAAAATTTTGTGCAATGACCTTTTCCTGTTTTTCCTGTTCACAGATAGTTTCCAGAACAAGTGAATATGTCTAGAGCTCAGGTCGATGTGGAGCCGTGATGATATTGCTTTTTCACTCAAAAGCATCTTCTAGATTTACAAAAACGATCAAGTCTTTGTCACGCTTATTAATTCGTAACCTTGTCTTTATCCACACTACTGCTATAGTCAATTATTGGCATTCATTTTTGACTATTTGCATATGCTGATTTAGTTGAAGTAATAGTAGGCCTAATTGTGATTTAGAAATGAGGCCGAAATAAAGAGCTTCCTATTAGTATTTCTTTTCATGTAATCTTTTTTAAAATTCTTCAATAAAATCTTAAGTTTACTTCTAGACTCAAAAACGGTGGATTGTTTTATTTCCTTGGCATCCATTTCCACACAAGTTAACAGATTTTTCTGAATTTATATCAGTTATTGATGTATTTTAAATATCTACTTATTATAGGCTTATTATGTGCATTGAAGTTTTAACCTGTATCGAATATAATTCCTGAATTGAATTAAATGTTTTGGATACGGATACCACCATGAAATTATTGTTTTTATTATTATTTTACTGACTTTAAATTCAGATGTTAAGCCTACTTCTAGACTATACCTCTCTCTGAACTGTGCATGTAAAATACAAAATATAGTAGCAAGGTTTTTATTTATGGGAGAAAAAAGGGCTGTCTACTGGCCAAGTAAGCCTATCTTTGAATAACATTTGAGCAGGCCTGTTTTGTTAAAAATCGACAGCTGTAATACTTCGGTGCAGAAGGAAGCCCGTGAGCCACGAAGGTAAATTTGCGAGCAGATTAGGCTAATTTCCGCATATTAGACAGCCTACTCGGCTCATCGTTTTTTGTATTGCATCATCACTTAGAGTTCTTAATCCTTTAAAATAGAGTTTAGGAAGATGTTTGTAACCACAGTCGTTGCTTTGGTTAACTATGGAAGCCTTTTCTCAAGAGGCTCAATGCGACAGCAGACTTTGATGAACACCATTCTTATCAATGACCGCGTAATCTCGTATCTCCCTGCTCCCAAGTCATAAACCTGGTGAAATGTTGTGGTAATGTTGGTACACAACAGTATATGATAGCAAAGTATAATACCAATTTCAACAAAACAATGTTTAATAACTCAAAAAATATGCAGTTTTTTATTTCCTGAAAATAATGGTTTTGGAGCTACAAGGATTCCGCCTGACAGCGACGATATATACACAATAAAGCATGTTTACAATATCTATAATTCTTTTCATTACAATGGTTTATTTTACACATGTGTGTAATACAATTATATATCTATAACCTGATATCAGGGGAAGTAAGTCAATGATATTTTACGAGGTGGCTATAACCCACAGCTTTATGAAAGACAAAGGGCCAAAATGTGTGAAACCAATGTAGAGGTGTTAACACGTTTCATGTGTTTGGCCCTTTTGGCCTTCCATAGCCCTTACCCCGACCAAACCATAAGCTCCCAAGCGCAAATACTAATTTCGCTGAAACGCTGGCAAAGCAACAGTAAAGTAAAGGCACACACTAAGCCCGCTCCTAAACCTAACATCACAGGGGTAAAGTCAAATCATAATAAAACGTACAAATGAGATCATTCAAAATTACACAAATGAGCCCCCTTGTAAAATTAATTCCCATTAGATTGAGTTGATATACGTTCATACATATGAAAGATACTTTATCAAATTACAAAAGTGACACGAAATATGGGGATATATATAACAAATTACATTTCGTCACTATGGCCCGGTTTCACAGACAAGGTTTAAGGCTAGTCCCAGACTAAAATGAATGTGTGACCTGTCTTAGCTGATATAAAACAGTCAAAATCTGCTTTATTTTCAATTCTGCCACATTTACAGCACATTGTGCTACATATAGAGGATTAAAGTTTCCATTATTGTATACATGAAGCCTTTATTTGAGTTTTCACACTTCAAACTATAAAGAATTTATCAATAATCCTCACATTTCTCCTTTGCGGCAACCGCACCGCAGAGTTTGTGTCTTTGCGTGTACTGTAGTTTAATCACTCAAATAATTCAATTTGCTCTTGGTGGTGAAAGCAACAAGGAAAAGTTTCTTTACTGGAGATACAGAGAAACTGGCAGGTTTGTATCTGTGATGGGTCTTGATAGAGAAACAGCCGTAACGCCATTGTTCGCTCCGCAATACTCATCCTCAGTACAAGTGATCAGGGGTAAGCTAAGAGAACAAAAGAATCAATGACAAAGTTTAAATGTAAATGCATAATACATTTGATATACATGAAATATAAAGAAAACATTTATAAGGAATCGAGTTTATAACTGTATGGTCAATAAATACAAAACCAAAAGCAACAAATTTATACCAAATCAAACAACTATTAAGTTGATTAAAATCTATGGGACAATTTTGGGGTTATAAATGCTTTTTCTAAAATTACCAACTAGTGTTTATATAATGTAGAGAGAATATAGATCTGCTAGTAATTTAAATGTCGATAATATAACAATTGATAATCCAGGCAGAGAAGCGGATCTACGTGCAGTATTTTTTAATGTATACAATATTTGTGCTAGCTTTGTAAAAAATGTCATTTAAAAACGTTCCAGGTGCTCGCATGTCCTCTTACATCATGGAAATTACAACTTCCAAGATTTTCCACTCGATATCTCTCCCAATTGTTGGAAGGTGAACTGGCACAAAATTCCGACATTTTTTTAATTGCTGCAAAACTATATGATTGAAACAGCTTGTTGTACTTGGAAAAATAAGGAACATGTGAAGATAAAGTTTGCCTGAATGAACTCTGACAAAGCACTTTGTATTCTAGAATACTGCAAAGCAGAGTTCAATAAATAAGTTAAACTCACTGCACGTGACTCCAGCATCTTCACCGTGTACACAGTTGTGTGATCCCCATGGTAGTGCTGGACAACTTGACAGTGTAGCTTCACTTCCTGTACACGCAACATCATCCAACCATATTTGTCCTGAACCTTGTCCAAAATAAGCACTGCTCTTTGCCTCTATAACAGCACCACAGCCCAGCTCTTGACACACCACTGCAGCATCTGATAGATCCCAACCATCATCACACACAGTTCCCCAAACTCCATCATAAAGAACCTCCACTCTTCCAGAACACACACTGTCACCATTCACCAGCCTGATATCTATCAACAAACAACATGAAGAATATAGAATACTAACTCATAAAATATGACAACCGAAACATGGTGAATAAAACGGCTAATATAGTGGGGTATATATCATCTGGAGCATCATATTACCTGTTGCTTGTCCCTTTGTACCAACTATAGTGTTTTTATATTGTATGAGAAAAATAGATCTGCTTGTAATTTAAATGTCTATAATTACCTGTTGTTGGTGTCGCTGTTGTTGGTTGTTCAGCTAAAGAAAAATAGAGATTGTTAAACTGAAGTTAGGAACAGGATTGCTTTCTTTACTGCCACAATTGTCAAAAAACCAGAGAGAAATAGCACAGAAGTTGGTTTAAATGCAGAATGACAAGTGCAGCCTTTTATTTTTGTTTTAAGCATGATCCACAAGACAAAAAAATAAGAGACAGATATTCTGATTTTAAAACCACTATTTATATTATCTTTTTTGTTTCAGTCTGTGAACTAACAACATTTCACTCAAATGAAAATACTGTTTCTATTTGCAGAAATACTGCAAAGAAAACAAATTCATATTCACTTTTAAACAAAGAAACATTTGCACAAGTATTTAGGAAGAGTAAAAATGATGTTTATCACAGTTTTCATGCGTCTTGTCATGCTGCAAGTCTTTCAGTGGCTTTGTGTCACTCGTGGGGTTTGATTTTGTCACAATTCATCAGACACTGGACTGGAGTGGCCACAGTATGTCTAGTAATGCTGATTTGAAATGAACATTTGGAATGGCCTCTTCATTTGTTCTGCTACTGTATTTGTTGAAAACTATACCAATACAAATGGTGCTCAGTTCACCTAAAACATTATCATTGTTTATTTTCCTAAGGGTCTTTGGAATCAACGGCTGTAAATCCTGATGTGCTTGTATTTCATGTGAAGACGTACAAAGTGTTCAGTAGAGTAAATCAGCCACACAGACCTCCCATAATCACTCTGGTGTGCCGAATTTAGACTCGCTGCCAGATTAGGACTCATTGATACTGCTGCAAGATAACATCATTGGGGAATAGAACAGAGGGAGTCATAATTTGGCAGGAGGCGTTTTTCTGCTCCACACCGGCAGCACCGGAAGTTATTAGAAATGTGTCATGAATTCACATTAACATGCCATCTGATGTTATAACTAATGCGTGTTTGGAGTGCCGGCTGAATGGAGGTCCCGAACACACATTACTTCTCCTACTTTACTGGAATAGGTAGCGAGCGAGGCGGATGTTGAAAAACTGTCACCTGATTGAGGTTAGGAACAAATATATGTACTGTATACGGTATGTGTGCTAACTTTGTAAAAAAAGTCATTTAGAAACATTCCAGGTCATGCACTGCTCGCATCATGGAATCGATTTTCAAAATTGCTGCAAAACTATACTATGATTGAAACAGCTTGTTGTACTTGGAAAAATAAGGAACATGTAAAAACAATGTTTTCCTGAATGAACTCTGCAGTATTCTAGAATACAAAGTGCATTATGTCAAAGCTGAGTTTAATAAACAAGTTAAACTTACTGCACATGACTCCAGCATCTTCACCGTGTACACAGTTGTGTGATCCCCATGGTAGTGCTGAACAGTTCTTCAGTGTAGTTTCATTCCCTCTACACGCAACATCATCCAACCATATTTGATCTGAACCTTGTCCAAAATAAGCACTGCTCTTTGGCTCTATAACAGCACCACAGCCCAGCTCTCGACACACAACTGCAGCATCTGATAGATCCCAACCATCATCACACACAGTTCCCCAAACTCCATCATAAAGAACCTCCACTCTTCCAGAACACACGCTGCCACCATTCACCAGCCTGATATCTATTAACAGCAAACAACATGAAGAATATATGATATGACCTATGAGGTAATATTATGACAAACGAAACATTGTGAATAAAACAAGTAATATGATGCTCAAGATGATATATTCCCCACTATATTTACTGTTGCTTGTCCCTTTGTACCAACTATAGTGTTTTTATACTGTCTACTACTGTATGAGAAAAAAAAAAAACGATCTGCTTGTAATTTAAATGTCTATAATTACCTGTGGTTGGTGTCGCTGTTGTTGTTGGTTGTTCAGCTAAAGAAAAATAAAGATTGTTAAACTTAAGGAACAGGATTGCTTTCTTTACTGCCACAATTGTCAAAAAAACAGAGAGAAATAGCACAGAAGTTGGTTCAAATGCAGAATGAGAATTGCAGCTTTTTATTGTTGTTTTAAGCACGATACAGCTGGGAAAAAAATAAGACCATTTCAGAGACAGTTTTTCTGATTTTAAAATCACTATTTATATAGGTAAAATGATATTTTTTGTTTCAGTCTGTGAACTACTAACAACACTTCTTTCAAATAAAAATATTGTTTCTATTTGCAGAAATACTGCAAAGAAAACAAATTCATATTCACTTTTAAACGTACAGTAATATTTGTACAAGTATTTATGAAAAGTAGAGTAAAAATGATGTTTAGTGTAGTAAAACCAGGTCGAAAACAAAATGTAACTAACTGATCGAATCCTTTTTTTGTAAATAATTAATATCTTCATTAAATGTTTTAATTAGTAGATTACCAAGGTATGACCGTCATACCATGCCATATAATTGATGCAAGGCGTAGGATAATTCATGTGCACAGAGAAGAATGCCCTATAGGCTCCATGCCCCATGTGGTTTGTTTGTCTGCTTGTTTTAAGTTAGTCTGGTTGTTTGACAAGATATTAAATGCGGTAAGAATCGGAATAAAAGGATAGGTTTCTAATTTGTTTACTTTCGATATTAAATAGAAAAACGACCGAACAAATGTTACACGGACCATTCCTCTTGAAACGGGTACGGTCTTGCTGCCAGCCCGGTAACAGTGCTCATTGCTCTCCGACATAACAAAAGTGGTATGGTTTTTAAAAAGAATATAGATGGGAATTGCTATAGCCCAACTTAATTCAGAAACGCTGATCCATTAGGATTTTTTTCTTGTAAAAGAGTAAAACCATGTTTTTATTACTATTATCAAAACCATGGTTTTACGGAAGCAATTGGTTGAACCTTTTTTTGCTGTTTTAACTAAGAAAATGTGTTTTTTGTTTGTTTAACTGTAGGCCTATAATTTTCGTAAGGGATTGTCAACAGTTTACCAGCATACTTCAAACTAAACCAATGTAGGCCTACTCCATTTCATTTGTGGTTTCAGGGAAATAAAGCAGCTCTGATTCTCGCAGACGCAGAGTTTTTCACTTGCGCGTTAGGGCGCCACCTGTTGGGTACCAAAACTAGCTTGTTTGGCTGCAAATGCACAAAACATTTTTGCACCACATATCACACAGATATGTGGTGCAAAATAAGAGTGTGTGGGAACTTGTGTCAGAGACTCGCAGCAGCAGATTCAAGCAGTTGTAGTTATGTTCTTGTGGTTGCGCTAGAACAATGTGCAAGAATAAAACCTTTAATGTGTGAGAAGATATTTTACAAGCATTTAACTCTCATACCGTTTACGGATGCGCAAAACTCGTCTGTGAACGCACGTCTTTCAGTGCAGGTGTGTGAATGTATTTTACACCATATTTACTGCAGCATTTGTAGGAAAAATGTCAGTGCAAAAGTATCTCAGTTTGTGATTTGTAGAATTGGATTTGTGCACTTGCACTGAAGGAATCAAGAAGGTGTAACTGTTGTAGATTATTATTTTTCTCTCCCGTAAACACAAGTTTGCAACTTCAAATGTAGTGATACACATGTGTGGCCGCCCTCTACAACTACAAATTCCACTCTCACAGGTGCCCTGTAGTTTTGCACCAAAAATACCTTCATAGTTTTTATAATGTCGACTACAGTATGAGTAAAACAGCTCTGCTTGTAATTTAAATGTCTATAATTACCTGTGGTTGGTGTCGCTGTTGTTGTTGGTTGTTCAGCTAAAGAAAAATAGAGATTGTTAAACTTAAGTTAGGAACAGGATTGCTTTCTTTACTGCCACAATTCCCCCCAAAACAGACAGAAATAGCACAGAAGTTGGTTAAAATTGTATTTGTGGTAAAACTATGCTTATAAAAATGGTGCTCAGTTCACCTAAAACATTATCATTGCTTATTTTCCTAAGGGTCTTTGGAATCAACAGCTGTAAATCCTGATGTGCTTGTATTTCATGTGAAGACGTACAAAGTGTTCAGTAGAGTAAATCAGCCACACAGACCTCCCATAATCACTCTGGTGTGCCGAATTTAGACTCGCTGCCAGATTAGGACTCATTGATACTGCTGCAAGATAACATCAGTGGGGAATAGAACAGAGGGAGTCATAATTTGGCAGGAGGCGTTTTTCTGCTCCACACCGGCAGCACCGGAAGTTTTTAGAAATGTGTCATGAATTCACATTAACATGCCATCTGATGTTATAACTAATGCGTGTTTGGAGTGCCGGCTGAATGGAGGTCCCGAACACACATTACTCCTCCTACTTTACTGGAATAGGTACCAGCGAGAGAGAGACGATGGGTGGCAGAGGGATGTTGAAAAACTGTCACCTGATTGAGGTTAGGAACAAATATATGTACTGTATACGGTATGTGTGCTAACTTTGTAAAAAAGTCATTTAAAAACGTTCCAGGTCATGCACTGCTCGCATGTCCTCTTACATCATGGAAACTTAAACCACACAACTTCCAAACGATTGGGAGATAGAGTGGAAAATGTTGGAAGGTGAACAGGCAAAAAAATTCCTCCATTTTCAAAATTGCTGCAAATCTATACTATGATTGAAACAGCTTGTTGTACTTGGAAAAATAAGGAACACGTGAAAACTGTTTTCCTGAATGAACTCTGACATAATGCGCTTGTATTCTAGAATACAAGCGCATTATGTCAAAGGAGAGAGTTTGTTAAGTTAAACTTACTGCACATGACTCCAGCATCTTCACCGTGTACACAGTTGTGTGATCCCCATACTCTTGCTGAACAGTTCGTCAGTGCAGTTTCATTCCCTCGACACGCAACATCATCCAACCATATTTGTCCTGAACCTTGTCCAAAATAAGCACTGCTCTTTGCCTCTATAACAGCACCACAACCCAGCTCTCGACACACCACTGCAGCATCTGATAGATCCCAAGCATCATCACACACAGTTCCCCAAACTCCATTATGAAGAACCTCCACTCTTCCAGAACACACGCTGCCACCATTCACCAGCCTGATATCTATTATAGTATATAAGTATATATTAATATAGGATATGACCTGTTAGATAATATTATGACAAACGAAACATGGTGAATAAAAGAGTAAATATAGTGAGGTATATATCATCTGGAGCACCATATTACTTGTCCCTTTGTTCAAACTATAGTGTTTTTATACAGTCGACTACTGTGAGAAAAAGCGATCTGCTTGTAATTTAAATGTCTATAATTACCTGTTGTTGGTGTCGCTGTTGTTGGTTGTTCGTCTAAAGAAAAAATTTAGATTGTTAAACTTAAGGAACAGGATTGCTCTCTTTACTGCCAAAAAAACTGAGAAATAGCACAGAAGTTGGTTAAAATGCAGAATGAGAATTGCAGCGTCACCCTTTATTTTTGTCTTAAGCATGATACAGCGTGGAAAAAAATAAGAGACAGTTTTTCTGATTTTAAAATCACTATTTATATAGGTTTGTGTGCGTTTAGGTAAAATGATCTTTGTTTCAGCCTGTGACCTACCAACAACATTTATCTCAAATAAAAATACCGTCTCTATTTGCAGAAATACTGCAAAGAAAACAAATTCATATTCACTTTTAAACATTCAGAAATATTTGTACAAAGATTTTAGGAAAAGTAGAGTAAAAATGATGTTTATCACAGTTTTCGCGCGTCTTGTCATGCTGCGAGCCTTTCAGTGGCTTTGTCACTCGTGGGGTTTGATTTGTCACAATTCAGACACTGGACTGGCCACAGAACGTCTAGTAATGCTGATTTGAAATGGCCTCTTATTTTGTCTGCTACTGTATTTGTTGTAAAACTATACTAATAGAAAGGGTGCTCAGTTCACCTAAAACATTATCATAATATATTTTCCTAAGGGTCTTTAAAATCAACAGCCGATAATTCTGTAAGAACTGTATGGTCAATAAATAAACCATAACCAAATTTATACCACATCAAACAACTATGAAGTTGATAACCCCAGAATTGTCACATAGATTTTAAATGCTATCTTTTCTTAAATGACCAACTAAAGTGTTTTTATACTGTCGACTGCTGTAAGAAAAATAGTTCTGCTTGTAATTTAAATGTCGATAATATAACAATTGATAATCCAGGCAGAGAAGCAGATCCACGTGCAGTATTTTTTAATGTAAAACAATAAAACAAAGCAGCAGCAACAACAACAACGAACCCCAGAATGCAGGGACCCCTAAAACATCAAATAACGACTGACACTAGACAATTGAAAGGGCAACAGGACCTGGGCTGGGATGCAGAGCCGGATATGGGGTGCTGTCAGGCAGCCAGGGAGGCCCAGGCAGGGCTGGGAGCCACGGAGGCGCGCTCCCCATCCAGTCCCGTTAGACCCACAACCAGACGGCGAAAAGGATGCGCACCATTGGCTCAAAAGAGGCTGGATCTGTAATCAGTTCTTTGTTTTGGAGGAGCACATCAGACAAGATGCGCAGTACGTAGGGAAGTGATACTCAAACTCAGACAAACGTGATGGCTCGGTCAAGTATCTCCTCTCCGGAGAAGGTGCTGGTACCATATTCATATGCATAATCAATGAGATGACATCCATGCTAAGAAGTATTGACAGGGAAAAGAAGAGCCATTACGTCCTCCACACTCGGGCCATCGACAGTCTCACCAACAGCGCTGTAGAACCGGAGTCTGAAGTCATCATCAAGGTGCAGGATGTGAACGACAACACCCAAGTTACCGGATGCCCCTTTTCAGCCTCCGTGCCTTAGATGGCAGACACTGGAACTTCAGTATTCCAAGTCACTGCTACAGATGCTGATGACCCCATCTATGGAAACAGTGCCAAGATTGTCTACAGTATTCTAAAGTGGCAGCCTTTCTTCACTGTTGACCCCAAAATTGGTGTCATCAGGACTGCCGTGCCAAACATGGACATGGCAGAATCGAGAGAGGTGTACTTGGTCATCATCCAAGCCAAAGACATGGCCGGCTCTGAAGGGGATCTGTCTTGATCCACCACAGTCAACATCACACTGACCGATGTCAAGGACAACCCACCAAGATTCCCCTCAAAAGAACTACCAGTTGTACATACCAGAATCTGCTCCGGTTGGAAAAGCTGTTGGCACATCAAAGCGAACGATGAAGACCTTGGCATTAACGCGGAAATTACATACAAAACCACCAATGAAGAAGGAGCCGCCATGTAATCCACCGACAAAAGGAGTCATCTCCCTCAAAAAGCCTCAGGACTACGAGAAGGCTTATTCTTTGAACATCAAAGGTGTCAACACCCATCTGGATCCTCACTTTTCTTATCTGGGCGCTTTCAAAGACACCACAATGCTGAAGCTCACCATCAGAGATGTTGATGAGGCTCCGGTCTTTACTATGGACTGCTATATCATGGATGTTTATGAGAACACCCCAGCCGAGACGGAGGTTGGTATGGTTACTGCGCAAGACCCGGATAGCACCAGGGGCAAAGTCAAGTATTTCATTGACCAGAATGCCGAAGACGATACACTTTTCAGCATTGATGTCAACAGTGGACTCAAAACCACCAGAAGTCTGGACCGAGAGGAAGCATCCTGTCACAACATCACTGATGGCTTCAGAGATTTATACAATGCTCACCAGATTTGGATTGTCAGTCACAGTGCAGGTCTTGGATGTCAATGATAATGTGCCGAATATTGCCACAGACAGCACCCTTATTTTGTGTGAATGCTACAAGGCAGGCCATCGGATGAAGACAACTTTGCCAATGGTCAGTCGTTCTAGAACAATTGATAATTCAGGCAGAGAAGGGGATCCACGTGCAGTGTTTCTTAATATAAAACAAAAACCCACCGCCACCTCCGCAGCAGCAACAACCAGAATGCAGGGACACTGAAACATCAAATAACGACTTAAACACAAGGGCTTAAATACAAAGAACTTAACATGACGACAAGGCACACCTGGGGAAGACTAATTGGCACCAAAAACTACAAAACACATAACACAGACAGGAAGTAACAAAAGTTCCCAACCACAGGGAAACACGGACTGGGATTGTGACAGAATTACCTGTTGTTGGTGTCTCCTACTTGACTGGAATAGGTACCAGCCAAGAGAGAGACGATGGGTGGCAGAGGGATGTTGAAAAACTGTCACCTGATTGAGGTTATGGAAAAGCTATATGTACTGTATACGGTATTTGTGCTAAACGTCCCAGGTCAACACCAACCACACAATTTCCAAGAGTTTCCACTCGATATCTCCCATTCGTTTGGAAGATGTTTGCAATTTTCAAAATTGCTGCAAAACTATACTATGATTGAAACAGCTTAGGAAAAATAAGGAACACGTGAAAACAATGTTTTCCTGAATGAACTCTGCAGTATTCTAGAATACGAAGCACATTGTCAAAGCAGAGTTCAATAAATAAGTTAAACTCACTGCACGTGACTCCAGCATCTTCACCGTGTACACAGTTGTGTGATCCCCATGGTAGTGCTGGACAACTTGACAGTGTAGCTTCACTTCCTCTACACGCTACATCATCCAACCATATTTGTCCTGAACCTTGTCCAAAATAAGCACTGCTCTTTGCCTCTATAACAGCACCACAGCCCAGCTCTCGACACACCACTGCAGCATCTGATAGATCCCAACCATCATCACACACAGTTCCCCAAACTCCATCATAAAGAACCTCCACTCTTCCAGAACACACGCTGCCACCATTCACCAGCCTGATATCTAGCAACAAACAACACGAAAAAGAATATAGGATATGACCTGTGAGGTAATATTATGACAAACGAAACATGGTGAATAAAACAGTAAATATAGTGGGGTATATATCATCTTGAGCATCATATTACCGGTTGCCTGTCCCTTTGCGATTTCACCTGTTGATAAACAATATGCACATAATAATTTAACAGTGGAAGATGACCATTAAGTTCACTTTTGGAAGCTGCCTACCAGTTTTGATGTTTTAAAAAAAATGCACAATTTAACTCACCATTGATCAGCAGCAGTATCGACACACACAATAAGATCAGAAACCTCATTGTGTCAAGCTTTACCTCTGACACCTGCAAACAATAAAACATGTTTTCTATATGTATTTGTTTTTGTTTATAAGATTTATCCATGAATCACAATGAAATACGCAAAGTAAAATTACCAATTTAGTATGTCTAAATGAGAATCTTTTTTTTACCTTTACCTGACTCTTGCCTTTTATTGCTTCAGAGGGAATTCTCCATTCAGAGTGATGCTGATCAGACTCCTTTATATACATGATGTTTAATTAACAATGTTTGGGAGGAGCAGGAGCAGATAATCAGCTCGGCTGATCCGCAATCAGCAATCACAGCATCTACCTATCAGCTCAAGCCAGCTCTCCTACATACAGGTGCAGGTCATATGATAAGAATATCATCAAAAAGTTGATTTATTTCACTAATTCCATTCAAAAAGTGAAACTTGTATAATATATACATTCATTCCACACAGACTGATATATTTCAAGTGTTTATTTCTTTTAATTTTGAAGATTATAACTGACAACTAATGAAAACCCCAAATTCAGTATCTCAGAAAATCGGAACCCGCTCCCCGGAGAACACACCAATTACGCATACCATTTTCTACTCTTGCTCTATTGTTATTATCTGCATGGGTTAACTCGTGAATGGTGAGTTAACCCTTTAGTGACTTCGTATCCTTCAAAGCACGATGGCATGAAAGATTTGTTGAATGTCTGATTTGAATTAAATCTGTACAAGATGAATACAATGCACAATTGTATTTGTTTAACTTGTTCACATGTTCATTTTCATTTTATTTCAACCAACCACTTTATTTGGTTAACCAACAAGTAGTTAAATCAGAAAGACTATGTAAATTGTTGGGTTTTGTCCCTGCAGGTGTATTGGTTACATTCAGATTGATCATACATTTATATTGTTGAAAGAAAGTAAAGTCAAATGGGTCCATGAAAAAAAAAACGGGGTAAGAGGGGAACATTTAAACAGGTCTTGGATCTCTATGGCAGTGGCATCCAACAAACACAGTCACAATTAGATTTTTGAAGAATTCAAATGCCCACTACGCCACCTTGTGGCTATGGAACTGATTTGCAGCTATTCCACTCTGGTGTACTGTACAAAATCCTGATGGAAGATGTATTTCAGGTTTTTATTAAGTGATTTGGGGACCCTAGGCGATTTCAGGCATGCGGGGCTCAACAGTCGTAACATGCACCCTTTATAACCCTAGAAAACTAAATTCACAAACGAACGTTTTACAGCGTCTGTTTACACTTTGATATTATTATTTTTGTGGTGTCGAGACCTTTCATGCATTTTTAACCAGGAAGACAAATTTCTACAGTTATTGTACCCAAAGATTCAACAGCAAAAGCAAACTACACTATCATTTTTACACTGTACACTAGCGACGTTCGTCTAATCTTTTGACTGTTATTCTTCTTAATGGAGTAGTTGCTGCATGTGAATCGCCAGTCATCGCTGTTTAACTGGGAAAATCTAATCTTTGATTTGATCTGGACCTCTCCTAACAAGCTCACAGCGCTCTTTATCTGATAAATGTTTTGGCCAGAAAGCAGAATCGTCACTCAATAAAACTGTGCTGATCTTGGTGTGTCATTTCACCGCTACTTTAATAATTACAGAGACCATGATATTTCTTTGTAAAACCAGTATAATTCCCATTATAAACTATTCTATTTTTGAGCATGGTGGACTCATACAGAAAAGGAACACATGTTTTCTCAGTGACATTAGACTTGTGATATTTAAACTGCATTCTGATAAATGGCCATCAGATGGCGCTGCATACAAACATATTGAGCCCAAGACGTTGCATTGGTTTCACAATAATTGTGTTTTAGTGGCTCTCTGTGTATACTGGCGCTGAAAGAAGCACATTTGTCTAACATGATCGATTTGCATCTCACCTTTTCAAGCTGGGGATGAAATTGAAATTGATTTGTGAATAGTGTTATTCAAAAGATCCACCCGGTGATGCAGCTGCTTTGTTGGCAATGACATCGCTGTTCATGGTTAATGAAAGGGCCCAGATTTTCTTTGCAGTTTACTACCTCTGGGTGTGTTCTTCTCTAACAAGAATTATTTTCACCGGATTAAGAATTCAGATTTCCCTGGGCACAACTCCCCCCCATACACACAATAAAGTTTTGAATGATAGGGTACTGTTACCTCTATTTTACACAGGATTGCATTGACAAGTTACAAGCTATGATCACAACCTGAAGGACAATATCAACACCTGTACACATCCTCCGTCATACAGGTTTTACACCACATGATTGCAACAATGCTTTCCTGGACCAGCTGCAACAATATTAGGACATTTCCCAGCATACTGTAACTCACTGGCATATGCAAGCAGCACACACTACCACACCTCTACCAATTCAGTTCTATCAGATTATTTCATAATTCACAAATCTCAATAGAAAATACAATCACTTTTTTTAAGATATATAGGAAGTTCCTAAGAATATTCTTAAGTGCAGTTCTCAAATATTATCTTATTAACATTAGGAATAAACAGGCAGTCTTTGCCAATGATTACTATAAGAGTAACTGGTCAATTTGTTCAACTTTATTTGTCTAACAAGCACCTCGCGATTCTCATTCTTATGTAAGCAGTTATGTGTTAAACGGCATTAACAAGCATTATAAGTAGTAGCACATACGTTTTTAGCCTATACCTCTATACCTGTATTACGACATCATAATATTTGTGTGTATGTAAACATTTTGCAATGTATGTAAAAGCAATGTTGATTATCTAATAATGAAGGCTAAATATTGGAAAAGTAAGGCAGACCTAATCATCACCATATCAATATAAAATTCACCAAATACAAGTTCTTACCTTTTGAGATTTAAGAAACCCATGAGGGTAGGCCTATTCTAATTCATAGAATCTACTTACAACATTAAAGCCGATCTTGTTGACATATTTTCAGTTTCTATTGTCAGATCTGACTGATAACGCGACATCATCTAACAAATCACAGCCTCAGACTATGTAACCATGTGCATATTTACAGACGAACTGTGTTCATGTTTGTATATCCAAACAGTCGATAACAGTGACAGGTTGTTGGAAACGCCATAGGCTACTCATTTCATTCAGGAGTCACCTGTCGTACGGTGCTGCTTCTTCCTGCCGCTCACTGGACAGAGTGATGCCGAGAGAGAGGGTCCCTGCGCCGAGAAAGAGACCTTGCACTCGCCGGGCAGCGCTGGCGACATTTTCCCACTGAATGAAATGGAAGGTTTATTCAAGAAGTCGCTAGATTTGTCGCTATGTGCTTCTTCTGAACAAAAGCCGCTAGAGGGCTCGTAAAAGTTAAATCAAGTGACAGACTTCCTAAGTTAAAAACACGGTTTTGTATGTGTGGGCCAGAGAAGCGCACGGCAGAATGAATGAAGCGGAAAGACTGTCATTTTCTTCCCCTTGCTTGGGCCCCAAGAGCGCATGGGCCCATAATGCCCATTGGATAATCCGGCCCTGCTCGCACCTTCTCATTTTCAACAGCTGATATGGTGGTTCCATGACTTCCGTCTGTGGTTCCATTACACCGAGTAATGCATTGTAATTAGCCAACTATAAAGATGAAACACTTTCATTTATTACCCATTAAGGTTTGTGCAATTTTAAAAGACCTACCTTATTCCAATAGGGAAAGGAGAGCTTGTGCCGTGTTGTTTCTTTCCTCAGAATAGAAAATATGGCTTGTGGGTATAGGGCTGCACAATGTATCAACATGATCTAAATATCATAAATGTGCATATTGCAATGGTTTGCAATTACTATAGCTCAATCCTCGCCTCTTTGTAACAACAATTTGACTCTGTTTAACTTGTAATACTGTTGACTGACATGTGAAAATCGGTGCCTTTTCGTACCCTCAGGGAGGATGATTTTATTATTTTTAGATTTTAAATATATTTTAATAAAGTTACAACTGATTTAATAAATTAAAAACATTATCATATCACAAATTATACAGTATATTGCATTATTAAGCAAGCATTTATCAAATTATTCCTTCAATATTGTGTAGCCCTGTATGGATAGTAAAAGACTATAAGATTAAATTGACCTTATTGTGTGCATTTTGTTTATTTACAATATGAAATGATTTATCCATCAACAGTACTGCTTATCCTAACTGGGATGTCAGGCTGATCAGGGAAACATCATGCACAGGCGGCCAGTCTATCACAGGACATGTTAAATGCATTGGACATGTTTTTTTAGAAACAGTCAATTTCATTTTTTTTTATAAAACGAAACGATACATTACTGAATACAATTTTATAAGTAACATTCATCTTGTCTCCAAGAGCCCATTTGCTCTCCAATATTTGGCAAACTGATGCCCAAACATTTACCAAGGCTTTCAAAAATTGACATTTGTCCCTATTTGAAGAGTTGACTTATACAGACTTAATGCAAATGAGCACCCACAGACGCAATTTTAGCATCACCAGCCCTGGCAAAGCGCGAACTGGGTGAATTATTATTTAAAGGCCAGAGAAATGAACTAATCAAACAGGGGACAAGGGCCATTAACCCGCCACGAGAGAGGGGGAGAGAAACAAGGAGAGAGAATAAACCACGGTAAGATTAATAACAAGCGTCTGCGATTCTACAAAAGCCTGTTTGTCTGCAACTCAGTGAAGCTTTGGAGATATTTAATTCGTGATGCTACATTACTACTTACCATAGCAGATTTTTGTTTGCGTGTGTTCTGTTGAAACACACAATGAGACATTTTGAAGAATTTCGGAGAGCAAACAGTTTTGGGCCACATTTGACTATCATAATAATTTTTCTACTTTGGTAACCAATGATGTCCCAGAATTGAAAATGATTAACATTCTTCCAAATATCTTCCTTTGTGTCAGCAGAACAATTTATACAAGTTTGGAACAATGCGAGGACCCCTGAACGGTGGCGAAATGTACATTTTTGGGTGAACTATCCCTTTAAATCTTAGCACACATGATGAAAACATTAAAAAAAGATGTCGCCATGTACATGTTGTCCCGAATGTGTGCGACTTTGATGCCAACCGCTTCTCACAACACAACACAACAAATCATTTTTGAATCAACTCCATTAAAGTATTCCTCCAGGAATTAGGAAATCTACAACTGTGAAACAATCCCATCATAAATGATGACCCCTCAGAATATACAATCCCCCACCAAAGCAGCTCATTTAAGAACGATTATTAAATGTTCTATGCAAGGAAGCACAGGAGAAGTTCCCACGTCACCACCGTACACACACGGTCTCAGACCCGCAGACATTCTGCTGATTACTTTTGGCCCAGCCATTCATTCATGTGTCTGTGTGAGTTTTCTGTCCGCATTTTCTCCGTAATGAAACGCTGACTTTGTGGCATGTTTGATTTAAATGATTTTGGCATACAGTGATATCACTGGCTCAGGAATGTGATCTACAGAGAACTCATTAAAATAGCAGAAACTAATATCACAGAGACCAAAAGGACATTACCTGTACCTGTCTCATCCGGAGAGAAGAATTATCTAGGAAACACGCTGTCATAAACAGGAACCCGGCGTAATGATGCTTTAATAATTGATGAAATAATGGTTTTGTCTGCGTGTGATGCCGCATTTGAAGGAATAGTCGGAGCATGTGAAAAACCTGACATTTTTTTCCCACCCTTATTTTTTACCAAACCTGTATGCTGTTATTTTCTTTTCTACGGCACAAACAAGAGAGATCATTTAGAGACCTTTTATACACCTTTGTATTCAGAGTCACCTGTCGTCTGTCAAAAACTCAAACTATTGCATGATTTTAAAGATAAACAAAGGCTTTGTGTGAGGATTAGACCAAAGTCCTTATTCACCTCTTGAAAATGAACGAAAATCTCAGTTGATAACCAAATGCCATTATTAACCACCACTCTTAAAGGGACAGTTCACCTTAAAAATGAAAATTATTTAATCATGTGCTCACCCTCTTGTCAACATGTTTTTCTTTCTTCTGAAGAAGTCAAAATATATTCTGAAAAATGTTGGTAACCAAACAACATTGGCCCCCATTGTATGGACGCAAAACCACAGAGACATTTCTCAAAATAACTTGTTTAACAGAATAAAGAGTCATAGACAGGTTTTGAACAACGTGAGGGTAAATAAATGTTCAAAGACTCTGTGCATAGTGCATGTATTCTTTATTGTTTTTATTTTGTCATATCGTTGCTATTAAAAACACATACGTACATGATAACGATGTGTAAATAATGTCAACATCTTCATACAGTTTTATTTACATACCAAAAACATCAATAACGTTTCTTTTAATCCCTCACGTCTCGTCTCTTCTAACTCAAACTGCTCCTCTGTATGTCCTCAGCGCCTCACAACGTTTAGATCTCTCTGGACATCCCGATACGGAAACCCTCGGCCGCACGTCTTTACAGTCGTCATTCAATATCAGCTGTCTCTTTTCCAGCCTACGGCACACGGCAGAAGCTCTATTCTCTCTCCATCTCCTGCACCCTGTCTCTCTGATGTGACACGGACGACTAGCTCGACTCTCCCATTAAGACTGCACATTCACCCTGCTCTTCGCCGGCAGCCCGTTCTTTCTCATCCGCCTCCTCTTTGGTGTTTTCTATGCATTGTGTCATAAACTGACGGCTACTGGTTTGTGTTCTGTCTGTTCTGACAATTTAGGCAAAGGAGAAGACATGCAAGGCAAGAGTGGGCAGACGTGTGTCGGGTTGCGCTACGCTTTCCGTCGAGAGGCAATGTTTTAAAAAAAAAACAGACGGTAGCGTGCAGTCTTGTCATTTTAAGTATAGCCTGCTAACTTTCGCACGCTTCTGAGCATCCCCGCATCCCTAATGATGCCCTCGCTTTATATCCCATACAAACAAATATCATAGATTACCGTGATTAAAATTATTTTCTGGAGTGATTCATCACCCTGTTCTCATAATAGGCAGGCCGGGCCTTATTTCGCGTTATTGCGTCTAATTACACGGTGCAATTCAAGATATCCCCGGTTTGTGGGAAAGAGGGGAGTCTCTGGTTCCGAGCGGGTACAGACCGGTCCAGATGCTGAGCTTATCCTTGTAAAGCCTCCATCTTTGTTGGCAGCCAGGACGCGTTTTTAAGCTAACTCAACAGATGCTTCTCAGGCTCTGATCTGCTCCAGGGGGGTTCTGGGATTGAGGATGAGCTCTGGATGACTCAGAGGTCAAATTAAATGTTGCGAGCTCTATGACACCGTGAGTGTACACGGAGGGTCGCCAGTTTGAGAGGTCTCTGGGACTCATAAAGGTGTGACAGAGCGTAACCGGCGTTGGTGTTTGTTATCACACGGCAATGAGTGAAACCGAAATACAGCTGAGATGGGGACTGCTATCCTCTCAGGTTTCTTTTCTGTTCTCTTCTGGACTAGGTGGAGATTCATATTCAAATCTTGAAGCTGGGTCCTGATTTAAACGGAAATAGAGTTGAAATGAAAACAAATGTAATGAAAATGTATTTCAATTTTCAGCATGAATTCTGCAAGAATATATCCATCTGTGTCGGTCACAATATACAGCCACTGAAAAAATGTAAGAGACCATTTCAATTCTTTTCAGTATTAAATTTACTAGGTATGTGTTAAAGTAAATTATAATTTTTGTTTCATACTGTGAACTTCTTAAAATATTTCACCCCAATTTTAAATAGAAATATTGTAATATAAACTGTAGATCAATATAACAAAAGATGCTCTGTATTTTTTCAGACCTCAAATACTGCAAAGAAAACAAGTTCATATTCACTTTTAAACAACACAACAGCATTTCTATACCTGAATTTAGGAATCTTAAATGATCTTACATTTTTATCACAGTTTTCATTTGTCTTGCCATGCTGTCAGCCTTTTACATTGCTGTTGGATGACTTTATGTCTCTCCTGAGGTTTGATTTTGTTGAAAGTCAACAGACACTGGACTGGAACGGCCACAATACATCTAGAAATGCTGATGAAATGAAAATTTGGAGCGACCCCTTAATTTTGTCCGTGGCTATATATCATATAAAGTTGGTGGCATCCCACATGAATGATTATTATGTTTTGTTCATAATCATAATCATCTAATGGGCAGATTCACTATCGTTCCTTTTGTCAGATGTAATGCGTCCAAATATTCAGCATCGAAGTTAGAAAGATAGACAAATTCAACCGCTCCGCCCGTCAGAGGTGCAGAACAGAAGTCTCTCACAGAGATTATGCTGACTAATGGGCGCTCTCCTGAAATCTCGCGGAAGCAAACGTTAGGACAAGCGCTGATGGAGTAATGAAAATTGCTCTGGTGTCTCAGCGTGTTTCTTTCGCTTTGAGTTCTGCCCTCATCTCCAGCAGCGTCAGCCGCAGTGAGGCGTTTCCTTTCAACCTCTCCTCAGCTGTCATTTCACATTTACATAAAGCAAATGAATGAAAAGGCTGCCACACACCTGCCTCAACTTTTAATTGCTCTTGACTGTCTAATTATTCAGATCGGTACTGGAACACTTTGGAAAAAGCTGGTGAATGTACACAAGACATGTGTCCTGACAGACACTATGTTCAATACCGTAGCATTCAGATTGATGTTGTTGAAAGTGTTTTTTTAATTGGTTGATGGATGTTATTAAAGCTTTCGTTTTATCATGAAGTAGGCACGCAGAAATGTGTTGTTACGTTCTGTTTGACCCAACAAAACAAAAAACAAAATACAATAATGTAAATGCAAGGCGACAACTGCCGAAGTGCCCAGAGGAACATGTTTATTCTTTGCTGTTGTTTTAGAAGCTTTAGAGATTTATTTGGGATCTCAGTTGTTTTATTCATATTTATCAACTTTGTTGTAGACATTTCTTCTGAAATTCTTGAAATGAAGTAAAAGCCGACAAAGGCTTTTTTTAAGGAAATTAATGTGAATGACTGAGATGACTTGGTCGTACAACGTTTCTTTAGTTAACATTAGTTACATTAGTTAACGTAAACTAACAATGTTGTTTTGCAGCATTTGCAAGTCGTAGTAAATCTTTCAAGGTTTACAGAAGTACATTTATTAATCAAAAAGTTGCATCTGTTATGCACAGTGAACACAAACAAACAATAAACAATGGTATTTGTATTAGCTATACAATATTAGAAATATTTCTACAATCAACACTTTACAAAAAGGTTTCATTTAAAAACATTACTTAACGCATTATCTAACAAACATTCAAGTGAACAATTTATTTGTTTAAATATTTTTTTATTTAAAAATATTTATTTAAATATTTTACTTTAACAGTTCATTTTAAAATATTTTGAACTGATTGCAGATTTGATCTCTTGGCAAATCTGAGCACAGTTTGAATTGAGACATTGTTGAGATCTTTTAAAAATCTCTGGAACAGATACGGAGATTGTACGCTCTCTAGGTATTCTCAGCCTCCTTGGAACTAAAGAAGCATAACGCCAGAGCAGAAGTGGAGAACAGTGTATAAGTTAGTTAAGTGTGCTAGGAAAAGGTGTGACATGGCCGGTTTTTGAAGATGGATTCGGCTCCGGGTGAGGGTTGGAAGTTAACCACCGAGGGACAGTGAGCACATCACTTCTCACTTGAACAGAGACAGAAAAAAGGACAAAGTAGGACATTCCTAGTGGAGACATATGAGCACATAGGCAGTGGTCAAAGGCAATTTCCCAGATAAGATTAAAACCTGAGGTTTTCTGTTCACGACAAGGAACGTTTTCCTCTTCGTCATCTACATTGCTAGATGAGAGACTGGCTCCTGCTAGGCACCTGCTGGAGAGACATTTCAACTTCTAACATTCTTCTCACTTGCCGAAGCCACTGATGAATATTTAACTCATTTGATGAATGTTTTATAATTCTATTTGATGAATATATTCCAAATGCTGTTTATTACCACAACGGCTCTTTTGGCCAGAAATAACCCGTTTTGAAGTCTGGCACATAGGAAGCGGTAAGAGGTAAGAGGAGGCGAAGACACTAACCGTTAGTGATCATGTGTTTGTGTGCATGTAGTTTCACTTCCATGAAAGTCAGAGGCAAACATCTCTAGAAGTACATTCAACAATATTTGTTATTTTATTTGATCTTACCCACTACATTTAAATACAAACGTATTTTAATAGGAGAAATTGATTTTCAGATTTTTCTCAACAGACTTGTTCATATTTATGTCTATATTTATGTTTCTTCTTTACAGAGAATGGGTTGTAATATACACTGCGGTTCAAAGTTTTAGATTCACTTACTATAAATATTTTTTCCCACATTTTTGAAAAATGCTAAAGTCATCAAAACTATAGTATGCAATAACACAAATGTAACATTTGCATTAAGGCTGTAACTAAAACAATCCCCAATACAAAAGAAATGCAATATATCTTTAACGCAGCCATCCTTTATCTAGTAAAAATTTACTTTTGGTATTTTATCAACCAGCTTCTTGAGGTCTCACCCCCGAGATGCAATTAAATTGTATTTAAGGAGGTCTAATTGGCTGCTTTTTCGTCATCATGCTGTCCTCCAAGATTTGTAATGAGAGAAATTAGTATGTAGGCACAATTCTATTTCGGTCTAAAACCTGATTTAAAACATTTAAGCACAAACCTTTTTTTTATGAGAAACATCACATTTATACGAACCTTAACCCTTGAAAACACAAACCTATTGTTATTTTCTCTTTCAAGTAATCCAGACTTCTTAACATGCAGTATCTTAGCATTTGGAGTCTGAATTCTGTTAATAGTCTGACTGACATCCGTCATTGTAAAGCAAAGCCAGACAAAACAAAATCCATCCTCGTTGAGTCTGTCAAGCACCATTAGTCTGCTGTGACAGACTGGATCAGTGACAGTTTAACCGGCCCCGGGAAAGTGACGCAGTGGAATGGTGACACATCCGTCATGGAAGTTGTCGGATGTAACATGGCAATGCGGAAAAGCGTGCGTTCGACGCATATAGAGAGATAGAGCGAGGCTGAAGGATTGATAGATTACAGACAGCAAAGTGACGTTTCTTTTGAAAGGTGACCGGAGATTCTCTTGTAATTACTACAGTGATCATCGCATTGATTGGCTGAACTTTTGATTGACAGCTCTGATTATCTTCAGGACGTATTTGGGACCCCGTAATTTTGTTTATCCTTTTTGTCGTTCGTACCTGTCATTTAATAGACGTTTATCATGGTCACGGTCTAATTTGCATACCAATGTGGAATGCGAATTTTGAAGGCGCGATATTAATGAGGTTTAATTAGATTAGGTTCAGCTTTTCCTCTGCATCAATTAACTATCAATTAACTTTGGCTGAGATCAAGGAATATTCCATTTAGAATTCCTGTATCAATACATTTCTAATTTAATTATGTTTAATCGGTTATCTCAATCATTAGCATTTCAATCACAACGTGTTGAGGGCAATATAATAAATTATAAATAGTGAATTGAGGAGAAATAGCTTTGGTCATCTATAAATCATAATCTAGTTACATAAAAAAGTTCAGCCGCTGCTATCAATCAGAAGTTGCGCGATTTAAGACTTAAAAAAACCTGTGTAAGATTTCTGCAATTGTCAGACAGAATCGAGCACACTGTCATCAGCATGTTCGTGTTCAGTTTCATTTAGTATTTTCACTTTGAAGACCGTTGATCTGTTGGAAAACCAAGGGAGATTTATTGCAGTTTATTGTCTAGATAAGCAGATTCCCTCAAACTGAGTTTCTTAACCAGATTCCAGGAACATGATTTGTTCAAAATAAAACCAAAAACTGGGCATAACTTAATAACTCATTTCATTTTAAGTACATAAAAACGTTTAACTATGACTGGACACTAAACTTTTTAAAACGTTTGAAAGGTCAGGAATCTTATTAAAGAAAGTAGATCTCTGGGGGCTTTGGAGGTGCATAAGAGTAAAAAGTTTGGGAAACACATCCTTAAGATGATGCTTGTGTAAGTTCTGTAACAAAATTCATGCTTTTAAAATCATCTCTATAACTTTACTTACTGCAGGACAGGATCATGTTAAATGTGAATTTGCATGGCCTGTGAAGGCTAGTGAAGTTTAAGTCCCATCAGTATTCCAGTTGAGCATGATGGGAAGGTCATTACTGAATGCAGATACATATTCCAATAGATAAACCACTGACCTCGGATCAGCATAGAATATTTAGGAAAGGTCAAATTTACATTTCACTTTTCTCATATTCTCTCTTCATCTACCTCCACTTATCATGTTTACTGTACGCTTATGTAACATTCTAATTGTAGGATTTTTTTTTTAAGTGACAACCACATGACAGTGTCCAACACCAATTGAGTCAGACACAAAACAGCTGGATCAGGGAGGTCCAATCACAAAACAGCCCTACACAAAAAAAAAACAATTATATTACAGATTCTCCTTTCATGTGTTACCTGACATGCAGACGACAGCTGATGGACGGATGGAGAAATGCTCAGACTACAAATCAAAATGAGCCTGACAGAAGTTATTAATAAAACATTGTTAGCTGACGATGTTGTGAATAATGATGATTTATTTCTTTATACCTCATGACTAGCGGTCGACACATAGAGAGGATGGTGATACTTCAGAACAGGACATCTGATCACTTTGTGGTCTCTATAAGATAATAAAAGAGCATAAATGTATTTATTTTACAAATATAATTTTCCCTAAATACATTTCTTGTCTTTTTTACAACACAAATATCTAAATGGCCTTAAAACAAGATGTTCAAAGCAAAATGGCGCAGGCTTTTGATTTTAAGAGAAATAACAGAATTTATGATTAACATGAAATAAGTTTACGCTTAAAAAAGAGCAAAAGCTGTTTTCCAATGGTGTAAAAGATAAAGTTGTTATTACAAAGACTGACAAAAAACAACGATGTCATCACGTTTTCGCTTCTTTCCCGAAGGAGATGCCGTATTTACAAAATGTCACTTTGTTACGCAGTTTGTCAGTTTAGGGATACTGTAGAAACAAGAATCCCATGCAAAGGAGACCCGCGGTGTATGTAGAAATAGCTCATTCTAAGATAATAAAAACATAACGCTTTATCTTTATACACTCTGAAGACGTAACATAACATATTATATTGCATTTCTGTTAATAGATCCTCTATGAAATTACACACTGGACCTTTAAGTAAAGTAGAAGAAAAGTGAAAAATATATATTTTTTTGCAGTGTGACTGACTTGTTACTCTCACATTGCCGATGCTAAATTTACAGTAATTGAGATGTACACAAATACTCAATTTGATTTATGCAACTAAACATATTTACAAATATCTGAAAATAGAACTTGAACATATCAATGTTCTAGACGGTTGGTACGGTAGGTTTTTGTACAGACTCAAGGGATGGTTAACACTTGTCTTAACCAGCCATGCTGGTACAGTTTTCATCTGATGCCAAAATCTGCACAGCCAAATATTGGCCTGGCTGGCATATTAGTTTATGCTCGTGACTCATTATCAAAGTTGCAAACATTTAAACAGGATGCGCATCATTAGACAACAGTAAACACTGTAATGAAAAGCATGCAGGGAGAGTTATGTATACGTTGGTGGTCTTCTCACATTCTTGAGTGCATTGGTGATTGGAATGTCTCGGGATTCACTGGGTCACATGGTCCAATAAAGCATAAAAGAGGAATGTAGCCTTGTGCGCTTTCCTTCTTTCTTTTTCTTTCTTCTTTCTGTATCTCGTACTTCGTGGAGTTTTTTTCTTATAGCTAACTCTTCAATGAACCGAAGAGAGCACACGTCACTCCTCTCTACATTAAGTTACATTGGCTCCCTATAGGCGCTCGCATCAAATTCAAAGCTCTGCTCTTGGCATACAAGACCACTACTGGTTCGGCACCCCCAAATCTTCACTCGCTAATACAGACTTACTGTATGTACCCGCCAGATCCCTACACTCTGAAAACGATCGACGTCTTGTAGTGCCATCCCAAAAAGGTAAAAAAAATCACTCTCATGTACCTTCTCTGAATCTGTTCCACATTTGTGGAATGATCTGCCCGCTGCTACAAGATCAGCAGATTCTGTAGTCATCTTTAAGAATTGGCTGAAAACACATGTAAAATGCTGTATTGTTTCAACCCATGGTTGGGTTAAAATCAGTTGTTTTAGAGTTGTTTCAGCCTATGGTTTAGTCTAATATAGCGTAGACATTTCCTATAGGTTAATTTAAAGCAACAGTTGGGTTTGTCTACAAAATCTCACGGCAAAAACAAATATTTTACAAGGTGGCTAATTTTAGCTAATTCGCACAAATTTTTTCAATCGTTTTCATACATTTCAGAAGGCTTTGCTTTTGCACCAGTGATGTTATTTTTATGGGTGGGGCTTCAGTATAGATTTTTTCTAGTAATCATACGTTTGTGTATGATTCACAACGAACAAACTCCTACGAATTAGCCACCTAGTTAGGCTACAAATTTCAGTGAGATCAGGTTGATTCTCGGGCACTTTGATATCCGCAATGCGGAAAACATGGACGGAATCGCAGAATAGCACAGAGTTTGGCAAATGTATTACTTCTTATCCAGAAATAAGCGCTTCACAGCTAACAAAATGAAAATTCTTCTATAAATCTGGCTAGAATTATTTAGATGCGGTTAAAATAATCTGCTTGTTATAACTGTCTATATTAAAAGTGGTTAGTGGTACTGTAGGAGTAATCCTTGTCTGGCGCTTCTAGCTGAATTGAAGCTACTATTAAACAGCGTTTGCCGTGACCCGTCAAAATAAGGGTCTGGTTAACTTGAATAAGTTATAACACACCCACACACCATCCCTCTTGATTTTTTTATATTTAGACCACTGAGAATATAATGAAGTTAATGTGCTAGTAAAATTTTAAAATGAAAAATTACTTATTAAAAATGTTACTTTACTAAAAATAGTTCTTAAATTTGAGTATATTTTACTAGTGGGACGGTCTATCAACAGTATTAACATTATGGTTTAAAGCCGTGTTCTCAACCTTTTCATGGTTGAGCCCCCCTGTAAACCCATTTAAAGAACTGGGTTTCTGAGTGGACGTTTGTCTACTTTGTAGATATAAAGCTTTTGTGCGCAGCCTAAAATTGCACTGTGAAGGAATTATAATCAGTCTGCACGGCGCTTCAAACAGAACATTGCCATCTGTCAATTTGTGCATTCGCGATGGAGTTCCAAAGGTTGGGGATTCGGGGAACCGTCGCGCACCACCTGCAGTACCTCTGCGCCCCCCCTGGTTGAGAACCACTGGTTAAAAGTATGCACTGTAGTTTTTTAATATGAATTTACTGAAGCATTTTTACAAATATATTACTTACTATTGTACAGTAAAAGATGGAAAACACGGAATCCAGAAAAATGGAATTTGGTAAGAAATAAAACAGAAATTTTCAAAAAAATCAAGTAGATTTCATAGGGCCCTAATATCTTACCCAACCATGGGTTAAAACAGCCCATCATTTTTGCATCTTCGTATGCTCTTTCAAAATAGTGTACAAAATGAGTCTTCAGAGTATTGATCAGATCATTTTGGGTCGGATTTAAAGTTTAAAATAAAATATTCACATTTGATTGACACGGTCCATCCAGTAAGATTCCTCAACGGGAAAGCGAATTATAAATTACCCATGATTTCATATTTGACCTTTCAAATCCGAAATCTCGGACCCACTATAATAATCCCGCTGGAAACAAATACGAGCCTTATGTTCTGACGTAAATTTTTAATCGTATATTGATTTTTAAAAGGAAACATAAAACTAATCCGATGCAATCTGTGTGTTCGCGTGTATGCGGTTGCCTTGCAGAGAGCTGAATTTAGAAGTTATTTTCAGGTGTTCCTGCTACTCCGTGAGAAATCTCTGTGATGTTCTTGTCACTAAGAGTAAACCACCTCTAAATTACTGTCAGCGTAATGCAATTACCTTACAGTGAACGATGCGTGAGCGAGAGAAAGAAAGCAAGGTACCGTGCGCATCTGCTGTACGTGTCGGACCTAAAATTGCTCCTACATTATAAAGCCCAGCAGATGTGTTACAGTCGTGTGACAGATTTTGTTTTTTTTAAGTTGCAGTTCTGTTGATGAGAGCTCAGATTCTTAAATGAGTTAGCGTTGATTTGACTCCATCCGCTGGATCTGACTCGATGGAGACAACCTGAGAATACCGAGTCGAACATCTGCACGCAACCTGTCTCGTGATTAACCGCATACACGTGCAATCTGATTGACACAAACCTGTTTGTATTCGCAGAGCGCTCGCAAGCTGTGTTGTCAAGGCATCTTACATCTCGATGTGAGTTTATAACCGTTGTCTCTAATCGTGCACAGGCTTTGTCAGAAAATATTATAATCTAAATCAAGAGTTCAAATAAACCTTGAATAAACTACCCAGAGTCCCCGTGATGCATAGCACCTGTTAAAATCTTTTAAGTTGTCAACACTTAGTTTTAATGAGGAGATAAAGAGAGTCACGGGTTAATGCTGGATGAAAGTTTGTTTGGTGCTTTTTATGACTACTGAAAGACTTGTTTTGAATAACTTCGCCATTTTCTTCGCCATCTCATAAAGACCCGCTCCAAGTTAATAACAAAGATCCCAAACCATATATTTGAGGCTTAATACATGCAGAGTACAAATAGGCAATTTTCCAGCAGTCATTATTATCCTAACCACACAATTTCTCAAGAACAGAGAACAAATAATCCACCTCCCAGGCTAAAGTAATGTAAAATAATGCACATTCTTATTGTTTTCATGACCTGATTTAGAGACGCAGAGGTAGCGAGAGCGGCTCTAATGTTCAGTGTTTCGCGCCAAATAATGGTTTATATCGATTCTTTGAATATAATAAGTGACGGAACACTTGCAGTCCCTTTAGGATCTCCACATACAGGCTTTTTTTGTGGAGATTACACAACCGTACGTGTCTTATCTGTTGTATTTACAACTGCAATCGCACAACCGTGAAAAGCTTTACCGGTTTTCTTTTATGATCGGAACAGAGGAGTGGGATGGAGGGACATCAAAACGTTTGCATCAGTCTTCCCTCAGGAATACAAAGCATTACATGAACCGCTGAAAGAAAGTTCCCGACTTCCTGAGAGAAAAAAATGCGCCGTATTTAGACTGGAAAGAGCAAAATGCTACCCCGAGGTGTTAACATGTAAGCGGCTTTATGCAGCCTCAGAAAACAGCTCCTGAATACTTGTTCAACACTCTGAATATCAGATGGTTGCTGTCTACTACGCCACTTCGGTGTGTGGTTTGCTGCTTTGAAATGGAATTGTGTGTATTGAATGGCTTGAAAGAGAACGTCACTGTATTTTCTTTAAAGAGAATTTTGGCTGGTGCCTCATGACTAGCATTGTCGAGGTGGTGCGTCTTAAATAGATGGTCCCAGATTCGTTTAGCGTGAAGTCACGTTGGATAAATGCTCGGAAAGGGTTTGATTATTGCTCACATCAAGTGCAAAGCATTCTGGGTATGTACATCTTAAGCTAAAATCAGCAGCTTCAGGCCAATTCAGAAAACAAAAAAGTCTCATTTGGTCCTGTCCATCTTGCCTGGGGCGCCAAGCGAGACACCGGTGCCATCTAAAAAATACCCCGTCTTTATTTGATAATATAAGGAACACAGAATGAAACGAATGAAAGAGGGCAGGCCACCTGCAGGCCACCCAAAGAACTATAGAGGTTTTCTCCTGTCAGAAGCGCAAATATCTCTCCGATGTGGTTAAAGTAAACTGCCGTGTGACATTATATGTCCTTTGAAATTGTATAAAAGGATAACTTTGCCATTCAGAGTTTGCCTAATCTTTTAGCTGCAATCAAAGCAGGACTCAAGACGTCTCCCAATCAAGACTATTGAATCCCAAGTGCCTCTGTGAGTCGTCCTTCATCTGTTCTTGTGTAGAAACTGTGATCCGAGAACTCTCAGAACAGTCAGATTAAATCTTATTGAGATTTCAAGGAACTGCATGAACTGACAAAATGTATTTCTTCAATTCGGTGCTTTGGATAGAAGCGTGTGCTCAATGCGTAAATGTAAACGTTTTTTTTTGTCTAAGGTATATGCTACGTCCTACAAAATAAGAATATAACGAAACTACATTAAATGAAACATTTCAAACAATACATTTTACATTTGTTAAAGGGACAGGTCATCATTTACACACCCTTAAAATGTGGCAAATCTGTGTAAATGTCTTTGTTCTGATGAACACAGAGAAAGATATTTGGATGCTTGTAACCAAACCGTTCTCGGCCACTATTGACTACCATAGTAGGAAAAATGACAACGATAGTCAAAAGTGCCCCAGAACTGTTTGCTTTCCTACATTCTTCAAAATATCTTCAACATAACACAAAGAAATTTATAAAGCCATTTTCCTACTATGGTAGTCAATGGTGGCCAAGAACAGTTCGGTTACAAACATTCTTCCAAATATCTTTCCCTGTGTTCAACAGAACAAAGAAATGTATACGGATTTGGAACAATTTGAGGGGTGTAAATGACAGAATTTTCCTTTTTCGGTGAACTGTTCCTTTAAGTTCCTTTGAAAAATTGTAAACTTTTTATTTGCAACAACAGTCCAAAGCAATCATACAGTTTTTGTATAGTAATAGCTAATGCTACAATTAGCCGTTTCGACTAACATTTGCATAATTGAATTATACTAAATTTAATTAAATGTATTTTGTACAAAGCAACTTTCAGTGCTGTCAATGTGTAGATTCGTTCATTTTGTGTGTGAGGAACTGAACCATGACCTTGGTGTTGTCAATCGAAGAAAGACGTGCAACACTCACTCTACCAGGAAAGGAACTTTATTAACTTAATTTAATGAAAATGACATTTTAACTATCATCGGGGCCTTCAGCAGACATCAATGCCCTGAGGATGGAACAAGCATCATCTTCATTAAAGAAAGTTGCATATGAAGTTTATCCTTGCAAGTCTGTGCTGCACTTTTTTCAGAAAGTATAAATTATGGATTATTTTGTTTTTTACCTCTGATGCAGTTGGTCTGGCATTTCTTGTATCGTTAAAAAAGCATGTTATGACATGTAAACAAATTTATATATAGATCTTTTAAATACTTTGGGATTATTTGAGATTATTAAAAAAAAACATGGTATATATTTCCCTGTATTAAATTTGTTTTCAGTTTATGGTAGTTTTATAATATTTTGAATTACCTTTTAGTTTTTATGTTCATGTTAGTTTATTCTTAATCAATTTTGTTTTGTGCTTTTTATTATTTATGAATTTTTTTGTTGCTTTTAGTTTAGTGTTTATTTGTTTTCTGCTAATCATTTTAGTGCCTCAGTTTTAATGTATTTCTTTGTATTATTTAGGCAACATTTCTTACCTCTGTGTAGTTTTGTCTGAAAAAAATACCAAGGCCAATATTGGATTTGATTTTAGTCAACATTAATGTTTTAATAGTTTCAGTTTTTGTAAACTACAATAACTTTGCCTAACAATGTTTACAGCAAAACCATCCCGATGAAAAGCTTTTCTAAATGATTCAACACATGAGATTCTGAATGTGTCATTTTATGAATCCTTTCGTGCAAGTTGATACATGTTTACTTGTTTACAAATGTTTACAACAGATCTAAACAGGGGGGGGGCATCCTGAGTCACACCAATTTCAAATTACAACATTGGTAGGGATGAAATTACAATATTTTTCATTAAAATTTCCCGTAAAGCATGTTCTTCCGTTTCAAGGACGCTTTTATGAGAGCTGAGCTGCATGGCTTAGAAACAGAGATGAGATTAAAATAATAAAGACTTATGATTTATTATAAGAATAAAATGGACGGTTGATTACATTATGCTTAAAGAATGAAAGCACATTTCTGGTCAGTGCCGAACAATTATGCACCAATAGCAACTCCTGATTCGTTGTTCTATTGAAGAGATTAGCCAAATGAAAAAAGATGATTTCTCCTTCTCAATGCCTGTAATTCACAGCTAAACCATGCTTTATTCAATCTTAGAAAGTGAAGATGTGCATTAAAGGCCTGCATATAGCATTCTTCCGTCTGTGTCTTCAAGGCAAGGCAGTTTTTCTCTTTCACTAAACCTTAAACCGCGATGCGCCCACTCATTGCTTGAAGTGCACGTACAGAGCATGAGGACAATTTAACAGAGTGGAATGTTTAACCCCGCTATCATGTTTCAAAGCACTATAAAATGGACTTGAAAAGAGTATTTTTACACCGCCGCGAAATGGCTGAAGTTAAATCGATATCATGCTCTCGACATAAATATATTTCGCGAAACAGCTTGTCGTAACCTAATCGAGTGGACGTCTTTGAATTTTCGAGTTCTTTGCAGAAGGTTACAGATGTACAATTATATCGCATGCAATGTAATCACATACGGACAGTTTGGTTATGTATCATCCATGAAAATATATTATCCTGACTGTATTTTATCACCTGATATGTTGAAGGACAACTTGAAGAGCGAAAAGTAGCATGCGATGAATCAATTCTCCACATTTACAAGTTCTCTCACTAAAAAAATGGGCGCGACCGTTTCGGGGGTTCGGAGGCCACCAAAAGCGAGAACCTTCTCAAACTTATTGATCCTCCGGTGCGGTTTAAACTTCCTTGAGACGCTTGAAGATGACCTCAATCCCTGTTTGAGACGGATGGGAGGTGTTGGAGAACCAGAACAGTATAATCTGCCCACTGGTGGGAAAGATGGGAAAGTGAGACATCTATTAAACTGAATCTTTGTGCCTGAATATAGAATCGCTCTTCCTCAGAGACCCTACCTAAGGCTCCTGAAACAGAGTTCGGCTTCCCCGGGGAACACGACTTCCCACGGAGAGTCCCGAGACCGTGAACGTGTCACAATATTCCACAGCCCCCGATCACAGACTATCTTTCCCCGCGGCACCTTCCTCTGGTATTTCTCTCCTAATTACGCAGGTACCACGAGGCATGACCATCCGTTCTCGCTGCGACTGCATTGCCATAACCTTTAATTGGGTCTCATTATAAAAATATCCCACTCTCGGCCGAAGGAATGTGACTACCTGCTGTTTTTCCTCTTAACAAATGTGACTCGCTCTAGGAAAGACAAATTATAAAGGTGGGATTTTTCCGAAAGGCGGCGTAGCGTATTTGTTCGCACCAATGCGATGCGGAAGACGATCCTGACCGTTTAACTGAGAGACTGTGAGCGAGACCACCTCGGCTCCCGGTTCATCATTATGTGTGCAGAATACAGAGAGGATACTTGCTGTTGTAGGCCTGGTCAGCTTGTCCTCTGCTGTATGAGCGAAATTTGATTAGGAGACTAATTATGTGTGGCACAGAAAGAGAGAGGTCATGCAAGGCTAGCTTCTTTTCACACTCTTTCTGTCTCGTTTCCAATCAGTTCTCTCACACTCGTAAGCTGCAGAAAAGAAAACGATCTGCAAAACCAGAAGTGGCACGTTCTTCACACTATTCCGTGTTATTTAAAATCCTCAGGGTATAAACACAATCTCCTCCTGTACAGTATCATTTGATAGTGCATGTGCTTTGGTCGTGAAATGATTTGGCTACTTAGAAAATGCTCTGTCAGGTTCAAAAGTTTGGGTCGTTTCACTGAATTTTTTTTTTATGTTTTTATGTAACAGCCTGTATACATTACAGTTCAAAAGTATTCTCCATTTATATTATTTTCACATTTTAAAGGGGTCACATTTAAATGATACGGCTAAAACTAATATTATCGTTTGATTTAGATGTAATGTAACGTGTATACAAGATTTAAGGTTTATTTTCCACACTCCGTGCATGTTTGTATCTCCTCTTTGCCTCTCTGAAACGCGCTGATTTTTTACAAAGCTCGTCGCTCTGAAAAGCCAGGTGTGCTGTGATTGGCCAGTGAATCAGTGCGTGGTGATTGGTTGAATACTGCAAGTGTGTGACGGAAATGTAACGCCTCTTACCATATTCGGAACATCAGGTTCCAAAGCAATTGTACTCACAGGTGATAAAATGTCATCGCTACTTTCCTTATATCAATTGAGCCCAAATCTGATACGGAAAAATGAAGATGATCAAGCCGATACATCAACTTTGCCAGCACGACTTGAGCAGGATGTAAAGGATTGGTAAGGTTTTATTAAAAATATATTATGTTAAATAGTTAAAAGCTATTACTATTACTAATTACTATTATAAGGCAGGTCTGGGTGAGCATTCGCTTTTAGATAAAATGCATCTTTTGTTCCGACACTTTAATTTTACGTGTCTAATACATGCATGGGCAATTTATAACACACCAAAGACACAGAAAAACACATATGTGCGCCATATGACCCCTTTAATGATTGTAAACTATAAAACAACACAACTGTGTCTTGGGGAATCATGTATTGGCTAAATATGATAAAAAATAATATGTTAAAAAGTAAACTACATATATTTATTATTTATCACCAACTAATTAAGAACAAGCAGCCAATACAAATCCAGAAAAGATGGAAAGATTAAAGGCAAAGTATTTGTTTTGTTTTTGAGGATGCTGTATAATATAGTTTTTAGTTATATAAAAAAAAAGTAGTTATTTATATTTTATTCAATTTAACCAACACATAATTCCCAAAGACACATTTGTGTTATTTTATAGTTGGGATGAGTTTACTTTTGAACTGAAGTGTATGTTCAGGCTCATCATTCAAAGCAAAAAAACAACAGCACAGGATTCCTTAAGACATTTTCATGAGATCCAATATACAGTTTTCATTTTTAATACTTTAGTGATCTTTTTATGTATGATCATCTGCACCGTGTCTTTTATGCCTCACCATATGCAGTGTAAATCTCCAATTTAAATTGCTTGTTCTTTATTTCTGACACAGCGTGTTTGCCAATGCAGCTGATCCATCTTACAATACACCTGTCTTTGTGCTCTTTGCATTTTGATAAAAGAACATTCGGTTCCTGCAGTTTTAGCAGCTCAGCTGCACCACAATGGTTCAGTTACAGAAGATCTACTTACTGTGGTGAGTTTTTATTACTTGGTGGAGAAGTACTGGTAGAGAGGTTCTCTCTGTTCAATCTAACAGGCCACAGGTCAGCCTTTTTACAGAGTTCCTCTGCTCATCGCAGCCTCTCGCCGGGGGAGAGGAACTCTGGACAGAAATGTGGCACTATTGATCTGTGGGTTTTATTGAAGATGGATTTGGCAGACTCGCATTTTTATTTGTAGGATTTGTTTTCGTGTAGGTCCATCGGGTTTTTCAGTGTGTTTGTTTATGTGGAAAATCGCAAAGGTGTTAAAATAAATATACGGTGGCATTTTAATTAGGGGAACTACTTAAAAATTCTATGAACTATTCTTTATTTTTGGTAATTAAAGCGATGTGTGATGTAATGACATTTCTCACTTTTAATTTTTTTGGCCCCAGGGACAGTTTGTGTTTGTAAGATTAAAATAAATAAATAAATGGTTATTATGAGGATTAACAGTATGGTTTACCGCCTATAATGGTTCATCTTGTCTGCAATGGAGTCATTCAGGACCTGAAGTGGGAGACCCACATAGACTCCCTTGTCAAAAAAGCTCAGCAAAGGATGTATTTCCTTCGCCAACTGAGGAAGTTCCTACCACAGGAGCTGATGGAACAACTCTACACAGCTGTGATTGAATCAGTCCTGTGTACTGTACATCTATTACACAGTGTTTTGGTTCAGCCACCAAATAAGACACAAGCTGACTGCAACGGACTGTTAAAACCGCTGAGAGGGTTATTTGTGTGCCCCTGCCCAATCTTCAGGACTTGTATAACTCCAGGGTGAAGAAACGGGCAGGTAACATCATCAAAGTCCCCACCCACCCTGGACACAACCTGTTTGAACTCCTGCCATCAGGCAGACGATGCAGATCACTGCGTACTAGAACATCTAGATCCAAGAACAGATTCTTCTCTAAGGCCATCTTAATCCTAAACAGCTAGTACATCCACCATAGCCTCCTAGTTGTTAAGTGCTATATATATCAGTGCAATATCTTTACTCTTACACTTTGTGTAAATAGATATTATTATATTTTTTGTGGTTATAAAAATGTACAGTACACAATTGTAATATACAGTACTTACTAGGCACACTTGCACATAATTAAACTGCACCTTTGTATATTATTTTTATTTTTGTCCTTTTAGCCTCTTATGTATTTTATATTATTTTATATTTCTCGTGTTATGTGAATACTGTGCTTTTAAGTGCTCCTGTAACCAGAATACATTATTGTGTTGTGAATAAAGTGAATAAAGCTAATTCTGATTCTGATAAACTTCCAAACCATTTGGACATGTTGCACTCTGCTATAGATTTAATTCAGTTTTTACTTTTGAATATACATTTCTGGGCCAACTCATTTATGACAGCATTTAAAAACAGTACATGTATTATTTCCATGAAAAGGAACAAGGAAATCAGCTTTCGTTGGTCCATTATTAAAAGGGGTAGATCCAACTGTTTTAATTAATTAAAGCTCTGTGTTTTATCAGAAATATTAGAAAGTTTTATTGGTGAACAGTTGACATGTTATTTGAATGAGAATAATGTTTTGTCTATTAATCAATCTGGGTTTCGCAAAAATCCTAGTACCACAACATCTGTGTTGAAAGTTTTTACTGATATTGTTGAGTCCCTTGACAAAGGTGATTATTGTGCTTCTATTTTTATTGATTTGTCCAACGCTTTTGACACAGTGGATCATGAAATATTGCTAAATAGATTAAGGAGTGTTGGTTTCTCTAATTTCGTTATATCCTGGTTTAAAAAAAATAAGTAAAATAACTCAATGTGTAAAAGCTGATGGCAAAACATCTGAATTATTAGAGGTTGTTAAAGGTGTTCCCCAAGGATCTGTTCTGGGACCCCTCTTATTTACCATTTATATAAACAGTCTGGATAATGATGTTCAGGACGCTAAATTTCACTTCTATGCGGATGATAATGTCATGTACTGTAGAGCGTCTTCTGTCAGCAAGCCCTGCATACGATTCCGTTGGCTTTTAATGTTATTCAGTCTCAGTTTAACAACCCAGAACTCATTTTAAATGTAGATAAAACCAAGCATATGTTTTTTTCAAATTCAAAAATGTTTTCTTACCGCTTAGCAGGCTTAACATGATAATGTGATTGAATCAGTAAAAGAGTATAAATACCTTGGCATCATTATTGATAGCAAACTATATTTTTATTTCTCACGTTACTCAACTAAATAATTTATTTTTAAATCAAGCTTGGTTTTTACTTTGTAAACACGTTTTGTTTTTCCTTAATGCAAGAATGAAATCAGTCTCTGCTGCCTTTTTGTCTGTGCTCAACTATGGTAGTTTACCAGTTTGCGCCATCTTCTCTTCTCTCTTCTTTGGATGCTATTTATCATGGTGCACTAAGATTTATATCTGATTGTAAGCCATTGACCCATCATTGCACTTTGTATAATAGAGTGGGCTGGCCTTCTTTGTCCACAAGAAAAAAAATGCATTGGTACTTGTTGATTTACAAATCAATTTTAGGGTAGTTGCCGTCATATCTCTGTGGTTTTATGAAATGGAAAAGCAATTGTTACACTCTTTCTGTGCCATTTGCTCGAACTGAACTGGGAAAAAGTTTTTTATGTATGCAGGTCCATTTGATTGGAATTTTCTGAAATCGACATTGAAATTGCAAAATTTGGTGTCTTTGGGACATTTTAAAGGGATTATTCGGAAACTGGAAGATGATTCAATGATGTGAAATTGTTTTTAGTTTGAAGTTTTGTGATGTATTGTTTATGTTGTGTAATTTTGTGCTTGAAGCTGATTGTACTGCTGCTCATCTCGGCCAGGACACTCCTGTGAACGAGATTTTTAATCTCAGAAAGGCTTTCCTGGTTATATAAACGTAAAAACTAAATTCCATGTGCATTTTGTTGCATGTGACAAGTTTTGCTTAACAAGACAATAACTTGGGATACCTGGCTTATGTTTTTTCTTTATTACCAATGTTTGTTGAAGGCAACAAATTGCAAACATATTAATTATATTAGTATATAATGGCATGTTTGGGTTTTCAAACCTTGGTGCTGACGTTTGTCCAATAGTGCATTTTGATTGAGTTTTGACATGCATCTTGTAATGCAATCTCAGCCAGACGACAGCAGATATTGGTACGTTTTTTTTTCCATTAATGAAGATTACCTGCCCGTTCCTATTTATATATACAGGTGTCAGATAGATGTGATTCCATCAATTTGATTTCACATATGAACTACTACTGTTTATAGATAACCTCTCCTGAAAACAGAATGGATTCAGTCAGGCTGGGCTTAATATGCATTTGTCAAATTTCAGCAAATGTAAATATAAACAGACAGTAATGCCAGACATTTTTCAAGTCGTCTCCCAGATGGTTGTACTACCTGAGGTTCGGTTGAATGAATGCTATTTGAGTGAAAAATTGACAAGCAGCTCTTTATTAGTATATTGCACCAGGAATATGTTTATTAATATGGAAATCTGCATGTAAGATAAAATCCCCTGAGTGTAAAATTGACATTTTATTATTGCCGGTGTTCGGATCTTGTAACTCAGATTGATGAGGTAAAATAAGAAACCTAGCAGCTATTTTTTTTCGAAGACACACACAACCTGTAACCTCTTTATATAGATGACGATTTAATGAGACAGAGATTTCACTCAGTGTCGTTTAAGAGGAAATAAAATGACAGAAATACTGTATGCTGTGGTGAAATGTAACAATGTTATTTTCTTAACTACAGAGACCAGGTGGACTTGGGCTTTTTTTGCGATACATGTGTTCGCACTACATTTACATTTATGCTTTGGAAGACGCTTTTATCCAAAGCGTGTTACCTTCCATTGTACTATACATTTGATCAGTACAGAAATACTGAATCCAGGGTAACAACAATAAAGCTCTTCATCCTAGTTTCCTCTCAGGTGACATCTGATCTAATAAACTTTACTAGCCTGTATGGGGTAAGTTGTCACAGTAGAACCTTGTGATAAACTGCCCTTCAGCTTTTCATCAGAATTTAAACAGTTAATGTGACAACATCACTGACATCTATTGTGAAATATTTAAAAACAAGAATCTTTTTGTGACTTTTCTTGACTGTCGATTTTTCCTTTTTCTGTTCTCCTCTCCCAAGTGACCTTCACTATCGACATAGATGATTGATGCCCTTCCCAAATGATGTGCATTGCTCTGTGTTCTCAGTACCTCTTCTAACCGGATAATGTCCCTCCAAAAACAATCTCCAAAGAGAGCAGAGGTTCTGCTGATCTATTACCACTTGTTATATAATGAATATGGAAATTATTCTCCAAGGTGAAATCAGATGAGATAGTAGGAAAGCTACAATAGCTCACTGTGTGCTTACTATACTCTGTGCTTGCACTCTTTCAGGGGAAGTCACAGAGAAATTAATAACTTGGGATCTTAAGATGATAGTGTGCGGATTTATTCAAATCAGGTAATGTCTCGAGTGCATTAAATAGAGAAATTAATAAAACAGTATTGTACACATTTCACCTGACACAATTTCTTATCTTGTGGATCGGTTCTTAACTTTTGTGGAGGACACAGCAGATCCAGCATAATTTACTGTACAGGATCGCTTTAAAATATTTGTTAAGTGCACAGTTGTTCAGGATATATACAGATGGTTTCATTGGACGCACATGCCTGGCCCGAAGTTTACTGTTTGGTTATAATATATCAGTTTATTTTATGTTTAAGTTATGTACATTTTAATTGATGTGAATATTTACTGTATATTAACTGTATTGGATTTAAAACTAATCAACATATATAGATCCTTTCCGGAGGTCTACCGGAAGTAAAGTAAAGCCACATAACATTTGTTTATGTTTTTGCTGCTGAAACCGTTTATATGCAATTATAACAATTTACTTAGTATGGCGAACAACATCATTTTTTTTTGTTTAAAATTTCTTTCTATAGCGCTTTTAAAATTTTGCTTTTCATTGTTGCAAAGTAGCTTTACATTCAGTAGTAACAGAAGTAGACGTGGTTATGAAAAATATCTCAAAAATAGAAAAAGTATGTATGCAAATACCATATTCTATTTTTTCAAAGTACATTGACGACACTTGAGTTTGTAATCTGTTCTATTTATAGTGCTCTTATACACTCTGTGAGTTACATTTGTCATGGGATAGCAAAGCAAATTGATTTAATGTTGAATCAATGTTGAAACTAACCAGTTTAACATTAAATCAACATTAAATAACTTATCTTTACTAGCTGGGTAATTACTAAAAAATGATTGTCTGTATTATAATAATACATTTCATAATTCATTTCTACAGAAAGATGACTGGATTGATGCCAATACATACAATTTAAACCCTTCCAGGAACAAAAAAAGAATACCAACACAGAACTGTAATATCATTTTAGCATTTTGGAAAAAATTGCATCAAGGAAAGAACACAGTTTATGACAAAAAGGGGAAAAAGAAAAGGAAATATATAGATATATATATATTTTGTATGTGGTTAGCAGACTGAATATCACATGCAAAAGATGTACATGTTCTTAAAAATAAAGGTGCTACCTTATGCCATAGAATAACTTTTTTGTCTCAATGGTTCCATAAAGAACCTTTGACATCTCAAGAACCTTTCTGTGTGACAAAAGGTTTTTTGTGGCGAAAAGGGTTATTCAGATTATAAAAATGTAAGAAAGAGATGATTCTTGAAAGAACCTTTAACTGAACGGTTCTTTGTGGAACCAAATGTTCTTTTTCTTTTATAGCATCGCTTTGAAGAACCTTTCAAGCACCTTTATTTTTAAAAGTGCAACTTTCTATTAAAATTGGTTTCTTTTGGTGTGTTGTACCAAGGTCACAAAACCTACGTGTTTTTTTAATGTAATCCTTTCAACTATTGTCAGGTGGTCTTCAGAAAAAAATCCTTGTCATTGTTGCCTCCATCACAGCGATCTCATATAAAGTCATGTCAGCTCGGATTCTGTTTACCTCCCAATTAGATGCTGCGGGTCTGGTAATCTGAGATGTCATCTTTCATTGCTTTCCTGTCATACTCGCTCAAACCGCTCTGTGACCTTTGCAGTCATTCGATATTAACTTGGCGACTGATTAAAGATGAATTTCCCACAGGACGACCCACTTCCCCAACAAATAAAGGATCATAAAGTATATGGTTAATTAACCGACATATACTCTAACTTTAACCGGCAAGACATTTGCCATCTGTTTTAATGGCTAAACCTACAGTATATGATATAATTAGATTTGGTTGGGTTTGGGCCCAACAAACTCATTCTCTACCCTCCGGTTATTTTGTCTCCGTAATCACACAAAGCCACATCTACCTATGGGCCGATTTCATTAGTAAAACCTCTGAAAACATTTCTCGACATCTAAGAATCGAGTATTAAAACATCAAATAACTCAGACAGTCTTGCCCTCAGGAGCAAAAAAACGTTGTTTCAAAGTAAAATGGAAAAAGATGCTTCATCTCATTCCAGGAATTTTCTGAAGTATTCTCACGAGTCCCACCTTGGCGAATTTCCCTTTGCTTTTCACTTGCTAAAATCTCTGCCATTTAAGTTGCCCAGTGTCTCACTAAAAACGCCCGCGTTCGCCGCGCGGTGACCAATGTATAATTGCATTCCATTCAGACAGAAGCTACGGAGCCAACAGGGCATTATGGTAATTAGAAATGGACAGAAAGCCGGTTGAATGAAATATGGCCAAGCGAATAAATGAAGGGGGGTTTGGAGGGTTCTTTAATCAACTTGAGACCAGGTGCGGCCAAAAACAAAGTTACAGATTGAAACAAAAACTTCACCCTTCACACCATGGCAAAGAGAAACTAAGAAACTTTTAATACAATATAGACTCTGTTCGTATGCCATACTATTGTCCGTGGCAGTGCCTGCGTACATATTTGACATACTTTGTTGGTCAACGTGCATTAACGTCACGCAGCAAATAAAGCCCGACGTGATTCCATACGGATGGACGGACATAAAATAAACACATGGGATGGGTTTATGACTGCGGCAGGTGAGTAATGGATCGAGAAAGGTTAATTTAATGAAAGTCTCACAATTGTATTAAGCAAACATCTCTTTCCCGATCTGGCAACGCGTCCGTAAACCAATGAGAACGTAATTCAATTTGTTCTCTAAAATGGGGGTGGAGAGAGCAGCTGTGAGCCAGGTGATTGGTGGAATTGTTGATTGACAGGTGTCAGATTGCAGTCTTGGCATAATGTGCTGTAACAAACCCCTCATGTTTCCTGAGTGAGCCTGGCAGCACATTCGGTTTTTAGATTAAATATGACCTCTTCTTGTTATTGCGGGACCTATCTTATTGCTATAAGGCCAAAACCATCTGTTGGGGGAGCTATTTAGGGATTTATAAATGTTGAATATGTTGAATATGACTTAGACATAGAGGCAAAAAACCCCCAGAAAAAGCACTTTCTTTTACTTACTGTACCATGCAGCTGTTATAATTTTGGTTGAGTTATTTTAGAATCAAATAAGCAAAATACCCCTTTAAGTTGTTTTACATTTTGGTTAAAACTTTTTCATTTCTCTGTTTTTTATTTATTTCAGATATTTATTTGGTAAACGATTGTGTTCTTATATAGACCGTTTCATCCGACGTTTATGCGCCTGACCCCCAGTTAACTTCCTGTTTGTGTTTATTTTATGTTCATATTAATTTATTTACATTGCATTATACCATACATTTATATCAGTGTATGTGCAGTACAAAATATATCGTTTTAATTTGGCTATTTTATTTTTATTAAAGCTGCAATCCATCACTTTAGTATCTATTTTGCCAACTCTGTTTGAAACCTAAAATTGCAGGTTAGCTAACATACTTGTCTTACTTAATATAATTGGACTGAATAATGTTAAAGGTAAGGTAAGAAAACACTGATAAATACAGATTTTATGCTCTTTCTCAATAAAAATCTGTCTATTTTATCGAAATAATATAATAATAAAATAAAGGCATCCAATGTAATCATCCAAGTATTTGACATAACCTTGCTGCAATCAGTCACTTTTTTTAATATCCATAATGAATGAAAAATCTTATACTATTAGTAGTGTCAGCTTTAAGATCATCTGTGAAATCCGTCTGTATGAAACATCCCTCCACCTCTAATTAGTTGCCCCTTAGCACATAAGACTGACAAAGAAAATAATGAATTCTTAATAGCCAAAGGAGATCAATGATATCCTGAGCAGTTAATAAAATTACCACCCCATGCCCAGCTACAAAAGGTAAACAATGTGCCGTGAAACAGAGCCGTGGGACTTAATATTCAACAACCACACGCCACACGTCTGGCAACCACAAATAGGTTAAACGTGTCTTTTTGATACTCCACATTCATTTATAGATTAATGCAGGGTTGTCAAACTCACCATTAATCAACTTATGTGAAATGTCAGCGGAGGCCAGACATCGGTATCACGCCCCCGCAATATGAGCTAATTAAATAGGATTCTGTGTATTTATAAGTCTACTTTTTTATTCAATTCTGGAAGAATTAAAAGTGTTTAAAAGGTTTATATATGCTAAAAATGTCTTCAGAATGCAATAAATGCTTGTCTTTAAAAAAAAAACATTGCACTCTTTACAATTGAATGTTCTTGACAGGTGTTTAAAAAAAATTGTTTGTGGAGTAAAGATTTTTGTCATAATTCATTACAATTTTATAAAGTCTGTACTTTGATTCTTAAAGGAACAGTTCACGCAAAAATGTCTTCTTTTACTCACCCTCAAGTTGTTCCAAATCTGCATAAATGTCTTTGTTCTGTTGGACACAAAGAAAGATTTTTGGAAGAACCGTTTGGTTACAAGCATTCTTCCAAATATCTTTCTATGTGTTCATCAGAACAAAGAAATGTATACAGATTTGGAGCAACTTGAGGGTGAGTAAATGATGACAGATTTTAATTTTCTGTGTGGACTGTCCCTTTAAGCATTAGGCTAGATTTTAGGCCTGATTTTGGGCCCGATTTGCACCCTCAGCGTGGATCGAGGATGTCGCAACTGACTATATCATTATAATAATGTGTAAATGTAAAAGTTTGATTGCTTGTCTCCATTGTATCCAGTATTGTGTGATGACCATTAGTGAATCTTTACACATGATCTCCTACGTGTGTTGGTTACATTGATCCAATCACGTACAAGATTTCATAATGAAGAATCCTGCTTCTTACACAGAACATGAAATAAGTATATCCTTGCATAGTCAAATTACTTTAATGAAATGAGATCTTTGTGCAGATTTTCTAGTGATCGTGGCAGCAGTGATTCATCAAATGCTGGAGTGGAATGTTACAGTATAAACAGGCATTAGCTTCGGAGGATACTTTTAAAAAGTGAATTAGCATTGTGTAAGCAACGCAAAGTTTTGGATTTGATCCCAAAGGAACACACATACTGATAAAAAATGATATCCTTGAATGCACTGTTAGTCACTTTGGATTCAAGCATCTGCCAAGTGCATAAATCTATGTCTAAAAAATGTTTTCCAGTACAACTAATTACACTCAAAAATTATGATGGTATAAGGAACGGAGAGAAGCCACAGAGGGAGAAGTGAAGTTAAAGAGCTTCTCAAACTAATCTAACGCCGCGATGTTTCTCTGGCATAATGCAAAATGTATTTCTTATTCATAGGATGACTGCAACAATTAAAATAAGATTCAGTCTCGTTGCAGTTGCTTTCCATTAAACTTTAAGACAAATTAGGCTGTCATCTCAACGCTGGGACGTGTTGGGAAGTTTTGGAGTGTTTCAATATTTTCCAATTCATTGTTATAATTATTTCTTGTAACACCCATCACCACCACATAGAATTGGCATTTTTTTTCTCACTAACAGAGAAAATGAAAAAATCACTGGCATACGATTGCAAAACAGTCATTGCAAGAGTTTCAACACCAAGAATCCCACTCATGTGTATAAAAACAGACCTGCAAAAACTTGATACAGAACATGAATTCATTACCATTGAAAATGCTGATAAAACCTTCTAATCTCACTCCTCATGACTTTACACATTAATAAACTGCTCAAGGGCTGAGGAGACGGAGATGATAATGTTGTAAGCTCAAGGGCGTGTTGTGGGTGCTGTGTCAGCACGCTAGCTCATAAACATCTCCTGAAATTCCAGCGCTTTCTAGATTGTTAATCTTAGACACAACCAGGCAGAGGAACTGTGGTTTATTTATTTATTCTGTGCTAGTCCCAAGAGCTCAAGACATTAACAATGGATCTGTGCAGCGTTCTCAAAGCCATAGCATGGAAATATTGAATGGAAGCTTGTTAAAACGTAAAACGAAAAATTCTGATGTCATTTTTCATTTTAAACCTGTATGACTTTCTTTCTTCTGCAGAACACAAAAGAAGATATTTTGAAGAATGATGGTAACCGAACCACGGCGGTACCCATTGACTTGCATTGGTTGTGTGTTTATGCAGGTGTTAAAGGTGCTAAATGACAAGAGGGTGAGTAAATAATGACAGAATTTTCATCTTTGGCTGAACTATCCCTTTAACAAACAATTAATGTACTGTATACAGATCTATCATCTATTAGCTAATGAAAATAATGCTTTTCTTTTTTTTTATGTTGGAACATTAAAGACTTTGGGTGCCCTTGTGACCTTCTTTGGGAACTCACCCATTCTGTGTGATTTTCATTGATATCACCAACATGATTGTAAAGAAACTCCTCGTATTCTTGTTTATTAAAGCTCACAGTGGCGTAAAATGCTTACATTTTGTATGTTGTTGAAGCAAATTGAATGCAACATTTTGGATTTCAAATTACGTTCTCATCCACAATTGACGTCAAAGGTTTATTTAAAATAAGCATTTTTAATGACAGCTGCCCTCGAGCTGCCATCATCTCCACGTTTGTGCCAAACCTTATGATGCACGTTATCCCACAAATACAGAATCGTAAATATTTCTCCTTCATTTTTACATCATACATTTTTCAGACTACTAAAATGTTGTTTATTTCCAAGTTTAAAAACATTTTAAATGTCATCTCAGACACCCAGACCTCACTGTATACGCTCACGTCAACACATTCAATTACTAAAAAACTTTAGTCCGCAGGTTTCTTGCTGTCTAGATCGCTGTTATTTTTTCTTAAATCTGTTGGGGATACAACTGGCCTTTTCTGTTTCTTTTTCAAATCCCACGTGAGGCAAGGTGTTGGCGTGTCAGGTCCGCGCTTGTGATAAGTCTTCAAACCAACTTATTCCAGTGGAGATACTCAGGTCTCCAACCATCTGTTCACGGTCTCCGCAAAAAAGAGAACACAATCATTCAGGGTTGAGAAAGACCACCTTGTTTTTCCTTTATTTAAAAAAACCAAGACGCTGTAAATTCTATTTAATAATTCTCAACTATATACTAAGATTCTACATTGTTATTCCCTTTATTTATTTGTTTTTTTCTTTAATTAACCTTCATTTAATTACTACAAACCAGCAGGCGTACTACAGTAATTGTTTTGCATTACAGCCGTAGATTAGATTTGATACCTTAAAATGTTATTTATGCCAGAGGAACCATACGAACAGATTGGACCCCTTCGGAGACCGTGAGCTAATGAAGTTGGACACTTGTATTCACCCCTGAGGTCCGCCGAAGTGAGGTGTGTTATTTAAAAATTCTTTTCACGGGTTGAAGTGATACAACAGTCATCTCTCCTGAGCTCACCCATAACTTCAGCTGTCAGGAACGTCTCCTGAACACATGCTGGGAGTCAACGGACGATGCTTAGAGACGCCGGGAGTCTGGGCATATGTGGTGATGCGCCAAAAATGTGAACATACATGTATCATTTCCTAAATGTTTCAACTAGTGTTGGAGAACTTACTTTAAAGCTGTTTTATATATAATAAATAAGTAACATTTGCCATTTTTCAACGCATAACTTTCTTTTGCAAGTATACTTTTTAGAACTGTAATTGCTTCTTGTTTTTGTTTAGTTTTTTTTTTAATTAGTCTATTTTCATTTTTAATAAGAAAAACATAAAGCTATCATGTCTGTAATATAAACAAAGTAGTCTAATGAAGGTGTGCTAAGTGGAGATTTTGACATTCGTTGTCAGAGTAAATGAAACGCCTCCTGTCGTGTTTTGAGTTGATATAGAATTTTAATTGTTCTCTAAACTAAGTGCCGTGCTTGTTGGCATCATATCATCGCCCGTAATTCTCTCATTAGGTGTAAGATTATGACAAGTGCAGTCGTGAGAGGATAATTGTGATTATTGTCCACGGTTTCAACACGATGTTTAAGGCATTAGCATTGCAAAAACACTGGCACGTTGCCTCTTGGTTTTGAATTAGCTTGTTCTTGTGAAGTGTTGTCCCGTCCGTCTGCATTTATTGCAACAACCCAGGAACAATTTCCTGAGCACCGATTAGGCCTCTTATGTGCCACATGAATGAAAGTAAATTTCCTTTTCCTCCGTCAATATTTGCTTGGAATTGACCCTGATGCCAAAAGCTTTTCACCACACCTGTCCAAACCTATTTTAGGTGGGACTATATCCTAAGTTTACATCATGAGTGATTCCGAAAGAACCCTGGATACTCGTGAGGAAAGCATTAGCGCAGTTGCTAAGGCTAGAAAATACACTTCTGTTGTTGTAAAATGTGCTCATGGAGATGTTAAATGGCATTGATTAGCACTGGAATGAAGGAAGACTTTGTGAAGCTTTTATCTGTCACATACATGTTCAATTCCACAGTAATTTGATTAAAAACTTCAAAAGCGATGGAAATGCTTATTACAGTCCAATTTTAAAGCGATTGCATGTGATAGCATTAGTGTAAATGAACAAAACTGTACAAACTGACCTTGGTACTGTGATCTCTTTACTATAAAATGAATCAAAACTGTAGATAATGTTAATGAATTAACCTCAAGTTATTAACATGAATTAACCTTGGAACAAATGTAGTTGTGTTTACATTACAGTATTATGTTCATTTGCCAACGTGCAGACACACAGTCTTACGAAATTTGAAACAATTTAAGCGTCGAGTGTATAAAATTCAGCGGCATCTAGTGAACTGCAACCAACTCCCTCCATCCCTCCCTTTCACTACGGCGGCTGACACAGGGCTAAGAAGTTGTCACGTTTGCCCTTATTTCCCAAAAGAGATAACATATTCACAAAACCTATATTATAGACCACTCGGGTGACGTAAACATGCTGGTTCAACTTTGGTCCGAAAGAACTTCATGTTTCAGTTTTTTTAACACTACACAAATGTTTGAACAAAATACAACCAAACAGAATTTTAATAACAAAATGTTAAACGAATGCATTTAAGATTTGATTATGTATGTAAGATTTAAAAATGATATAAAAATTGTAGTGCAGAAGTGCCTCGCAAAGAGGTCTACAGAAAAATGTTTGGCCAATTTATGTTGGAAAAACGTTTGTTTCCTGATGTTTTTCTGCCTTTATGAAAGGCTGTCATCTTTTGTACATGATTTGTTCAGTTGATTTATTAAATTAAGTTGTTAAATCTCTTTCTCACTATGGGTCTGTCGGATTCGCCCACATTTGACTCTCTGTTTACTGCTTTGAGGGTTGGATGCTTATTTTGACACTTTGATCTCAGCGGTAGACTTTATTCCGGCTGCTTTTATCAGTAAGAGAGCATTGTTTCCTTTTCTGAGGTTGGTAGGTGTCCAGACAGTTAGGTACACCCCACAGAGTTTACCAAATCACTGCATGTTATGATTGTATGTTGTTAATAATGCTGCTAGATTTTTTTGGTCTACTCCAGGACTGTTTCGTAAGGTCCTACTGCATGAATAAAGTGAGGCTTTGGTGACTTGTTTCCCTTAATTCCCAAAACTGATGCAAACTATGGCAATCTTTGGATATTATGTAAGGAATAGTGAAGGTTTAATTGTTGCATACAATACACAGTGATATATAGTAGATGTATTTAGATGAAATTCAAAAAAAATTGCATCTTATAGACAGCGCATTTAAGTATTTATAGAGGATAGCAAATTCTAGTTACAAATAATAATATTTATATAAAACATTACTATTTATAATCGTTATTTGCTCATAAAATATATAATACATAATAATACAAAATAATAACTTTATATAACTTTTGGCATAACTTTCTATCACCATCTCTCTCTGTAACAAATATTTGCAGGTTACATTACATACGTTTTTTGGGTCAAAGACGTCAACTTTTTATGTACTTGCTCAATTTACTTTATTTTTTATCTCATTTTTAACTAAAACGTTAACTGAAAAATACAATAAGATATATATATATTTTTTGTGCATTATGATTTTTATGATAACATTCTTTAATATTTTGTCCAGTTAAGTCTCTCGTTTTTTTGTTACCCTCTAATTTTTGCAAGTAGGAAATCGTGATTCAATGGAAAAAAAGCATCAACTCGAGAGAAAATAAGTGTTCATTGGGTGGTTATGCACAGCAAGATGAAATTAACCTTGATAAGGTCTACAGCTAACATTTAGCACCAGCGTCTTCTCAAAGGTGTAACATCAGAAAAGAAGCGCAATGTGATATTCTCAGACTCATTTACATGCATCGGCCTTTTTAGATCTTGCATAATGAATCAGATCACAAACCCAAACATGTCCAAAGCCTTTCAGATGCGGATATAAGCCCAGGCAGAGATGAGCAGTGGGCTTAATTTCCTTCTCCCAGTTTTGAAGGTCACGCGGATGTCCGCCGCGACCTGAGCGCTTGTCTTGGTTTTAAAGCGCTGTTTAACTCAGGGAGTCTCTCAGCTGTTATGTTTGAGATAATGTCAGGCCTGGCATTTTTCCTCAGAAAGTATGATTACCGCCGAACTCTTTTGAAACATCTCGGACTTAAGCAGCAATCGCGTTCTGATGAGAAAAAAGAAGTACTTTCCGTACAGGAAGACACCGATTGATATTCCAAAGAGGAAAACGAATCATTAAGGCTGTGTTGTTCGTCAGAGAGTGTACAGGAATCCTGTTTGAGGTTTGGTGATGTGACTGGCACGCCTACAGTTTTATGTCTTTGTGAGTCGAATGTCACAATGAATTTATGACGTGCCACCGGGGAGGCAGAAAAAAAGGTTTAGGGGAACATTGCAACGTCTCTCTCAGGACTGTTTTTTAACCTTTCATTTATATTGTATGATTCCTTAATGTGCTTTCCTGCTAAATTAATCACGAGAGTGTTAAAAGACAACAACTGCGGCGTATGTGTCGTACTGTAGGTGTCAAAAGATGTGACTGAATATTTTTCTCCCTCTTGTTTTCTTCTTCGGCAGATGTTTGGCGCTCGAATAACAAGTGGTAAATAATGACAGCAAGTGTTCGAAGATAACAAGTCATTAATGGGATATCAGCCACATACCCCTCTCGACTCACGTGTGCATCACTACCATGGAAACAAAAAAAATATTTAGTGAATTAATATTAGTGAGGGAGAGAGAATGCACCAAGATAAATTAAAGCAACACTTCACCCCATAATGAACATTTTGACCATTTATTCTCTCACAGGCGTCAAGGATTTAATGAATAACGACTTTTTAATATTATAAATAATGACGTTTTTGGTTCAACAATCGAAGCTTCCCTATGTGTTCAGAAGGCTTGAAAAAAGCACACCTATATGCAAAACATATACTTGCATCCTTCGCTTTAAAGCTGGAAAAGAGCGATCGCTACATTCTAAAATAATTCCTCTTTTGTGTTCCAGAAGTCATTCCTGAATAAATGATGACCGAATTTTCATTTTTGGGTGAGCTAATCCTTTGAAGCCAAAAAAGCTATGTATAGATTAATACTAGGATTAAACTATGTATGAATATATTATATATGTATTGCCGCTCTGAGCTAAATTCGCGTTCCAGTGAACACAGACACTTTGAATATCAATATTTCTTTGTTCAATATTAATATTTATTAAAGCCGTAATGCAACGCGTCCCTGTTCCTCTTTTATGATTCTTAAGAAGTGACAGCTTGAAGAAACGGACTTATGAAAGATTTGCTATAGAAAGTAAAATAAAACATAAGCCAGGGAGCCTTCGACTTGTGAACTCCAAAGCTGATCGGTTCCCTTTCCTCCAAAGAGGTTCCCAGCTTTATACACGAATGCTTTGAAAGTCAAAAGTCCAGTAAACAAAGCATCAGCATTCTCCAATCGGGCCGTAGCTGGAGATGTCTGACAAATATTTATTTATTTAGACCCGAATAGCCTGGTTTCTATCATCAGCCCCATAAAAGGAAGACTTTAAAGAGCATCTCTCCAGTATGGCCTTAGGGTCACAAAAGTTAAGCGCAAGAATAATTCAAATTCACAGCAGTAGTTCAGATGGTTACATAACAGAAACCTCAAGGTATCGCTAAGGGTCCGACTGCACAAACAAGGAAAAACCTGAATGCGCAAACGAAATCAACAAACAAAAGCTACAGTATCTGTTTATTTCTGACAGGGCTTAAAGATTCAGGGTTCATCCAGTGTTTGGGAATAAGCTTCTTTTTATATAATCCTCTTTTTACTTGCATTCTTTATTGATTGGCTTACAGTATTAGGAGGTATAAATCCAGCATGATTCACACAGCTTTTATTCAAATAATGATGTTTGTTTACTTTGAAACAATGTTTTCTGTCTAATTGAGGTTGTGCATAAAATCCAGGTTTATTAAAAAGAGGTTTATTCATGTTCTCCGTACTTTATATCACTGACTGATGTGCACTTGTTTTCTAAGCAGTGGCGATGGCTTTAAGACCGCTCGGGAAGCTTGGCCGTAACAGCTAGGGCGATCAAGCCTAGGATTCAACAGCACTTCAGGTCTTAAGCCAGATCAAGAGGATCCACAAGTTTAAAAGATCCCTGCCAGATGTATCCACCCACATCAAATTCAAAGTGCTGGTGATGCGGTCTCCTGCCTTAACACTTTTCTTCAGATCTGGCCATTTTCTTTTAAGAAAAAAATCACAGATTACGTCTCTTTAAAATCCTTAAAATGATTTCTCATCAATGAGATTAACCTGTTAAACTACGTCCTAAATGTACTCCCTTAATGTATACATGTATTTCCGTAACTCTTACTATCATATGTGGTATCATTTGAACGATGAGTCTTTAGTTTCTGGAGAAGTGCACCATTTTGGCATTTATTGTACGTAAAATAACATATTTAGGCTGAAATTCATCATATCCCCTTGTCATAGCCCCTTTAAAATCATGTATGTTGATGACTATGAACATTTTTCATAAAGCTCAAATATGTCCAACATATTCACGTTATATATCAAATGATAGCCGTTATTCTACAAAATAGAGATCTCCAGTTGGATTTCTTAATATTTTACCAGAGATCGAAAGCAAGTCCAATGAATTAGGATGTATGAAATGGATATTTGTAAACAAACAACACGTCCATCAAATATCTGAGCTAATAACTGCATCCCACCAGTACACTCAGCCACAAATGCTACATAATCTTTTTTGATAGGTTGTTTTCTACAAAATAAGTCCATTCCTATACCTTTTCGTGCTTTTAAAAGTGAAACATCTGCTTACAATTTCTCCCATCAACGTGCTGCGTCAACAACGTGACATAAAAGCTTGGATAGTTAAAAATTCTGTAAAATATGTGAAGCTCTGTTTATTCACATGAGATACATATTAAACGGAAGCTCGGATTCTGACCTCTATGTTGACCCCTCATTTGTCCAAATAGGTGAATCAGAGGCTGAGATATGGCAATGTGCAACAGGGGAGGCGGACCAAAACACCACAACCAAACTCAACACCAAGTTTAGCCTGTTTCATGCGCTTTCAGCCGTTTACTGTGAAATTACACAAAAATATTCACATTTTTTATACCACTGCATGTGGTTATGGGGTCTGTTTAAAATGGAGTATACCAAATTAAGGCGGAAATTACCAAAAATGCACACTTGAGTTGCTTTAAAATAATAATTGAATTCCACATGATAGAAACAAATATATGTTTTACTCTATTTGTTGAGACCTGTTTGGAATTAAGAGCAATTGTCTGCAGGTTCCTGGGCACCTCAGGCTCAGAGTAATACACTTTCAAAAACAGACTTTAGAAAAAGAAGGTTGTCAACTGGTCCCAATTCACTTGCATTGATTTTGCATCCATACAATAGACGTGAATGGGTGCCGGTGCTGTTTGGTTACCGACTTTCTTCAAAATATCTTCTTTTGTGTTCTGTGGAAGTAAGAAAGTCATGCAGGTTTCAAAATGACAAGAAGGTGAACTTTTTGGGTGAACTATCAATCACTTGGGTGAAGCCTCCTGCGTCTCAGATATTTCTCCAGAGAAAAAGAGCCAGAAATCTCACAAATATCCCCATTAGAGTTCCAGAAGAGATCTCACAAACTGAGCTCAGGTTTGTCAAGTCAATAATATTACGGGTCTCAATATGAACTCAAACATTTCTCTTCAAATTGACCCAAATCCAGAATATTTTACCTCTACATGCTACTGTAAATTCATGTATTTTAACAATCTTGTTATTTGTTTCTATTGATATTTATCCATAACAATTTTAAAGAGAAATATCTGATGAGAAATTGATACAGTACTGAATGAAAACACCTTAAAATCTCCAAAGAGTTCTTCCATTTCTGGTCAGTAAAGGACTTGGAGGATTCCACCACTTTTGCAAAACACTTCAATAAATCCATCTAGATGTGCTAAAGAACTTTCAAAGGTTTTCATTTACCTAATGTTCATGTTTATTTACATTTACATGAGGCAGAAACTCATTTGTGTGTTCAAGCCATAGGCCTACCTTAAATCTGTATTCAAATGCCAAATTATTATTTGAAGTGTCCGGTGGATAAAAAAGTGACCTCTTGAGGTTTTTCTGAGATTGATAAACAAAGCATTTATTTGCATGCATAAATACTAATTAATCTGTTTCTTCTGAAGATATAACGGGCGTCGCAGACGATCTCACAAACCCCAATGTCACGAGGCACGTCTTGATCTTGACACACTTTTTCAAATGTATATTTATGAGGAACCTTGAGCATCCAAAGCCACATCTGTCAATAGCCCCAAGCAGATAATGTTGTTAATTAAAAATGTTTTATCTTCTTTGTTCTCGTTTCAAAGTGTTTGCCGAAAGTTTTCGATGACCCGGCGTCAGCCAGCGCTGGAGTTATTACGCTGAACTCAACGGTGAAATTTATATCAAAGATTTATCTATATTCTCAGAGGACACACATACTGATCACATTTATAGTGCACTGCAGGGCACTTAGGATAAAAGCTTACGCCAAATGCATGAATGTAAATATATTTGAATTGAGCAAAGATGCTTTTAATCCACACAATGTTGTAGTTCCAGCACCCACCAGCAGGGGGTGCCAAGTGCGAAAACTAACCGACAAAAACTGACCACTTGGTTTAAACAAATCTGGAACAATAAGCTCAGGATTTCCTTCTAAAAACATGGTATTTATAAAAAAACAAGGTTGTGTCTGTGTGTGCGCCGCTAAAGCGCTGAATTAACAAGCAGTTAAGAGCCGCCAATTCCCATGTCGCATTTGCCTCACACGGTGCCAATAATAACTGCATTAACACAGCTTCTCCCATCAGATGTGGTTTGCGGCTTGAAAATTAAATTTTGGTCTGGCTGCCCCTGATGTTTGAGAAGAACTGGCGCTCGAGAGATGAGATTATGAAACACCTGGGGCGCCGGGTGAAGTGGAACGGACGGGTGGTCATACATAAAGTAAGTCAGAGATTACCCTTCGCTGTGTAGGAGGCACGTCCATTACTGCTTTGACCTGTTTGGGTCATTTAGAGAAAAAACGATCCGTCGTGCGGTCGTAAAGTGGAGGTGGATGCTTAATCATAGAGGACGGAAGTTGGTAAGAGCTCCAAGTACAATGTAACTGCACTCCTCAGTCGTGCCTTCTGGCTTTGGTTGAAGTCAGCTGAACCATAATAAATAGTTCCTTCTTTCACACAACTTTATGTTTATGGTTGTCTTGTATGCAATATTTATGTTGGAATTATATAAGAAATGGAACTGAAGGCAGAAAATTATGCCAGAGGAGTAGTAAAATATAGCCATATATTCGATTATATTCTTCTTCCAAGCATTTACAGACCTTTTATGACCTTTGAAATTCTTCACAGTTTGATTATTGTAAATAAAACAAATAATACATGGTAATGCTTTACAATAACAGTAGAGAATGCATTAGCTAACTCACAATGGGCAGCATAACTGGGTCAATGACGTATAAGGATTTCCGACATGCCAATTTTAAAATACAAACAAATAATCATATCTATTGCAGTTATTCAAACATTATGAATGTGGTGTACACATAAATACATCATACAATTATACATTTTAATTAGATGTTTGTGTTTTTCATCTACACTCTAAAATATAATTAATGTGTCTTAGTAAATATCACAAACATTTTAAGTTAGATTAACCTAATATAATATTTTAAAATCATTTAGTGGAACATATAAAAATGGATAAAAAGACATCAGTCAAATTCTCTCAAATTTACATGTATTATTTGAGTTTTATTTAATGAAAAAATAAGTATTTAATTATACAAATTATATTTTTTATATACACTTAATACTTTGGGTGATTCTAATAAGAATACTTGAGTTACTCAGATTTACTTAATTTGTTTTACTTATCATTTACACAATTTAAACAGTATTTCTCGTTTGATTTCACAGTGTTAAAATGTTTAAATCACAGTAAAATCGCCTTAAATTTCAAGTGTTATGCATTGGACATAGCCTTAAAAAATGTCATGTGGTATGACCGGGATTTCTCTTAAAATTGCAAGACATGATTGACATTTGTTTTTACAAATCTTTAATATTTAAAGTGTTTAAAAAAAATATTTGCATTTCTTTGGGTTTTTGGTAAGTAATCATCTCATATTTTTGTTCTAGAATTATGTCTTCTTACTGTAAATGAACAAACTTATTTTTCCTGAAAATCGCATTCAACGAATATAAATGTTTTAAAAATACCATTCACTTTAAATGTATTATGTATAAAATGTAATGAAGTAATGTTCACTGTTAGTTTATGTTAACATAATATTACCAAATGCATGAATGTCTTTGACAAATGCTGTTGTCTAATGCAATGTTAAGATGTAGTGTCAATGCCCTTCAAGCCATTCATTTTATGAGTATTTGTGTCAAACCCACGTTAAATCAAACCCATGACACAATATTCCACCAAATCAAGTACACCAACGCCTGTAGGCTTCAATTCTGGCATCAACCAGCAGGTAGCTGCTAACTAGGTCACGCTAACCAGCCCTGACCCCTTGGCTATAAATTACTCCCTTTTTGGAACACAAGTGGACGCCAGTTACTTATTGCTTCTCCCAGTAAGTCAGTAATCTCTCTCTTGCTAATATAACCCAGTTCCTCCTTTCTATGCCAACATGCAGAGCTCAAGTCTGTTTTATTCCTTCTTCATAGTCCCTCTCTCTCTTGTGCTCTTTTGTTGACAGCTCTGTGTTGCCTAATCCTTTGAAATCCCTCTTGAAGCCATTGCTGTGGCAAACAGTATGACAAGAAAAGTACTTTTCTGTATGAGAGTCGCTCACCCTTTGTGTACTCTGTGTGTCTCTGTGTGTGTGCATCTTTCATAACGTTTACATTGGCATATTTATGTATGCTAGACTATTCAATGCACGTCAAAATATTCAAATGTATTTAAAACGTAATAGTGAGCAAATGCATTATTGTAATGCATTATTTCTGTGTTCTGATAATCCACACACACACATACTGTAGATACACCCCTGTATTATATTCATACTCGGTTTGTTTTTATGGAAGACAAAATACAACCGACATTAGTATTGGCAGACACGGTTGAAGAAAAACTGCAGGGACCCCAGGCGGTCTCCCCAAGGGCCATAAACATAAACCTGTGGCTGGTAAAATGAAAGTTGCATCTCATCGAGTCTCAGAGGAAATGCATTTCTTCGTCTAAAATCAAAGCAATAAGCACGCTCAGTCTTATTTCTGGGAACGCACCCGGGCGCGACGCACATGAGGTTTAAATAAAAGAATCAGAGGAACTATTGATTTTAGCCATGCATGCGTGTAGATAGCGGGACTTTATACTTCTCCTTGAAGCGAAAATCAATTTGTTTCCTGTCACCTCCAAACCTCTATTCCAACCTAGCCACAGTTCAGACATAATGATGTTTCTGGATCCTCTAGCCTTTAATCTGTAGAAGCTCATCATTTCCTTTTTCAAGACCCCCTTGATGTTCCGCTCGCATAACAAATAAATAGCCCTGCTGATGTCATTTTTTAATATACCTTGATATACCGCCCGGCCCGTATCTTAGCAACACCCCACGTGCGGCACCACTTTACCACCGATTGTAATTTTTTCACTCGAGCGACTTCAGGGCACAAGCAATATGTCCAAACGTAAAATCTCGCCGTTGCAGATGCGCGACAGCCATCGAGTTACGGTCGGCGCTCCGAAACGTACCCACGCTCAACTCCTTTTGACCTTCTGGGGGCCGCTGACTAAATCATTTCCAGAGTTCATTAATCTCACGCTAAAGGAAGAACGCATTTCACCGTGAATGACAGCTCATGAGGTGATGCACGTTTGATAGAGGACATATTCATTCATCAAGGGGGCCTTTGTTTGATGGATATGCAGCCATCGCTGTTGGTTCCTAAGCATCCATCATTTGCATGGAGGTCAGGCCTGAAGATCAGAGCTCAGTCAATCGCTAAGACGTCCACTCCATCTCCAAACTCTTGAGTTGAAGTCATCTAGTTCATATGCTGTCAACAGTCTTACGGCATACATTTAGCAGGTGACTTTTTAGAAAGTTGGAGAAACAGGAGGAAGCTTTTATTCCCTTCGAAAGACTGTTAAAAGACTTTTATTCAATAATTGGCTAATGATTGTGGTAGTGTGTAAAATACAAATACATGTTATTAATGGATGTGATGCCCTGTTTATAGATATTTTTAATTGATTACAATGTTGAAATGTCTTAAATTAGTTGTGATTTGGTTTAGTTTTGAAACTTTTTGGTAATTATGAGTAATTATGAGTTTTAATGAATGGAATAAAAAAGTCAATAAAAGTCCAAATAATGGGAACTATTTGAAACTTTTTTATTTATATTTTTACAATGTTATGTTTCTACCAAATTCTAGATAAGGGTGGATTTAATTCTGAAAGAAAAGTTTTGATTTTGTAGATTTTTAAAAACCTGAAGTCTCACAATCAAAGCTTGATTTCAACCGTTCATTTCATTATGATTTATTACCATGATTGAACGAACGAACAAAACTTTAATTGTAAGTGAAATATAAATTTCCCTATGAATCATTGATCTTGATCTTACTCGGTTAATATTAAAGATATCAAAATCTTATTTTCATCGTGTATGATTTTATGTACAAAACCACAAACCACAAAAAAGACTTCAGCTGGGTTTTCGAAAACAGCAGGTTACATTTGTGTTTTTATCATTTTGAAGTTTACAAGTATTCTAATAGTGGAAAAAATATGAATAAGTAAGTGACCCTTAACTGTTAAACTGTAATCAACAGCCCCAAAACAATTTAACATGTTACATTATTGAGATTAAAGCAAAACTTTATTTTTGCATTTTACAGAGTTCAGGGGCTTTATGGGTCAGATATATATTGCTCGTCCATATCACTAACATAATCATAATCATACACAATCGAATTCGTCTGTTCAGAAAAGCTCATCCCATTGACGGAGTAACCAAGTGACTTTAAGCACACTTGCGTTCTCCACAAAATACGGCACGCTTTAATTGCACCTCTATGCGGTATTTTCCTCTCGGTTCCCAATAAATTGCATTACTCCGCACTCACGACTTTCCCTCTACTCTTTGAAGTCGCTTCTTTTGAACAAAATTCAATAGCGGTTAAAAAAAGAAAGAGATGAAAGGGACACTGGCAATTTTTCACACTATTTCTGTAGACATTAGAGCCTTAGTTCTCCCATTCCTTCCCGAGCTTCTCAGCCCCACACAAACACACGGTGCAGCTGCATAAGTATTTTTTTTTTAAATATGAAACAGCAAATATTATTTTTGCACTGCACAGAGAGATTCCTCTCAAACGCTCTGCGATGGCACTGAGCAAGCACTTGCCCAGAGCGTGTTTGCTCTGTACTCCAGCATCCCTCCTCCTGCAGTCTTATCTCTGCGGTTTCATCTTCCCACCCTCTTTGTTGTGTTTGGTCTTTGGCCTTATCCTGAGGCTTGGGACCACTGCCAGATTTGATGTCTTTACAACTCTTTTGGATGTTTTCCTATGCAGAAACAATGCTGAGTAAACACTTCAAAGTTGATCGCGGCACGGCGCGAGAAAAGCGGTTCACGCGAGCAGGGCATGTTTCAGGATCAAGAGAGGCGGTTTACACCTGCCGCGTTAGAGGGATGCAGAAGATGATGCCATGACATGATGACAACACGGATTGGCTGCACCACGAGAACACACACAGTTCTGAGCAACTCACTATCTGGGGCTGTACTGTAACATCAAAGGCAGGAGACAGGAGGAAAAAAATATTTCATGAATTTTAGACCACCTCAAGAAAAGGCATTTGCCGAAAGATGAAATCTGTATGTTTATTAGTGAAAAGTAAAGACATATCAAGGATTGCGCATGTATTAGTGCTGATGTTGAGATCACCTAAACCGAGACAAAGACCAGAGGGTGTCGAGACCAAGACAAGACAAAAACAGGCCCGAGTCGAGCCAAGACCAGCGCTTCTAAAATCCATCTAAAAGATCCACAAAACACTAAAAAGTCATAATAATAGAATCATGTGGTCTAAGCGTTCGTATCTATTTATCTGAACATTTTTCAGAAACCCACAAAAGTCCTGATATGTAATTGCTTTTAAAATTTACTTTTCAAGTACTACAACACGGGTTTACAATGGTAAAGCTGTTGAATTAAAAATGCTCAGTTTGACATCATTTGACTTGCATAACCCAGTATGTAAAACAGCATAAAATGACAGAGATGACACAACAGAGGGAAAAGTCACAGATTAGTACTTTTTAAAATTCTGTTTTGTCTGTAAAAAACTGTATTTTGGACAGAATACTGAAAGGTTTCCTTTTTGCTATGCAAAATCAAGAGCGTGTCGGCTCTATTTACATTCGTTTTCATGGTTTACCTCTCGTGACACACAATTCTGGCTATACCTTCGCATTCAAATACAGAAACCTGAATGACTTCTTCTACATCTCTCGACGGCAGCCGTTCTCCCAAACTACAACAGTAGTAAGAAGTGCTTACTGTTTTCCAAAAAAAGCTTTTATGCAAATCACCGCACGATACACAATGGTTAAGTGTCATGTATTGCAACAACCTTCCAGTTACTTGATGTAAGCCACTCCAACACACTTTCTAACATCAATCCTCTGGATAAAAAAGCCACAAACTCCATTAAGGCTTTAATATTTTCGACATTAAAGATCACAAGCCAGCGACACGCATCTATCGCCAACTAGCATGTGTTGTTTCATCTCTTATCCACCGACACACACAATGAAGCAGGTTTTGAAACAAACCCCCTCAGAGCAACTCAATGTATTGTTAAGAGCCCTGCACAAAAGCTCAGTGGCGCTCGCAAAGATCGTGACCGCAGTTGCTCACCAGCAACCTGGATTAACCGATTTTCGTTGGCCTGTATCTTTAACCACCACGTTACCACCATCCTGCTGGGAAACCCTGTTCGCTCCTCTCCGAAATCCATTAAGATTCACTGTAAGATTAGGAAATGTAGTTAACATGGTCGAATCGGATGCGCGGCGCTTTATAATTTTCCATGTTTTCATTCAGAATTGGATAAAGTGATCTGCAGTTAAATGAATGTGGAGTTGATAACAGCTTGAATCTGTCAGGGGAGCCCTCTGACGGCACAGCTATTTATTCAAGTACACGGGGTTCACATGAGATAACTTGATTACATTTTTTCCCCCAGAATTATTCTGCGATGAACTCCCGCGGTTTAATGAAGTCAGCGGCACGGCGGCACTTTTGTGCGTCCGCCTTCATCTCATTTCTTTGCGCTGGAAAATTATAGCTTCAACATTTCAAAGGTGAAGTGTCATTTTTGCGACCCCGGAGGCACCGAGCAGAACCGACAAAATAATTGTTTTTAAACAGGTTTCATAAACGCTCCTCTTGGAGTGGACAAGTAATCCAGCCCCAAATATGCATCACTGGATGACACAAGGTGGGTATGTTCAGAGATGTTTTGTTTGTTCTACAGTCGCCATGTTCACCTGATGGGAAAATCAAGCGGGGTGGAAGTGGTCTCTCACCTTCAATGCCTTATGACACTTTTAACATTCAGTCTATAAATAGTGTTGAATAAAACAAAGCGAGACTCGGTGGCAGTAGTGTTTCTCTTGAGATGCGGTGTTCAGATTCTCAACAGCAGAGATGTTATTACTATTAAAACACTATTAAAAGTGATGCTTTACAGTGGTGTTGTAAAGTTCAGTAATCTGTTTCAAACACCCACAGATTTAAAATAAACAAATGTCACAAATAGGCTATAATTTTGTCACAAGCTCCTGTGTTGCTATGGAACAAAGTGTACCGTACATTTTTGGCATATAGTGTCATATCAAGTAACTATTTCTAAAGGTCATGGTGCGCAAAATAGCACAGATATATTCTTGTCTTGCTTGTCTAGTGCATCTTGTACACCAGTTTTTGTTTACAGGGCCTCTATTGAAGTCGAGAGAGAAGAGAGCGAACGTCTCTGCTGAAAAACTATCACAGAATGGTAATAAAGGGATTTACACTGGTTTTAATGGAAACTATAATGGTTTCTGTGGATCTCTATTGGTAATGTGTTGGGTTATATTGGTGGGTTGATGGGAACCAATAAAACACCATTAAATCCTACTGGAATAAGACCCAAAAACACTAGATAAATGAATCTTGGTAATGGTTTTAATGGAAACTATATTGGCCTCTGTAGATCCCTACCGGTAACGTCTTTGTATCTATTAGTGGAATGTTACCTGGTGGATGGGAGCCGACAGAACACCATTAAAACTAAATGGAACAAGGCCTAAAACGGCATTTGGTAATGGTTTTAATGGTAAACAGCTCATGGTTCATAATGACCTTTGTAATGGAAAACCTCATTCTGAGATCCTCAGACGCAGTGTATTGTAAAGAGCCACAAACATCTCCAGATATCAAGTAGGATGTTTTGAAAGAGCGCCTTCATCGTTCACCCTCTAGTTTGCCTGATAACCATTCATTCGCGACTTTCCCACAAGATTACATTTTCAAAGAGGCTTTTCAAAGAGAACATGCTATAGGTCTATATTTAATGTGACTCATAGCTCTAAAAGCTCCCATCACTTTGTGAGATTTGGCAGCTTGAATTGCACACTGTGTGGAAAAGCTGACATTTCCTCTCCGCGCGTCGCAAGCGTCAAACCTCAGCTGTAAGACCTCGGCGTGGGGACTCAAGTGGATCCACCTGATGGTGAAGAAGCAAAATTATAACGTCGCGGTTGGTGATTTTGCTTTTTGATGATTATAATGATGATGATAATGACAACGATGATGACACTGAGTTATTCTTTATTATCATATTTATTTATTTATTTGGTAACCCATGTTACAACCAACAGCGTCATGAGATGTCTTTTGATAAGAAGCTGTTAGTAATAAACGCTCGTAAAAATTGCCGTGCCGCAAATGGGACCTTAACTGCTTGGGTTGACCTCCAAAGATTCGAAAAATGAGGACAGAATTAATGACTGAATGGGAGTGTAAACTGAGGTTATTTGCCAGAAGAAAGGTCGTTGTGCTCCTTTTGCGCGTATTGATGATGTTACGCGATACAGCCGAGCCACCGTACCCAAGGCAACCTTTCTGAGTTTAATCTAATGAAGACACAATATCAAATTATCTTCACATTTTCCACTTCAGCGTCGGCAGGGGCTATTCTCACAGGTTTACGTGTTCATTGACCTGTGACGGTGCTTGTGTATTCCTCTCCATTACCAACACCAAATATGACAGTCTCTTATAATCGTCATGTATTTCTCTTGTGTAATGCTTTAAGCTCAATATTGAGTCAACTTGCCGTCTGCACTTTCTACACTTTTGCAAGAAATCAGCCACCAAAATGCAAAGTTTGTAAGTCTATTAAAGTCTAATCAATATTTAACAGGATCCATATTTTTGCCACATTGTTTTGAAGTCCACATACTACCATTTTGACTTCCATCTATTTGATGTATTTTCAAGTGAAGCAGGATATTCAACAAGGAAAAATGATTGGATCATGAATATTATATATCAAACAGCTGCTGGGAAGAGCTCGGGGCTGTGCATGTTCTCGTGGTATATTTACCTTCAAGCACTTATCCATTTTTTTCAATAATGGCAGTCTACATCAACACGAACTTGATCTATTCTGGGACAAATGTTGAATATTTTGAAACCTTTTTGGCTTGCACCGCTTACAGCGATTACTCTCTTCAGAAGCTGTTAGTGCAAAGGTCTTGACCTTGACATGAATAATGTATGTAAATGACAGACTTAAAAATGCTATAACACTATTGATAAATCTAACATCATGTCCCCTCGACATCCTTCCTCTCCATCTAGCACCGATCCAAAGTGGCCTTGTACCTCGAAACCACATTTAACTCAATGCAGGTTCTTGACCTTCTGCTCGAAGAAATCATTAACTTAAACATCTTATAGGAATGTTCCAGGTTATTTTGGATCGTAACTGTGTGTTTATGGACTTCATCTGCAACAATTTTGAATTAATATAAGGTTTACATAAGTATTACCAGCAGAGGTAGATCCTTCTAGAACAGTGCAAAGTCTGTTTTGCTGTCTATTCCCATTTTTCCCATTTGATCCGTTTTGATCCATGTGGTGATGTTTGCTCAACAAACACTTGATAAATCTTCAAATACACACACTATATTATGAAACATTAGATCTTTGATTAGGATTATCCTAGATCAGCTGACACTTTCATAACAGAAAATGTCTACTTCAATGTATTTAGTGTTCCTCTAGCGTTAGTTGAGCAAAGTTCATGCGTCTTATTCCCAGGGAACACACAAACTGGTCTTAAATGTGTACCTTAAATGCACCATGAATCACTTTGGATAAAGCCTCTGTTTTATATGTTTTCAGTGGAGCGGCCTAAAAACAGATATATTTGTATCTTTTATCATCTGGTCACATTCTTCACAACCCGCACAAACACCTCTTACAGCCAGAGTCATTCCCATTAGTAGGAAACTCTTGCCAGCATGTGATCTTTCACATTCATCCTGGTGTGAAAATGAAGCACATTTGAATTCTGTCCTGTTTTGATAAAAAGTTATAAAAGGCAAGAGAGTTCATCCTCGTTTTTCTAACCTTTACTTTTACATTTCTTTACTTGTGTAACAGTGAAATGATACACTTTCTTTTTCGCAGCTCAACCAAAATGATTCAACAGAAATCATATAGTAAAAAAAACAAATCGCCATAGCTTTACAATAGTGTCAATGGTTGGTTTATCACATGGGGCGGGGTGCATATAGTTGCACCCCCTCATCATTTCTATAATTACTACAGTATGTTTACAATTGTTTTAAAAAATCCATGTTCAAAATCTGGAATAAACTGTAACACTAATACATATTTTCCTTGAAAGGGTCTATGTAACACCCCACATATGAAACTAGAAATATTTTTTTTGACCTTTAAAGTATTTTGGTTAAAAAGGAAAGAAGTTAGACAAGCCCGAAAAAAAGTAAACATGATCCAAAATAAATGAAATAGCAATACAGAAAAGTAGATCTCTCAACAACAAAAACAAATCAATACTATGGGCAGATGAGTCAAATCCAGCCCCATCAATTGAAAACCCAAGAGATTGCAGAACGCTCCTAAACTCTTTTCTTCCTATTATTTTCCAATCCCTCTAATACCCCCCCGAAATCCAACATGACCCGACATAAAACCTTAACATCTAACAAAACTATGCTCCTCAAAATAATTTTAGGAGAACCGTTTAAACGCGAGGGACACAAACACCAGCATTATCCCAAAAGTACGGTACACCACGCTTTAACCACGGTACAATGACACGGCAGTATTTCCCCATTTCTCCTTCTTGTAGCTCAAACCAACTTCCCTTTATAACTCGAAATTACATTTTCAAGCCCCGAGGGTTTTATTGTAAAATAAAAAACAGTTCAGAACTCTATGCTTAAGACTTATAATACTTTTTCAGCTAATTGACAGAAGCCCCACTAAAAGTCCGTCTGCAAGCTTTTTATATTGTATTTTATTCCCAGGACATCTTTTTTAGTTCTTTATGCACAAAATTGAATTTCTGTTCTGTGTTAAATGGAGAATTTAAAATGCTTGCTGACAGCAGACAATCAAACTAACCTCAAGTTAGCTACACTACCGCCTAAGTAGTAAAATACAATGAAGCTTTTTTTTTTAAACATTTATTCAACTTTCAGGTTGCTGTAACTGCTGCATTGTCAACCAGTAAATATTAAATTCTGTATGTATTTGTACAATATGAATTATACAAACTTAAAAAAGGCAAAAATTAACCTTCATCCCTGAAGCCGATCCAATGGAACGGGATCGTACGAATCCATACTAATTAATAATTAACCAGAGTTAGGAATTAAAGGTCCAGTGTATGACATTTCTGTCAATAGATCCTCCGAAAAATGAAACACTGGATGTTAAAGAGTGTGCTGGTATCATTCAGTTTCAAGTTAAATTCACCGTGGAAACTAAAACCGTCAAGCCGTAACTAAATATATTATTGCATAATTTTGTTATTCCCCCAGGTACTGATAATGAGATTGCTATTTACAAATCATCCGTGTCATTATCCCACAATTTAATGTTTTATTCTAATTCTGTGTAACTCAATGCTGATTAATACATTTTTCCAGATCATTTTCAGTTCTTGCGATTTCATTCCTGCTGTCAATAACGAACCGCAGCATCTGTCAATCAACCATCTTCCTCAAGTCTACAGGACGGGTGGGCTCAGTTCAGACCGGTATACAACCGGGCTCTCCAGTGGGGGTGTTGTCAGCATGAGAAAAACGTGTGGTACAAAGAGAGAAAGAGAAACAAAGAGTCAAAGGGAGAGGAAAGAAAGAAAGTTATTGAGTTTGGATGTTGCGAAAGGTCAGGGGCTTAGTGAAGTTTCTGCGCCGCTGTATATGAACCTCGGATATTGTTCACAGAGGCTCACAGAAGGTGGATGTGTTTTAGCTTGAAAGGTATTTTCCTTTCGTATTGAAAACGCTGATCTCTCGGAACTCATACATCTATATTGTTTTGGGTTTGTCATTTGGGAAATGGAAGATAAAAGCTGAAAATTCGTTGGAAACTTTCATACACTCTTTTCTGTGATATGCGTCTGTGACTTTTTTGAAATATTCATAGGGGAACAAGAACAACAGAAATGTAATCATAAAAGAGAGATCGTGGCTAGTTGTCTGAACCGTGTTTTAAAGGGATAGTCAGGGTTGAATAATTGAGGGGTGGCTGGGGCGGTCCCGGACCCCTCATAAGCCTTAAGGGACCCCCATGAGGTCTAAACGAATGACCCCTGGTTCTTCATTAAAACATTTTTTTGTCAAAAAGATTGTTTGAAACTGATATATGGAGCAGTCCCAGCGCTAAAAGATGCCGGACATGAACCGCATGCGGTGAGTAAAACTGATCTCTGTGTTTTGTTGACAATGGGTGCGCACGTGCTTTAGTTCAGCCTACCCTTCCCCCCCGCACACGCCGTATGATTTCGGAAACAATCGTAAAGCTGTGTCTATCTTTTTATCAATGTGATCAAACGAAATACTCTTCGAAGATACGAAGGATGCAACACTACTCTATAGATACTCAAGATTAATATGAGATTGGCAGAAACCCTGTGTGTTAGGGTTGCTTTAAATATTGTTAAGGGGACGTTTAGGACATTTTCTAACAAAAACAGAATTAGTTTTGTTTATTATGTTTTTTATTTGCTTGTACCTATATCTGGACATGCAGCGGTACATTTGTCTCGACTGACATTTCTACCGCTTTTCTTACCAACCTATAGTTACTAAAATATATCCTCCGTAAGATAACTAGCCTTGGTCTCCATTATACAGTATGTTTGATGCCGTACATTGACAAAAATCAACACTCTTGGCTTTCCTTTTAAGAACGTTTGCTACCTCATCTTCCGTGCTGCTTTGTGGGTACAGACATTTGTGTCCGCACCACAGAAGACCTGATTAATTTGTTACAGATTGTTTCTTCACATAAGGTGAAAGCCAGTGTGAATTTTTACCGCTATCAAAATCCTTGTTTTCCAAGATGTTTTTTTTCTAGTGCACACCTATAGGAGCTCTTTACAACCAGTCTAGACCTCACCATCCATCTTTTTTAAGATCTTCACAAGCCACCACCATCTGCACGTCTGCGTACTTAATTCAGTTCACAGCTGCTTGCGAAAGGTAAGAGGTGCTTCGCACCTTCGCAATGTGACTTTAAAAAAACGCCGCATTTAATCTACGTGACAAGTTTGCCACTCCAGACCGCGCGCACACGGATGCGGGATTGAGTCGATAAATAAAGACTCATGCCTCCCGAGCAGTGTGTGGTCTGCTGGATTTAGAAGCCTTTGACACTACGGCTTTTTCTCCGTTTTCTCGGAGGGGGTGGAACGAGAAGACTGCCAAGCGCAGACATTTTTCTCTTTTGAATGTATAATCGTTTTCTGATGCGCGACCTGCCCTTGTGAAGTTATTGACGGAGCAGATTTTTCCGCCGCGCCGTATGAATATGTATCCGCGCGCTCCGTGAATATAAGCCATTAAAAAGAAAAACTTACTCCATATTCTCTCTTTGACCTCATATCCGGCGGGGTTACACTACTGATTAGGCCTTGAAGGCAAGGCTGGTAGATTCATAATGCTAGATAATCAAACGACACAAGTTTTTTTTTTCTTTTGCTCAACAAAATTCATGTTTTTATACTCTCGTCGAAGATGAATAAGATGGTGTTTCGTACGATGAAATGGATGTTGTGTCCCATTCGACAACTGCAATATTAAATTCTGAATAGCCCTGCATGCTTTCTTAAGACATCTGAAAACAAATACTGGGCGGAGGCCGTGCACGGCTTCATCTTCGGAAGCCGTGATGAACCTGGCGTGAGGTAAATTTTCCTCTCTTTGTGGCAGACGCTCTTGACTCTTAATCAGTACAGAAACCTTGACATCAGCCTGTCTTAAAGTTCAAGGCTGTTTTATTCTTCCTGGGATGAAAAAAGCAAACAGATGAATTCACACAACATAAAAAAAAGTATAAAGAGGAATACAAAGAAAGTTTGCAATGCATTTCCTCAAATTGAATTCTATTGGCTACAAAAATCAAGCACTAGCGTGGTCAAGTCACAGTTTTTATTCCACCTGCCAAATGTCAACACATTCTCTGGGATTCTCTGCATCAAAGCAATTTACTCTCCAACAGCAATAACCACAAGAGAAGACAGTGAAATACTAGTAATATAAAAGCATTCATGTGTGTGATGACTTTATTAATGAAGCATTCTGAGAAGTTTCCCCCTGACAGAGTGTTACGACTGAATATCTGCTCTCGTTTCTCACGTGACACATCAACTGTGACACTGAGAGTAAATCTTTTGGCGAGCGGCGTGACAGATGTCGGAGCACACGTATACAGTAAGCAGAGGCACATAATACGACATTTATGAATATCTATATCCTGTTGTGACAAGGCAACGGTTGACGTGTTGAGGAAATGATCTGTTGCGTCCTTTAAGGCAGTCTTTCTAGAAAAGACCTAGAGAATTAAAGTATGTTCTAGTAAAGACACTTGCGCTTTCTTATTTTGATTATAGACCCAGTGGCAAGAAAATAAAAAGGACTTTTAACAGGGTGGAAAGAGAGTCGATGCACAATGCGACATTAAAAATAAAGGTGCTCTACGATACTAGAGAAGAACCCTTTTTGTCTTAATGGTTTCAATAAAAAACCTTTAATATCTGAAGAACCTTTCTGTTTCATAAAAGATTCCTTGTGGCGGAAAAAGTTTATTCAGATTATAAAAAAGTAAGAAGAGATGGTTCTTCAAAGAATTCGAGACTGAATGGTTCTTTGTGGAAGCAGAAATGGTTCTTCTATGGCATCGCTGTGAAGAACCTTTTAAGCACCTTTATTTTTAAGAGTGGAGTAAAAAATAACTAGATGTGTTTGCTCTTTAGAAACATATTCGCTTAAAACGCTATATAATATATTACGGCATATATGTCGGGTCCATAAAACTCTACTGCATAGTACGAAAGCCCCAAATTGCACCCTGCAGCTCGATCACTCTTTTGATCTTTTATTTTTGGACTTGAAACATTGTCTGTGTTATCTAACATATGTTTGTGTACATTTCACATCCTCAGATCTCTTTTGGACACGTGTGACAGTTTTCCACCTAGGGACATCTCTATAACGGCAGAATATTGCCAATAAAAATAAGACCGAGAGGAACTTTCTAAATATAGCAGTGTCACAGTGATGATAAGGTCTCTCTTTGTGCTCCATCACTGCGTATGCTCAAAATAAAGCGAAATTTCAAAAGATATTAAGTTTGCCCTCAGTCTTAAAGTCGAGCTGGTGTCAATCTGATACCATGTGTTGTACAGAGACACTTCACAAAAAGAACTACTCAGAGAAACGAGAGATCTAAGCGGTCTTGATTAAAAATATACATGCATCTATAAATGTGAACATGGTGGATACAAACTGTGAAAGTTTCAGATTTTTTTATATAACTCATGTAGGGATGCAGTTTTTCTTTTATATAAGACGTTGGGCTTCTCGACTGTGAAATGTATGCACTTGTAAGAACTCAACCACATGGTCTCTATATGAAATAATGACTTCCCAAGAGAAGCCGGGTGCAGATCCCTTGCAGTTATGAGCTCTGGTCCTCCCGCAGAACGTCTATCCTTCATGACCCCTCCAAAAATTAACAGCGAAGGCTTCTATCGCCGGTCCAGCTGTGGGCGAGATAGCGGAAGAAAGAAGGATATGGTCAAGGGTGAGAAACCAAGTAGGACAGGCGGGTAATTTTTATAAAGAAACAAACACTGCGGCTGCGGGACGTTCGGTCGAGCTTCAAAGTCAGGAGGAAAATGCTGCACAAAGGCCGAGCACAAAGAGAAACTCACCTCAAAGATTCATAAGAAGACCAAAGGGAAACAAGAATCAAAAAGAAACTGAAGGGCCCTGATATTGAATATAGCGCAATATTGGACATCAGTAAAATGAAATGAAGATAAAATTGATATCGGCTTTATTACATGCTCTAATTGGAACTGCTTTGGTAGCATATATTTACGTTTATGCATTTCACAGACGTGTTTATCCAAATAGTTTTGCAGTGCATTCAACCTATACATTTTTATCAGTATATGTGTTCCTTGAAATTCAAACCCACAACCTTTGCGCTAAAAATAAACGTATCAATATGAAAGTTTTGCTAAAAGAATGCCATGCTAAAAAAATACAGACACTGGTTTGAATAACTCAAGATTTTTCAAAGCTATATTGCAAAGTGCACACTGAGCATAAATCTCAAGGAGTTTGGAAATATTTAGGAGTCCAACCAGGATGAAACCACGATCACGCCATGTTCACTCAGCCTAAACATGCCTTCGGTGCAAAAGAAAAAGCTTTGATTTTCCCCCACAACATTTGTAATCATTAATTCTCAGTGTTTTTACTTATCTGGCAACACAAGATGAAGAACAAATTATTTAAAAGTGTGGTAAGCAATATTAAACAGCGATACCCAGTCAGCTGAAACAATAACCTGATGCTGACATTCCTAAAATGTGCCTCGAACCTGAACGTGAATCTAGACTCCATAATCATTTTCATCAGCACCGAATTTGCTGCAGTCTTAATCGGTTTGCCTGCTGCAATTTGTACTGCCTGTAAACACTGTGCATCTGTCTTTCTCCTTTATGTAAAGCCATTAAATGATAACAGATATATGTACAACGCAGTCAATTTCGGGAAACGTGTTTAAATTGATCTTCACTGAAATCAATGGCCCGTGTAAGAAAACAGCCATCACCAGCAAAATGGAAAATATTGAGCTGTGTTTAGCTAAACTACCTCCTTAAACATAGGGTTAATTTGTGGCACAAACAGCAATAAAACACTGAAGAGTGAAATTAATCTTTGTGATCGTGGCTTAGACTCTCAATTAGGACTGATCTACTCGCTCATAAAATGTAGCGCTTTTGAAAGATTTTACTGCTGGCATTTAAAACGAATACTAAGTTAAACAATTCATGTGTACTATACAGTACTAGGGATGTAACAATATTATCGACATCGTGTTATCGCAATAGCAAAATTGTCTCAATATTATGGTGGTCGCATGACTGTATGAAACCATAGGTCTTCCGGGCGACCTTGAGAATGTTGGAAAAAATATTAGATGGCAAACCTTTGGTAAGGTCCATCTGGTGCAATTATTTTATTTTATAAAAGGCATTTTAAGGTCATTTGACCCATCTCGTACTATAACTCATACCTCTGAGCAACAGTTATGATTAGAGGTTAAAGAAAAGAGGATGCTTATGGCACGATTCCAAGTCATCATTTGTCATTTTAAATATCGGAATAATGATCGTACTGTGGACTTTACATCGAGGTATTATTGTACAGTGAGATTTTGATATTGTTACATCCCTATACAGTACATTAAAAATGATCAAAAAGTCATTGTCAGGCTGTATGGTTTCATAAAGAACCTTTAGAGAAATAGTAAAGGGGGAGAAATGGTTCTTTTAAGAACCTTTGAGAAAATACAGTTCTTCTACTATATTGTATCACTGCGAAGAACCGTTTTTATCACCTTCTTTTTTGGAAATATATGCTTGGTTCTGTGCAACACAAAAAGAGAGATTTAAAGAACTTTCTGTTCTCAGTGACCTAGCCGCTAAACCTACAAACCGTCATAAAAACATTATTTGCATGTTTAAATCAAACAGAATATCTCGCTGAATTCCTCTCCGTTAAAAGGTTATATTTCATTCTTATACTCGGCCACTCGAACAGTTTGTTCTTTGTCATATATCATGTGCATATGTATTGCCAATGGTATATACAATGATATGTGATAGTATTGTTAATTAAAGCCGTGGTGACATCCTTGTGTGACTTTATGCTTGATATGGTTTAGGATATAGCTATTAAGGGCTCTGGCTTATCAGAGCCCAGCAGGTGTAAGCTATATTGTTTTTACAGCCTCCATTATGTTGATTAGTGTACAGTCGGCCATCGTCTGGTTCATTGCTATGGTAAGTGACACTTTACCCTCTATTAGGAGACTAATGTTGCCGGTTTGTGCATCACGGTTCATCACACTTTAACAATTTCAGAATATGATTCATGTTTCAAACAGCAGTTTTCAAACTGCCTTATTGTCACATTGTTACGGAAAAAGGAAATTATTCAGGGAAATAATAATGTACTAAATGTTCCTGGATCCCATAAACTCACATACATGTACAGTATATAACACATATATATATATGTGTACTATATTACATGTAATTTAAAAAATATATTACAGTATACGTTTTATATTTATGTCATTTAATTAAATCAAGAAAAACTATTAACATTATTTTATCTTATTTTTTTATATTGTATTGCATTATTACTGTATGTATAATTAAACTTTTTACTGTATTTATTTTTAATATATTTATTAAATATATTATTTTAGATTCATATTTTGTATTTACTTTTATCAAATATAATCTGTTTAATATATTAACATTTTTATTAAATAGTTTGTTAAAGGTTAATCTTTTTTTAAACCTTTTCATATATTTACTTCATATACGATCATTTTTACAATGCATTTTTGTTTGTTTTTTAACAGATATTCTCTGTAGACCCCATTTCACTCTTAGTTTTACCAACTCCAGTCTCATCAATATTTACTGACCCATGCTGCAGTTTTGTAAAGGATTTGGTTTTCTTCTGAATTTATACTGACTGTAGTGTTCCATGCTAAAGTGTAACAACATTTGAATCAAGGTTGCTTTAGTTTGATATGCCTACACTATAATGCTCCGACTACTAGACCGTGATAAGTTTTAATTACAGCCCCTAGTATTCTCATCATCTGTGATTATTAGCACAAGACCTCTTGAATTTTTGATCTGACTGCACACACCTACGCTCAATTGATCTTCAGCCCCTTTATATTTTACCTGTTCTGTTTCTGTTGCCGGTATCAGCTTAGCATGAATCTATAATAACAACCCGCAATTTGGTCAACATTTTTTGTCCCATGAGATATGAAACAGGTTTATTTAGCACAGATATTATATTAATGAGACTCAGAATGACTCCACAAATAACTGCCGTGTAATTGAAAGAGTGAGAAAGATTTCTCTCTGGGTCTTCTGGATTCTATTATCCATGACGGAAAGGCTCTGAAAAAATCTCTTTGATTATTTTTCGTTCACCGGGGAGGGTACACGGTACCACCGGGGAGGCAGGATGTGGTGTTGTTTCACACTCTCCATTAAGCACAACTTATTCACACACACACCATAATCAATTGTGTTGTCGATCCAGGTTGTTTTCTTGTATATGCTTTGACACTTTTGAATAGCACGACCGCTTAGTTTACCTGTACATTCTCTCAAAGCCAGTTTAGTAGATTTTACACGGATATGTATTTGTGCCTATAAGGCCGGTTGGAGCATATCTGAGTGCGTTCGGAAAAAAACGAAGACATTACAAGATGTAATGTAAAAAAACTGTAAAATGTGTTCTTTTCAAATGTCTGCATATACAAACAACAGCTTTCAACTGGGCACAAATAGATTTTATTTTTAACCAAGATTCATAAAACATATATGTCAGGTTAAAATAAAGCCTTAAAATAATAATACTCTTTCAAAAAATTTATTTTTGTCATAGCCCATATATTAGCCCTAAACATCAAACATTGCATTACATGACTTAATAATGTATTTTTGTGTTAACACTGCACCTTAGAAACGGTATCGCATACATTTTTTGTTGAAACCTTGACTCTTTCAAACCTCGGTATACCTTGAAACGGTATTCGGCCCATTTCTAGTAATGATAGTCAATCCATATTACTAAAATCATAATCAAAATCCTGTTTCTTCAAAGTATAAAATTACATTATGACCCAATCGTGAGGTTTTAACACTCTTTTAATGTCATTACTGTGCCATAGATAGACGCTCATTACATTCGAATCATAGCACATACAGTAAGTGGCTGTCACACTTTTCCTGTGAATCTTTTTTCTAGGGCTCGTTTTATTCTCAGAGATCTTACAATGGATGTGTTCTCAAAAGCTCTTTTTGAACGCAAAATAGTCTTTTATTTCTACAAGAGCTTTGGAAACCACAGCGGTGGGATTTCTCCTCTAATTACCCAAATGTTGATGATGAAAAATGACAAAAATGCAAAAACAGCAAATAGATCCCCGACTGCCGCACGGAACGCCAGCGTTTAACATTCTGTCAGAGCCGTCGGTGCTGTTCGCCTGATGCATGTCAACATCCTCTTTTGATGAGAGCAGCCGTTGATATTCTCGCCGTGCTCTCGGCGGATAAAAAGCGCAGAGGAGAGAAAAGGCGGAGCTGGCGTGACAGGCACGCCGCATTACTCAGCAGCTGCTGACTGATTGCATTTCGCATGCGGCTGTGGCAAATCTCAAATTGCTAACCTACTCTTAACGCCGTGCCCATTGTGATCGAAGAGGACAAACCTGCCAGGACAGGAAAAATTCCCAGTGTGTTGTTTACTTACAATTGGCTGTGTTCCGTTGCTTGTTGACCCTTGGGGATAAATCCCACTCGAGCTGAATAAAGTGAAGCCGGGATGTTGTGGTACGGCCCCCACTTAGCAGTCACGGGGGCTGCGTTTCTGCAGAGACACAGAGACTTGTGTTAGGGGTGATAAGATTGTGTATTGGGTCTGATGTAGGGGGTTAGTTAGGTAAAACATTCAGACACGTTCATGCATTTTCCGGTTTCCTCTCATTTATGCATTTTGGAGCTCGCTTTTATCCGGTGCACTCAAGCTGTTTTATCAACGTGTTTTTCCCTGAGAATCAAACGCGTGACCTTGGTTTTGCTCCGAGGTTCTACATCAGTGAAGTCTGCAGATAAAATGCACCCCAAAACGGCAACAACATGAAGTGTTTCTTCTGGACCTTGCTTCTGACCTCTCCTAAAAGTTTTCCGGTTCCACACTGTTGAACTATAAATAAACCTTTCAACAATATGATTACTGTATATCTTTGGAGGGAAATACGTGGTTTTGTCAATAATCGCGAAAAATACGATTAGGTAGGAAAAAAAAACGTTTATGCCTTAATCTGATGGTTATGGGGATCCTGTTGGGCAGAACACTGACATCTAAAGATAAATGTACAAATTGATTTCCATTGCATCACATTGTTACTGTAAGCATTTAAAAAGAAAATGAAGTCATCATCATTCACTCGCACCTTTTGTCATTTCAAACTTGTATGGCCTTCGTTCTTCTGCAGAACACAAAAGGGAAGGGAACCGAACAATGGCGGTACCCATCGATTTGGATTGGTTTTGTGCCCATTCAATAGAAGTGAATGTGTAATGCTGTTGTTTGGTCACCAACATTCTTCAAAATGTGTTCTATCATGTTCTGCAGAAGAAAGGGAGTAATTCATATTTGAGGATGAGTAAATAATGACAGAATTGTCATGTTTGGGTGAACTATCCCTTTAAGCAAATTTGCCCTCCTCCGGTTAGCATAAATCAGGTAAGCATTGCTATGGAGATAATACAACCTTTCAAAAATGTATACACTAGATGGTAGAGTACAAGTGCATACTAGTGTGTATAGTATGTTATTTCGGACAGAACTCAGGAGGCTACTTCAATGGATGTAATGCTAGTCAAATTGTCCCCATTTTTGTACACACGTCCAAAACGTAATTCAGAGGATAACACTCAATTTCTAGAACTGTATCATTCTCCAGTACTTTCCTATTCAGCTCGACAAAAGCAACCTTCTGCATATCAAATTCCCCCCACATAACTAAATTGTCTCATAATTCCTTATCTTCCCTCAAGTTCCCCGAGAGCTTTTAAAATGACTCGACAGAATCCAGAAAGTCTTTCTGGCCAGAAAGTGTCTTTTCAGTTGCAAATGCCATCTCGAGCCCTCTGGAAACACATCTTGGAAAAAAGTCAGCTCTTGTTAGAGGTGTGAGACCGCTCTGAAATCCCTCACCGACAGCGAGTGTCGAGTCGCTCTTTGTATCTCTTTCTCCTTCAGGTTAAGCCTTAATTACCGCTGCCTAACAAAAAGCTTTCCTCTCACGCAAACCAGTCTCTTTGTTGCTTTCTCATTGCATCATTGGCGTGATGCTGTGCTTTTTCATACGCTTGTTTATTAATTTATGTAAGTCTTTCTCTCTGATCGCACATCACACAGAATACAAAGACATGTCCTGCGATCTCACCCCAAAATAACACATCAGAATTCTTTAGACCTTTGACTTGACACATTCTCTCGTACTCTTTTCATGACATTTGGGAGATCTTGGGCCCGGATTTGACTTTCATCAGTTTAAGGTTATAGTTAGAAAGAGAGACAGAAAAGAAGAGCGAGCGAGCATGAACGAGAGGGAGGCCGAGAGAGGCAGAAACAGAAGAGTAAGATTCCTCCCACTTCCCCGGAGGACGACTGAGGTAGAAAATAAGAACAACCTTGCGCGCAAGCCATGTATCCATCTGCTCTACCGGTGCATATCCAATCACCTGCTTTTCCTGAACTAGGACCACCATGGGAATACAACACCGTGTCGAATCTACGGAGCTTATCGTTTATAATAACTGCGTGGCTTTTTCTTTAAAGAAAAAGCTCACAGTTGTCATTGTTTACGCATCCATCCTGACAAACCAAACCTGCAAGCTGTTATTTTTAATGTGACAAACACACCAAAGTTGAGGATTTTTTATTTTTTTTAAATAATTACTCCAAAAAAGAAAGTGTAATGTGAATTATGTCCTTGAGTCTTTCGAAAGCACAAAAGCTTTTTGTGAGTAAAATATCCACTTTTGATTGAAAATTGTTTGTGTGTTCTGAAATAGTGGTGTCATAATACATACATTTGTATTGCCAATAGCATAATATTAATATTCATATTAAGACGATATTTTGCCTTAAGAGCCACAATGGTTCCAAACAGTGTCTCTCTCTGCACCCACACAATTACCACAATAACTGTGTTGTAAAAATCTGCTACCGTGACCTCACAGGGGTGACTGCTGTTTTCACAATTTTTATGCATTTGGTAGACGCTTTTAAAAGTGCATTCAAGCTATTTTATATTTCTGTCCAACATGCGTTTTGTCGTGTAATGATTCCTACATGTACTTTTCAAGATGACAGAAAGGTAATGATGATTTATCATCAACTCATCGGTACTGCATGACATTTGTTCTTTCCAGATGAATGACAGATGGGAAGATGTCCATGGGATTAAACTTCACATATCATGATACTGTATCATATTTGTGGGCGTTGTTTTGATTAACTTTAACTTGTTTAAGGTCAAAGAGAGGTGCAGATAGCAGTATCAGTGTCAATAAATCCATCAAACCTCGGGCCGCACAAAATGTAGACATTTTACTTTCATTAGCTGAGATCCATCGATCAATAGTTTGACTGGTTTTAAATCAGACAGAAGATGCTCGTACTTACAGTTAGTTATCTATCAGCACAATTTGGTAACGGTTTAGATTACAGCCCGCATAATAAAACAACATTAACAGGGTAACTAATTGTAACAATAATTTACCTCTACCGTAGATCTGTAGATAAAGTAGAACAACAATATTTATACTGTAAGTATTTTAAAACAAAGGGGTAACTATTTTAATATAACGTGGTATGCATGAGCTGCAGTATGCTATAAAACAATCTTAGCGTGAACATACACATCGCAATATACCCATAATAAGCTAATGTGGATATTAATTAAGTACGGGGTTCTTATCTTATTCTTATAGCAAACATGAAATAAGGGGAAATGATGTGTTCAGTTTTTGTAAATTGTAAATTTGACAGCGTTTTGACTTTAGGATTATTTTTTTATTTAATTGATTTTAGGAGTGTTAGGAGTGTTAGTCACAAATTATTTATTTTAATTATGAGTTATTATTAGGTGTTTTTTGATGAGTTTTAATGTGTGCAATGTGCAAAATCCACTTTTGATCTTTTGAGACTATAATCAAGTATTTCAAGAGTGGTTTGATTTGGATGTTTGTGTGGCATGCAGTTCCCTCATAAATATAGATTTTAAATTTCCTTACTTTTACCCCTTTATTCCCCAAAATTGACACATATTGTTCCCCTTTATCTACAGATACAGTATGTACTGTAAAGGTACATTATTGGTACAAGTAGTTACGCTGTAAATTCTGCTTAATTATGCGGTACATTGCGGGGCGCAATCTAAAGTGTTACCCACAATTATTTCAGTTGAAATAAACTGCTACTTTATATTTATCAAGTGTTCCACCATGACCTTTGCATTGCTAACACACTGTCACCAAGTGAGCAACAGGAACACAGTGTACTCTGGGTTCACAACCTCTGATGTGCAGTTCAACACAGTGTCATCCATCCATACTGTAAATTCAAATGCGTAAATGTAATGTCTGAAACAGTCACATCATTTTATTAATTTACACTTCATATTACAATAATCCATTCTGTACTTTCCACCTAACCGCTTCCCTGACACCGAAGCAAATTAATTTGTTTTTAAACCGCTCCAAGGAAGAGCAAGCATAATATAATTACCGTAAGAAACATGCTCATGTTGCAAGGATGGATGGACAGGAAGTGGATATTTACAGGTAACTTAATTACTCTCCCGGGACGAAACACATCTAGGCCAAAGAGGCAGGATTCTGGGCCATTAGGACAAAAATACAAATGTGGATTGGAGATAAAAACCGAAGGAGGGTATAATTTGTCGAGGACTGCGAGGAAAATCATCTTTCCATTTCTCTTTTCAGCGCTGTAGGATTGTTAGCGTGAACATCAGGCTCTGCGGCGGGACATAATGAATGTGATTTTCACCAGAGAGATGAAAAGCATCAGTTTGTCTTCACAGCTGAGTGACAGTGCAGCAACATGAATCCATATGGCGAACCGTCTGAGCGGTTGTTGCTATGTGGCTGGGAAGAGGACGGAGAGTCTGTTTTTAGGATCTCGCATGAAAACAACGTGTTTAAAAAAATAGGCTACCGAATATTCTCAATGATATTGAAATAAGTAGGTCAAGCAAAGAGTCAGTCACTCATTAAAGCAAATATAACCTGACGGGTGGTCCGCATGCAAGCAGGGGGTCTTGTATCACACTGAAGGGGTTAAAATTGCAGTAATGTTTCTCAGACTGTAAACAGTATGTCATCGTTCTACCTATATTTTTTTTAAACAAAAAAATAACATATAGCTGCTGTAAAAAATTTAAGAGGCCACTGCAAGCTTTTTTTTGTCGTTCTGTATGTGTTTAAAGGTCCAGTGTGTAGTTTTTTGGAGGATTTATTGACAGAAATGCAATATTATATACAGAACTATGTTTTCAGAGGTGTATAAAGACCTTACATAATGGAAGCGTTATGCTTTTATTACCTAAGAATGAGCTATTTCTACATACACTGCAGGTCCCCTTACATGGAATTCTCCATGTTGTTTCTACAGTAGCCCTAAACGGATAAACTGCTCTACAGAGCGCGTTTCGTAAATACGTTATCTCCTTCGGCAAAGAAGAGAAAACGTGATGAAATCTTAGTCCCGTGTCAGCCACCACCGTAGTGCTTTGAAAGGGAGATGCAATGTTTGCAGATCTTAAATAATCTAAAAATTAGGATCAATACATTTTTTTCCCCGTGGCTGTATACACACTATAATACAATACTGGGTTATTTTTTACACATGGTTAAACCCGATTGGTTTATAAACGAATCTATGGTGGGTTGTTTCAACCAATAATTGTGTCAAACGGGTCGGGTCAACACTAACATTCCCAGTATAGGATTCAAATAAAATAGACATTTATATAATAATAAATCAAATAATAGCGTGCAGTAAATTTTGATTTCATAGTAGCCCCATTTACTTGGAATGGACAGTACAATAGCGGCACACAAAGACAGATTCGAGCAATTCAAAGGAAACCGCATCTTTCAATCCATTCATAGCTCCATCTAGAAGGTGAAATTAGTTTTTCTCAGACCATAAATTTGAGCTTCTGTGAGGGTCAAGAAAGGCAGAAAAACATCTTTCTTTCAGGTCTGAAATACAGTGAAAACAGGCAAAGAGCCACATACGCTACAATAGCAGCAGCAGCAGGACACAAACACAACAGAAATAGTTCACAGGCAGACCATCACAATGGCTTCCCTTATACAATAGAGCATTATAGAAGAGTGTAATCTCCACACCTCTATTGGTCTAATCTCTGCGCTTCCCCTTTCTGCATTTGTCAGGTAGACAAAGTTGTCAGTCAGGTTGGCAAAGCCATTTGAGGTTGTCAATAGAACCGAGAGGGGGGGAAGAGTGCTGAGTGTCTCAATAGAGAGGGAGGAATTACAGCGTGACTGAGCTCAGTAGAGCCCCGTCCTGCTGGTGATAGATCGACATCCCGAGCAGCCTTCGCCTGGGTCTCTCTCTCTTTCTCTCTCTCCACCCCATTTCTGCCACGGTGATTGAAAGACATTCAGGGGCTACAGATAGATTGAAAGAGAGAAACAGAAAGAGAGAGAGAGAATGTAAGTAAAAGCTGACTGTGTGGATGAGAAGAATGGACCTATTCAAACAGTGCTGTGAGCTACAGGTGAAAGGCTAATGGCAGTTTTCAGAAGGAGAGGAACGGGAAAAAACTGATATTTTTCTCTTTTCTGGGAAGGGCTTTTTGGATTGTTGTATCGGGTTACACAGATGCACCAAACTTAGATTAAGTCAAAGCAGGACAACATCGGGGGGCTTTTGAAAAATATATAGTTTAAATAAAATACTTTTTTGTGGCTGTTGCAGAGAATTAATCGAATAAACTGTGATTTAACCATGTAAAGATAACAAAATTGTATACGTGTCTGTTTTTGTCCCTTTGAGCCTCTTTAAGAAAGTATTCGGTCTCAGTGGCCATATTTGTTATTTTGGTCATTAAAGACAATGTCGTATCTATCTGAATGGGGGAAGACGGATATCTCTAACATCAGTTGCCAAGATCAAAATAAAACAGGTTTTCAACCAAGAATTACACCGAACATCAACAGTACCATACATTTTGTTTGGAACCAAACTGCCCTAAGAAACACATATTTGCAGGTTGCATTAACCACTGAGCTTGCGAAACATTCTGTATAGAGTCCAAGAGAGAAATGTTAGTCGTGACGCGAGTGATTCGTTTTAGGAGGTACTTTCTTTTATAAAGCAACCATATTTAGAATAGCACTTTGCCAAAATCCGATTTATAGCTCTGCTCCGTCTTGTTAATATTTATCACCTATGTCCAAAAAAGTAGTATATATATATATATATATATGTAAAAAATTCAATTAAAAGCGACAATTTAAATAAAGAAAAAACATAAAATAAAAGGTTTTACATGTTCGTCATGTTTTTCTAGTAAATTTGCAGTCTTTTTCCGTATTTTGAAGTTTTTGTGTACTGCAAATTTTTTTGTAAAAAGCTGAGCAGCTGGGGTGCCAGAAAAATACCATAAAATAAAAAAAAATTACATAAAATTAAATGTTTATCATGTTTTTCTTGATTGCAGAATTTTCTGCATTTATCATATTTAAAAAATATTAAAAAAAACCATTTTTTTTACATTATATGTGAAAAATCTATAAACGAATATAAGTCTGTGAAATCAAATTTTTATAGTGTTAACCTTTTAAAATGCTCTGCATCATTTCAAACATACCTGTTTCAATTTCTGAAATTACAAAGTCAGAGCACCATAGCCACATAACATATCTCTTTCATGACTCCAAAAAATGTCTGCCACACCGTATATATACTGTATGTGTCAAGAATTGCTAAAATGAATGCAAGTCCTGTTGATCCTGAGTGCGAATGAGGGGCCAAACCCGGGCAAGATCCTCAACTGACCCTGTATAGTAAGACCGTAGCAGTGTTTAAAGGTCATATCGATTGCATTGGCAGACCACGATGATCAAAAGCTCTTTATACTCTGATTTAATGTGCTGCTGCTGCAATTTTTTTCAAAGACATCGTGTGATGTATTCAGCTGCTGATAGGGCAGCTCCTCTCCACAACACTCTCTTTTCTGATGTACACTTTAATGATCGTGTCAGCATTTTAAGACTCTTTCGTCCTATCAGATAGAAGCTACGGTCTCCTCTCTTCAGTTCTTCTCACAACTCCATCTATCAATTAATTGAAGAGGTCTGGGCTCCTGATATGCTGATGCGACTTCAAGGGCTGGGAAAATCTTTTAGATCATTTCAAGTTTTTTTTAATAGAGTATATTCTCTGAAAATTGGAAGCATTGGGTTTCTATATTCATAAACCAGCGTTGCTATTAAGGCGGAACCAGATTGTACGACCTTTTTCCTAAAAACCTATTTTTACTTAAGTATGTTTTTGTTATTTACATGACTTTATTACTAGTTACGTTACGGTACAGTGAATTCACATCTCATGCATTTTCCTTCTTTTAGTAAACGCTGATGTTTGCTTACTGCCGTAAAGTGCCACCATGATTGAATTAATATCAAATGTTGCCACTTTTATTTTACAGAATACGTGTTATCTTTAGTTTTGAACGTAGCACATTGTTTCTCTCACACACAGCCAAACGTTCATGTTTTCCAGATTTCTCTAGGGAAATACAGCCCTTGTGATGAATGGATGCGCTCGGCCTTTATCTACCGCAAATAATGGCAATGAAACACATCCCCAAGCGAAACTTGAACGCGTTTGATTAATCAAAAGAGAAATTGAATATGCTCAAATCCCAAACGTGATTTCAAAAACAGGAGACGTGCAGACTTTTTTTGCGCAAAGTTTGAAAAGCAACACTGAATCAGCACTTTGTTTCGCCATCTCCGAGCGCCGGTATATAATATTTATGAGGAAAACCCATAAAGGCTTCATTTAAGAAGAAGGGCAATCAGGCAACCCACTCAAGATCTCTTCAGAGGCCATAAATCCCTGCATTAAAGAGGATCAATAGACGTTTTTTAAATGGCAGCCAATTACTGCTAGTTAATTACATACTTAACATACCCATGGCTTTTAAAGCTCATACACACATATTTGTCACTTCAAATTACCCTATCATCGCTAACTATTCTCCATTCATCGTTTCCCTCCCTTCGCTCCCACGTGACCTGGTTTTTTGATAAGCAGCATCGGTGACCTTCAGCATCTGTGCTGTAGCAGTCGCGAGGGGCCGCGGCTCAACGCTGATGAATCCATCAAGAACCCGGAGCCACGTTCAACAGCAACAAACACACACACACACAAAAATGACAGCTAGAAGGGTCGGAGAGATTCAGTTAAAACGCCTTTATGAATATAAGTGAAGTGAGATATTGCACGCATAAGCATGTGAACGCTACATGCAACATGAAAACCAGTGGAGAGATTGGCAGAGGTCTGTAATGAATATTTAAAAAATAGTGAATACAGAAGCAATGGGGCTGCATGGCATTGAAAAAAAATGCGATATGCGTTAATTTAATAACGCGGTATATGATGCACAGTACGATGCTGCTGCAAATTAAACTACAGTACGTGAAAAATATAGATGATTTCATTGGATGGACGTGCCAGGCCTGAAGTTAACTTCCGTCTAACAACATCAATTCATTTATATTCATTTATATAACTATTCTATTGTTTATAATATCTTATTGTTTTAAATTACATTAAAGCTACTCAACAGTTATAGATTCTTTGTGTAAGTTAAGTTTTGGCCACGTAACGTTTCTGTTGTTGCCACTGAAAATGTCTATATTTAAAAACTGAAAATCATACAATGTACATGTTTCACAATCTTTCAGATTATGCATTAGCTTGAAAACTGATGAAGACAACATTCAGAATTTAAGAAAATATTTAGTTATTGTAAACTAAAGCGATGCGCACTTTGCGATATGCACATTTGCAACTGCATTTTTCAAATTGTTTCTTACAAATAATTGATGAAATTGCAACAGGTTGTGGTATTGAAGCCCACCATGTGCAAGGTAGGATTCAAACGTCAGTGACCACTATTAAAAATGCTTGTTTTGTATTTTTCTAATCACAATACAACACAAAATGTATTATCACCATAACGGTTTGAAAAGACTTGATCAGATAACATAAATGTCAAAATTTCCCACTATTTTTATGGCCCTCTTTCGCTTTAATGACAGCGTGTACTCGAGCATGGACTTCACAAGTTTGTGAAAACCTGATGATCCATGTTATCTCAGTATGAACTGAGATGGTTCCAAATAGCATCTTGTGCGCCTCAATAGAAGCGCAGAAATCTGACCTTTCGTACAAAGGAGAACCAGTGGTGGTCCTTGAGAGAATTTTCCTGAGGCTGATATCTAAATCAATATTTATCTGACCAATAAAATTTTGCGGCATGTTTGATGATCATATTTTTGCTTGATAATTATGCTGCAGCTGATCTCACTGATTTCTCAAAATAACCTTGATAGTTAAGAAGTTTTTAGTATTTCCAACCCACACCTGTCCATATAATAAAACACGCAAAATATTATGAGCAAAATATCCATAAACTAAAAATAGATATAAATTAATGAAGAGTGACATGCCATTAAACATTCAACATGTAGCTTTTAATAACTATTCTATTTAATATTTTTTCTAACCTGTTTAGACTAAACTTGAAGTGCACTTTACCCTAAAGCTTATTGTTGTGAACTCTATTTATTTGTTTTGGTTTATTTAATAGGGACCATGCATATTCATGAACATTGTTGTATAAAAATACACCATGTTAATATACCAGAATTAGTAACAATAACTACTTTTCAACTCAATGATTGGCGATTTGTGTATGAAGATGCTTTAGTTCCTTGCAGTATAAAATGAGAATCTATTTATGCTAGAGGTGTGAGAGAACCTATGAGAAGGATATTACAGTAGTTTGCACTGAAAAGCCTGTGTACGTGTGCCGCCGTGCCTGCGTTTGGAGAGCTTTTATTAAGACGGCGTAAATGAAGGTGATGAGTTCTGTGTGCGCTTTAGTCACGGAAAATCACTGGAAAAGATCCACGTCTTGATGTGTAAAACCTCTCGTATAAGGGACGTTATGTGTGTGCGTACACAACTTTCACACTCAATGAAATTCACTGTGACGGTTCACATAGCGCGATAAAGCCAATCAGTATTCATATAGCAATAACCAGCCTAGGGCTACTGTACTGCAGAACTGTACACCTTTCTTTCTTTCCTTCTTCATACAAATACTATTTATGAAGGCCTAGTCTGTATATGGTTGCTGTATAAATTAGCATTTACTTCCTGCAATGCATAGTAATATTGGTAGATTAAATTGTAATTATCTTGATTAACATGAGATTCGACGAGGAGCTGGATGACATCCAACTCTAAATACATGATTTATACAAATGCACTTTGACAAACTGGATGCGCTCGGCACGCGTGCGATTGTAATTAGATTTGCATTGCTATACTGTGGCATCAGAACTCTAAATGTCTTCAGATGAGCGACATAATGAAAAGCGATCCAAACAAACGCGTTCCGCTGGCAGTGATTAAGAGTGCAAGGAGTTTTTTTCTGTCATGTGTGGGGGGCAAAGTGAAACAGATTCATCCCCTAACATTCCCCTTTACTCAGAAAGCAGGTGGGTGGTTCAAACGAAAGGGATATGTGCTTAATCTTCTGCAAACAGTCTGCCGTGCACATGACAGCAAACTTATTTCCAGACAGGTTCACAAAATGTAACGAACCTAAGAAACATTATATTACCGTGTTTTTTATTTATTTATTATTGAATATGAATTCTGGTGCGGAAATGTACCAGGAACGAATAAGCCTGCCGTTACTTTGCACGCACAGTCTGCATTGTTTTCATTACGATGATAACACAATTATGTAAATCAAGCACTGCCCACAAAATTTGTGTTGAACGCAATTTGAATTGTGCGATAGCAGGCCAGTTCTGAAGGCTCGGTTATGCACAGAGCTACAGCAAAACTAGGCAAAGGCCAACCTGTTCTCACAGGAATTCATAACTATGAATACATATGTACAAAGTGTGCGATGTGAATCATAAACGTACAATAATTTTTTTAAAAGCAATACTGAAGCCCCTCCCCTAACCTCACCTCTAAACCAGAGCCATTGAGAGAGAGAGAGTTCTGCCAACGGAAGTCCAAAACGCTGGAGCGTCACGTGATTCATGGAGCCTTCTGGTAGTTATGTTTTCTCTTTGAATGATATATTTCTTTAATTTTTTTATTCATTAAATGGGTTTCGTCTTTAAATAAAATAAAAACAAAATAAAATAAAATAAGAAAATAAAATAATAAACAAATATTTAATTCATTATTAATTATTAATAAAATAATAAATGAAATGAAATGAAATAAATGAAATAAATAAAAAATAAAATAAATAAAATAAATAATAAAATATAAATAAAATAAAATAAAATAAATAAATAAATAAAATAAAAAATAAAATAAAGAAAATAAAAAAAAAATAAAAATAAAATAAAATAAAAATGCTAAATAATAAATAATAAAAAAAATAAAATGTGCATAGCTATGACGTGCTGCTTTAAAAGCTCTGTTTTATAAGTTGTGGCGCGCCATTCGTTGTGACAACAGTTGCTTCCAGCATGGAAGTGTTCAAGTTTTAATAACCATGTACGACAGATGACAGGGACACAGTCAGGGTCTCTGATCTCATAACAGTGACCCCGTCCTCTCGTTCATTACTTGCAAACAGTGAGGTGATATCGGCCTATGTACCAATTTGCAATTCAAATGATGGATATTGACTTCAAACTGTGCCCACAGCGACCGTGAACAGTGCAATATGCCTACATGCCTCAATTCCCCAGTCCCTCCTCCACAGGGCGTCGTCCATGACTCTTAGATAGATAGAGAGAGTCAACATCTGTTTAGGTGGCAGGGCGGAAAAAGAAAGAAAGAGGCAATTTGAGGAGGTTATTCTTTTGGGGATTTGGATGCAATCAGATGAGTATCGCTTAAGCACACACACACACACAACGCACCGCTTACACTAATACAGTCATCTGATATCAGACTGTTTTAGGGAAGCGTCCAGGTGTTAGTCCTTCATCATGACGTGACGGATAAACGTGCAACACACCTTAAGGAATATAAACGGCCTTTATAATGCAGGATCTGTCCTCTGTTTGCACACCCACAATGTTTCCGCTAAATGAGCCTGAATTATGAAATATTTAAACTTTTGTTATTTTTAACAAGACTAATAACTCCTCAAGGACATTGGCGCCAAGGTGATGCGTGCAGTTAAGAGCTTTACAAATGCGCACGGAGAGAAATGTCCCTAAAGAACGCACGATGAATGTGTGCAAATGCAAGGACATCCACAGGTTTTCTAAAGGGATGTATTCTTTGCTTTCTGTTCTTTATGCAGTAGCGTGCAACTGCACAACATCATTCCTAACAAAACTCCATTTATGACAATAAAATCTCCATCCTGGAATTTTTTTTTGTTAAAAAAATAAACTATCAGTGTTGAAAACCAACTCTTTTTAAACAGTACGCTTTCCTGTAGCTCAGTGGTAAGAGCATTGCGTTAACAACGCAAGGTTGTGGGTTCGATCCCAGGGGATTGCAAATACCTATGTACAGTACAAATGTATACGATAATGCAATGTAAGTCGCTTCGGATAAAAGCGTCTGCCAAATGCGTAAATGTATGTGAAGATTTAAACAGAGATATTCTGTATGCAAAAAAAGACTTATTTTATTAAAATATACAGTAGTAACAGTCTTATTATTTGTAATTTAGTGTGCACTACAGATTCATTTTTTTATGTAATTATTTTTTAAACCGTTGCTTCATACCATGCCCTTGGTTTGGAATATGTTTTCCCCCTTAATTCTTTGCTAGACAATTCTCAGAATTCTTAAATAAATAGTTCAAACCTCGAACCAAATCTATCCCCAAATCCATTTTTTGTTAAAAAGAAGAAAAAACAAAACACACACCCACTTGGCAATGGGTGGTGAGCACACCTGAAATTGCATTGTTCTAGAGGTGACACAGGGTTGACACAAAGGCACTTTTAAATGGGCACCCTCTTCTAGCCGTTTCATCGATTAGCCCACAACATCTCAAGTTTGACTTCTAGCGTTGCAGAGTTTCATAAAAACTGACCGTGGATCGATTGATGCTATCTGCCTTTCCAACACATATAGCCGCAGAGGTTTTTTTCTGATTTTGAATAAGTATGTATTTAGGTAAAATAATAATTGTTGTTTCATTCGGTGAACAACTAACTAATATTTTTACCGAATTTTAAATAAAAATATGTTTTCGATTTGCATTTATTGCAGAAAATGAAAACTGAAGAAACAGGTGAAAATAACAGAATAGATGATCTGTGTTTTTCCAGACACTGCACAGAAAACAAGTTCATATTAAAGCAATAAGAAGCCCAAGAAGCAGTGGGTTACCGGGTATTTTATAACGGCTTAGAAGTCCGCTCAGCCAATCAGAATCAAGGACCAGAACTGACCGTTTTAAAATCTCTTTTAAGCAATACAACAGTAATATTTCTACATGTATTTAGAAAAAGTTATGTGATAATCTTGATTTTGACCATAGTTTTTATATGTCTTGTCATGCTGTCAGTCTTTCACATTGCTGTTGGATGACTTAATGTGACTCCTGAGGTTTGATTTTGTTGAAATTCAACAGACACTGGACTGGAATGACCAGAATACATCTAGAAATGCTGATTAAATTACAATTTTGAATGGTCTCTTATTTTTTTTTATGCGGCTCTATATGAAAATCACAAAACACCAAACAAGCACAGATAACATATTTACACACCAGGTGTTAAACTGTCAATGATGTAATCGAATAAGTTCTGGTCTATATCTGCTCTCTTTGAAGACTTCTTGTCCAATCAGATTTGAGGACTGGAACTCACTGTTGTTTGATAAAAAGTTTGTCGCTTAAATATTTTATAATGATTTTAAATACTTTTGATTCGGGATTTTTACCTTCGGAATCTTACAATGTATTATTTTCAGATTGCTAGAGGCATCCCTACATAAGCACCAACAAGTGCACATACACATACATACCCTGAAGCAACACACACACATGCACACACAGGTGACCGGTAAGCCTGCCCCACTGTCAATACAATTATTGCCCTCAGTTGTTTTGATGAATATTTCATTATGTGTGCATTTCTTGTTTAACCGGAGTGTTCAGAGTTGAGACTCTGAGTTCAGATGAGAGATACACAATTACAGAGAAGCAACTGCACTCTGTCCTCTCATAAACTCCATTAATGAAGGAAATAATATTTCAAATGGGAACCCCAGTGAGACATTGCTACTAAATTATTGATACATGGCTGTGTGTGTGTGCGTGTGTGTTTGTGTGTGTGCGCATGTTTCAGCATCTTCCGAGACTAACGCCGTGGTTTGAGGAGGATTGTAAACTCTCTTTCCCTCCCTCTCTCTTCAAACATTTTTGTATGCTAGCATAATTTCTATTCAGACAGCAACATAAACACTCTCCCTCATAAACACACTATTAGATTATGGAAATGAGAGCAGGGAGCATCTACCCCAGCTTAATTCCTAAAGGAAGCCTTTTTATCTGAACTAATAAATATAAAACATCACTGCATCAGGTGTTTTGTGAAGGCTATTGTGTAAATATAATGCGGTATATGGAATAATAAGCACCGAATCTAATGGGGAAACGCTAACATGCCCGACACAGAACCTCATTAATGCTCTTCAGAGGCTTTCTGTCTGATGATCAAAAGACCATCAACAAACCCACTGATGCGACACTATTACAAAAATTACTGAATGCATCTGAGGCTATGATGTACTGTCAGAAACAATTGACTGGGAGCGCAGAAACCAGTTTGAAGAAGCTGGTGTCAGCAAAGGTCAGGACATACTCATTTTGTGCAAAGTCTGTCTGAGATGATATGCAACTTTGGTAGGATGCTTGGGTGCACTGTGTTTGGTTATAATGCAAGGCCTTAAAGGGATAGTCCACCCCAAAATTCATACTTTATTCTATAGTGTTATTGTGTTCTTATAATGGAAGTCAATGGGGCAAACATTCTTTAAAATATGTCCTTCTGAAACCTTGTAACTCCATTTTTCGTCATTTAAATGTTTTGCCATAAATCATTATTATAAGTGACCCTTTATGTTTGTCACTAGGTCTTGCAAATATCTAACCAATAAAACGCATTGAAAAGTGCTTGTCAACTTTGACAACCCAGTATGCAATCATGAAAAATTTTCCGTGTTTTTTCCATTTCCTGAAAAACATACAGTACAACATACAAGGTCTCAGAAGGACAGTGACAATATTATCTTTTGTGTTCTGGAGAAAACAGGAAGCCTTACAGACTTTGAATGACACGATGGTGAGTAAATAATGATGGCAACTCCCCATTTAGAGAGAGAGACGGGGGGGAGCGAGCGAGAGGGAGGGAGAATGACAAAGAGACATGGATAGATAGACATATAGATACATACAGTAAATAAAACACTACCTGAAAAAAAAACACTTCCAAAAAAAGATCAGCTTTAACGCGTAGAAAAACCGATCCTGACAAAAACAAAACAATGTTTACCTCCATTAAAGGAACCTGAACTTTTGGCAAAATGATGGATTGAGGTTGCGTTCTGTGCCTCTGTTCGTAAGAGATGAGTTTTTTCACATTAAGCTGTTATATAACACTTTGCCATTCTTTATACATTCAAAGCACTAAAACAAGGCTACATATTCCTCAAAACTTTGCTGCAGAAAGGACATTAAATGCCAGGCTGCTATAGAAAAGAGAAACTAAATGCCGTTCTTTCGTCTAGTCTCCCACAGACACAAATGAACCCTGGACCTTCTGTCTGCACTTCCACCAATCAGAAACACTGGAGTAATTTGAGCGGCTCGGTCTTCACAGGAAACCAGGCCAGTGTGAGAGTGAAAGTCACATGAATTATGCAGCAGGGACACCTGTGTGTGCGTCTGCCGCTGGAAGAGCCCGGAATGAGAGAGATTTTACATTATGTCTGGACCAGTCTGTCAGGACGAGATTTTATTCGCCATCCTTTTCCACCTGAATTAAGATAGGCGAGCGGCGTTAAGTTCCAACAACTTTGCGACGTGTGTGCGCATTTGTTCATGCGTTTCTTTACAGGTTAGGTCAAAATAATCGTACTGCCGTTTTCTTTCCTTTTTCCTCTTGCTACAGATGCTACTGATCGATACAGCGCACCCTCTCAGGATGAACCAAACGCAATTACTCGGAAACGACACGCTGTCACACACAAACGTGAGAATTTCCACAAGTAAATGATTAAATAACAGATGTGTCTTGGTCCCTTTAACCACCATCATAATCAAGACTTTCCAAAGTGCGTGCGCAAAACGTCACGCTACGCATGATTGTGCCAATAAAATAAACTAAATGCTGTAGCTAATGGTTTTGTTTAGACTTGACGGATTTAACAAATGACTCGTATGCTGAAAGAAATGCCATCATTACTTTCACATTTGCATTTGGACAATCTGGGCATTTGCAATGAAGTTCAACACATGAACGCTTTTTCAACGCTTTGTATTGTGTTTTTAATTACCACGGCTTTGTTTATGCACCTCTGCCGCATTAGTTTTTTCTATATAGTTTGTTTTTCCTTTCATAAAAAATAATGAGGAGGACTAAATCTCGTTTTACATCAGATTACAAGACTGGGGGAGATGTGCATCAAAGAGACTTCCAATGACCTTCAAAGTGACTAAATCAAGGGAGAAAAATCAAAGCCATGCTAATACGCCATACAGTAGAGCAGCAAACGGTCTTCTGCGCCAGTTTGCTTTTGGAAAGTACATAATGAACCGTAATTCTCCGAGCGAAGATGTGAAATAACGCTTAGAAGAATAAACAACATCACAGGCAATGAGCCACCAGAAACAGGTTGTTGCCTCTAAATGTTCTCTTGTTATTATCAGGTGCCATGTGGGAGATCTGCATGTGTGTGCGTGCGCGTTGAAAGCGAGCAAAAGAGTTCAAGTCAAAGACGTCTATTATCCACAAAAGCGGTAGACTTCGGCTGTGAAGTTGAACAAAATATGCATTTCAAAACCCCCCCATTGTTTCTAGCTCCGGTTGTGCCTCTCCCAAACCGATTCTCAGGGTACGGATGTAAACCATTATTAATTAGCAGGACCGGCTGCAACTTCAGCTGGTCTTGGTCTGTTTCTCGTCTTAATGTGGAGCTTTTCCCTTTCCAAATCCTTAGAGATGAACTAGCGCTGCTTGCACAAACAATGATTAATATGTGGTGTCAAAGCTCCTTAGATTTCATCAATAAATTGTCATTGAGATTAATACGGAGAGGCGTGAAGCATGATGCATTCCAAATAGAGTTCTCGGCCTCAACAGCCACCTACTGTAAACATGCAGCCCGAGATCTGGATCATTCTCAAAATCAAAGAGCAGTCGTATCATATCTCTGCCCGGCGTACATTTACAAGAATGATGCAGTGGATTGAGACTAGGCGTTTAAAGTATAAATACTGACACTTCCAAAAAGACACCCGAGGGAAAGCGACAGATGCACTGTAATGCTCGCGGGCGGTACTTTCCGCCAATGAACGGGTTATTTTGGATTGTGACATGCCAAGAAACGATCCTTAAATACACTGGGTTTCATAATCGAAGGGGAATGATTCAGAAACGCAAACTCACTGTGTTGATATTCTGAACATCAATCACAGATTTGGATTAGTCTAAATCTCTCAGATGGCTCGCGTTCATTTCAAACCCACTATCACCTTCTCTCCACCTCTCCGAAGAGGAGAACTGGCAGTTTGATAACTGAATGACAAATGTTGGAGAAACAGTCCGAACTATGATCACATTTATAATCCTTCTAGGCCTGTCAGGCAGAGTGGAAAAGTGCCAGAGAAAATGAAAATCCTGCACCACCGCATAAATAATATTGTTTTATTAAGACGTTATTTGGTCTAACTTATTACTTTGTTTGGAGAGCTACTCTGTAATATCACGGTTTAAATGAGTCCACCCATCTGTACAAACTGTATTTTAAATAGTCTTAGATAAAAAATGATATATAATATAATATAATAATTTCTTTTTTTATTTAAACCAAAACGCAAATGAGCAACAAACCCACCAAAACACTTTCCCAAATACCCATTCACGATTCTACTGATCCATAAGGCCACACGCAATGTCTATACGTCTATTTAGAGGTTGAATCTAATGTTTAATAAACTTTAATATGCTGTAGCTTATGAAAATCCCCCAGAAAAGCCAAAGACCAAGGCCAGAAAAAAATAATTGTTTTCCATAATTGGCCAGTAGTAGATTTGCTTTGAAGGATGTGAAAGTCAGCCAACGATGATTGCTCCAATCACAATGGCTAATCATTTGTGTACCGAGACTGTAGTGCCAAGATGCACTCCATACTAAAAGCCTAATTAAACAGGAGTTGTAACTATAAGTTTGCACTTTAAAATACTTGAGAGATTATGAAATGCCCAAGAGATTAAATAGAAAACTGTTTTACCATTTGCTGAGGTGCCTTCTATAAAGAAATACGTACACAATTATTTCTTTGTAAAGGTATGTAGATATTAAGAGTATATTTGCAAAAACAGAAAACCAATTTATTGTGTTTTATCGTGTAATGTTTTTTATTTTATTTTTTATTATTACTCCAAAACAACCCAACTGCAGTTAATATTTATTTTCAATTGCAATTTATATGAAAGCAATAGTTCACCTTCAAAATGAGAAATGATGTCATAATTTACTCACCTTGTGTCATTTTAAACCCGTGTCATTTTCTTTCTCCTGCAAAACCCAAAAGAGGATATTTTGGAAAACCTTGGTAACTAAAAACCGTTGGTCCCCATTGACGGACACAAAACCAATGTAAGTCAATGGTGACCAACGCTTTTCCATTACGGTTTCTTCTTTTGTGTTCTGCAGATGAAAGAAACTTCTACAGGGCTTGTAAATAATGACAAAAACATGTTTTTGCAAATGAACTCTTCAGTTCATAAAACTGTTCATGTCAAAAATTGACACTTTTTCTTTAGAAGTGACGTTTTAGCCCCGTTGTGACCTATAAAATGAAATATTGCACCAAACAATGTCATACATGACAGACATCTTGACCACCCACTCATTAAAGGAATATGCCAGCACGGCGAGCTAAACGCCTTCCTTTCCTCTACGTATTTCAAATCTGAGCCATGTTAGTTCTAATATGTTAGATCACATTTTACATAATTCCCCCTTATGACCCGTATTAAACATGCCCCAGCTGTATATATTTCATGAAAATTCATGTCCATAGGAGGTTTGTGAAATCATTCATTACCCAGTTTTATACCATTAAATCTTTGTATTACTGAGCTATACATCATTAACAGTAATGGCTTCCACTGGGTGCATGTCATTCGCATTGAAGAAAAAAAGAAAGTGTCAATGGCATTGACGATTATACATATGACAAAAGCTATTCACTTTCCTTCCAATAATCCTGTAGTTTGGGTGGTTTTAAAACATGACCATGTTGTGTAACAGTGCATTTACAAAAAAAAGAATGGGAATAAAGGCTCATCTGTTGATGATCAACGGTTAGCATGATTTGAAAAAAGCGAGTAAACAAACTAGGCTGAAACAGACTCTTTTGAACTACAAGGTGAGACGACCATTCCTAGCAGCCATCTTGAGCGTTACAGTTTCTCCCATTAATATTTCTCTTAGCGTCCTATTTTATCCTATACCGTCTCTGGTGAGATTCAAACGCACAACACTGTAAAAGCTCCCGGCACTAATTTAGAGGATAATATCCGTCGCTCTCGTTTCCGTGGCGTTCCCAAGAGCATGACCGAGCTGAACTTAAAGAGAGAGAAAGAGCTAAGCAGAAATGAGGAGACAGTAAGGATGTGTAATCCTGCAGGATACAGGCTTTAGCCCCCCGAACGCTCTGTCATCTCTGCTAATGAAACCCTCTTCCTAGATCTCCCACCGCTGAATGACCTACGAGAGGAAACGTTAGCAAATCGAGTTTAAAACCACTTTCTTTTTTTCCTCCTCTGTTTTGGCACCTTTTCGTTGTTGCCCATCAGCAGAAATGAGGCAGAAAATAATAGCTCTTCCTCCTCTGTTTCCAGCGTGACCCTCTCGACGCAGACGACTGCCACCGTTCACAGGCCAGTTCATTTCGCTGCCCTCTTTCCTAAAAGACATTTACCCGTCTACATGACTGTGAGGCAGAATTTCTCACCGTGTCAACAAGACAAAGGGGAAAGCAGACAAAGTGCTTAAAATCCGTCAGCGGGTAAGCTGGAGACTTCAGGTGCTTTTATACTTTTACAGACACTTTAATCCAAAGAAATATAGAGTGCTTTGAAGGAACTGTATTTACAGCCGCTGTAAAAAACGTTCCAACTTTACATTTCAAGTCAGCATTTCTAAAGGTATTGTGGGCATTCCAGTCCAGTGTCTGTTGAATTTCAACAAAATCAAATTGTTGTGTTGCTTAAAAGTGAATATGAACTTTTTATCTTTGCAGTATTTGAGGTCTGAAAAAACACAGAGCATCTTTTCTGTTATTTTCACCTGTTTCTCCTTTTTTCATTTTCTGTAAATAAATGCAAATAGAAAAAAAAGTATTTGAAATTTGGGAGAAACATTGTTAGTAGTTTACAGAATGAAACAAAAGTTATCCTTTCACCTAAACACATGCCTATAGTTAATTCAGAAAAACTAAAAATGGTCTTTGAGCTGGTCTCTTATTTTTTTCCACGGCTGTATATTTATCAAGTCATGTGTTCCCTGAATTGAACCCCTTATTTTACGTTGCCAACATCATGCACTGACAGTTACAGGAGTCTAGATTTTTGTCCACAAAACTTGGAGAGACTAGAGAACGTACAATATCAATGTATCGATAGTCAAAAGATCCTTCATTAAGAATCCTTACCAGTGCATAGAAGACATGTATAAAGCCGCAGTTTTGCTCAGACACTATCCCATATCAAGATTCTCATTTATCAATAAATGTCTTACAAACTGTCAAAGAAATACATTTTTAATTCATTTATAAATGAAATCCAGATGGGACTAACACAAGCAAAGTCATTTGTAATCTACGGCTAAATTTAATTATCATCAAACTTCAACAGTATAAAATATATATGAGATATCAAATGAGGTAAATGTGTTACCTGTATTAATAAATAAACGTTTTACAGTGATAATTCACCCAAAAATGAATATTCTGTCATCATTTACTCACCTTCGACAATAGTAGGACAAATTACTTTATCACACAAATGAACACAAATGAAGACATTTTGAAGAACGTAGGACAGCGAACAGTCTGGGGCACTTTTGACTACCATTTGTTTTTTTTCCTACTATGGTAGTCAATGGGTGTTGAGATTTGTCTGGTTATAAGCATCTCTACAAATATCTTTCTCTGTCTTAATCAGAACAAAGACATTTATACACATTTGGAACAGACTTTCCATTTTTGGGTGAAGAATCACTTTAAATACAATAAACTACAAAAAAGTACAAAAAATGATTTCTTTAAGTGTTTCATCCTCATTTTTGAGCATATTTTATTACAAACATTAATGAAACCATGTTGGAAAGATACAATATTAACATCAAATCTCTCCTCAGCTGTCGCAGCCCTTTTAAAACACTTTTGCATGCTCCTTTTCTATTCTAAGAGCAAGAAACTGGCTATGACTCAGAAATGGAAAAATGTTGAGAACATCGACATTAGATAATGTGGTGATATTCTGCATGACTCAACTATGACTCAAGGCTTCTGAAAAATCACTTATCGGAGAGTTTAAACTTTCCCATCACCTTAGTTTGCTACAATACCTATCATAACCACAGACACAGATGCTTGTGCAATGCCCTACCCATCTGATTTATCTTTTCACAAGTTTAGAAATGAAGACTGTGCATGATAATGAATGTTAGTGCTGTATAAATTATAATTACTGTCTGGAAACAGGAAACAAACGCTCCTGGCAGCCAACACATAACAGTGTTGATCAAAGCATTAAGGTCGTTCAAAATGAATTGCGTCCAAACCTCTAGTTTTTAGGCCGAGTGGAATCCAACTCAGAAGGAGTGACTTTGGATGTTGTGACAAAATTGGATTGTTGTACTGTTAATTCTGTCAGAGCGAGAAAGCAATATGTGCTCCATTTCAATGGGTAATTTATATGCATGTCATCCAAATCTTTTTTTCCCGGCGTGATAAGACATGACTACAAAAAGAAATAGAAGAAAGTCAGCAATGTTTCCTTAAGCTTAAAATGAGTTGGTGCAGACGTACAGTTTTTGTTTAGCAAGCAAAAAAAACCTGTGGTTCAAATACAGACAAATAAACCAAATCAAATCTCCATCTAAATTTGTGAATATTGCCAAAGGATATGACAGTGAGCAGTGACATCACATGTGATCTGCTGAAGGGGCGACTCGGTTAGACTGACCACATCTATTTTTGGGGGAGATTGCGTTCAACATCCACTTTGCCTAAATAGTCATGTCACTTCCATCCACGCGGAAAGATTCTCCGATTCATTATCTCTGAAAACCGCTGAATAAGTTCACCTTTGCCAGCGCGATGCTGACCCCCGGATTGATTGCTTGGAGATTATCCAGAGTTCAACAGAAAACAATTCATTAACTTCCCATAATAAACTTAATTGGACATTTTCACAACCTAAATGGCAAAGGAATAAAACTGCATGGAAATTGATTCATTACGGATGAGGCCCTTGATTTATAATTTGATGATTTCAATTAACTCGGCTGATGAAGAGAACCTGCTCGGAAGATGCAGCTTGTATGCAGGTGTTCCTGTCCGACCGGAGGTCTAAGCTAACAAACTACTCTACAAAGAAATGAGCTTATTCACTCCACAGTGCACGAGGTCTGATTATACAGTGAATAGTAAGTGTAAATAAGGCTGTTCGCTGGTTAGCAACGTTAAATGCAACAGCTGTAAACACACCGTATACCTTCAGCAATATCATATTTCATAATGTATTTGAGTATGTAAGCGAACTGTTCTGTATATTAATTAACAGGCTCTCATGGCTGATAGGAATCTATGGCAGCTGTGTAGTCAACAAGATGAAGCTGCATGTAAAGTGATTCATTATAGAGCCGCGTCTTAATTAATGCATTTGACATTCAAATCCAGTATTTTGATTTGGAGATCTCAAACACCATCGCTGCGATGGAAATCTCTCATTAGCCTGCTCAAATAACACATTTCCACACTCAACATTCAGTCACTTTAAATGTGAAGCCACGTCTTCACATACTGCAGCTCTGACCGAAACCGACAGTCCATAAAGGCATGGCTGTAACATTACCTTTTTTTACACGTAGCACTGGTGCAACAGAGGTTTAAAGTTTTGTAGCACAGGCCAAACGGTTGTAGCACAAGTATAAAACGTCTGTTATATTAGAAAAAAATATACACATAAAAAATATTTATGTTTAGTCACATAAATAGGCAGGTAACTGACAGTTGGGTAAATAATATAATTTTCCCATGTTCTTTTTTCTGTTTGAATTTTTCTGAGTTCTGTATTTTCTTTTCTTTTCTTTTCTTTTACTTTACAATAATTATATATTTGTCCACATAGTGTAGTATACTATTATATTATTGACCATGGTAAACTGCAGTAAATTCCTCCGTTTGCAGATACAATAGTGTTTTATAACCTTATAGTAAATATTCGTTTAGTAAATATAAAATAATAAGTTAAAACATATAATTTAGCGTTTATATAGTTATAATTTAGTGGATACAAAGTTGATCAATTTACTACTAGAATGCTTCAATTTACTATAGTAAATGTTATAATACAATACAGTGTTTTTAATCTAGATGTTCAAGTTAACCAGACTTTTATTTTGACGGGTCATCGCAAAGAGTGTTTGGTTGACGACAGCTTTTCTCTAAGAGTGGAATGCTTATGAAATAAACTCGCAGAGCAGCTCTGGTGATGGAGTTTGTGTGTTTATGTCCTCATACAGCGAGACGCAGACAAATGCAAGAGCGCCACACGTGTGAAGTAATACGTTAAGCTGTGCAGCTCATTCACATTCACGCAAAACAAGCAGATGACATACTTAACAAGCGGAATCGTGCCTCCGCTCCCTGTTTCCACATCGCGGAAATCACAGGGCTCTGAATATGATGAAAAACAAGTTGTAAACGCAAAAACAACTAAAATAGCGGTGCACCATTGATTTACATCACACAAACAAACCCCGCGACAAACACACCTCACACAAACAAGCGGCTCTGCCTAAATCACATGCAAAACTGTATCGCACGCTTGCTATACAGGTAAATTTATTCCGAATGTTTCGTAGCATGAGCAACATATATGTCAGGAAAACTGAATATATAATCATATGACAACTCCTACATTATTTGATTAAATTAGGTTAAGAAATACATCATTAGAAAGGACTGAATCGAGCAATATAATAGATTACGCCAACAAGAATCAGGTGTTAAATCAGGTCAAAGCATCGAGATACAAGCTTTGGGATGAAATGACCGGCATTTCTGACCCACGTAAATTTCTTGAAAAAAATTCAAAGCACTTGTCATCAATTCAGTCATCTTTCCATTAAGAAACGTATAGACGATTATTAAAAGTCAGTATTGCTAATGTATATCCTATGAAAAAACTATAATAACACCATGTATTTTGTAATGTTATGTCTTCTATATATCTAATAGTTTTTTTTATTTCTATACTTTTTATTCAATTTTATTACTGCTGTTTTCTTACAGCATGTCTGCTGGTTGTACGCACATGTAATTATTCTAAAGCTACTTTGCAATACCCAGCTAAAGTCATTATGTAGTGATTTTCTTATTTCTACATGAAATCGTCCTCCATGGTGTGAAGAAAATTCTGTGAAAATATAATCTTGATATTTAATATTGACTGAGGATGGCCATGTCAAAATCATAGTGAAAGTAATGTTTGGGTTAGGGAAATCATACTTTGATGGTCATTATGTCCAGATAGGATTGAGACTAGTTTTCACAAATATTTTTTTCACAAATAGAGAAATTTTAAAGAGCCATTTGGCAACTTCTCAGGTGTGTTATGGTTTTTCGGTTGTCATTTAGATCTTGACGGACAAGGTCACCATGAAATGTTCTTAAAGGGACAGTTCACCCAAAAATGAAAATTCTGTCATCCTTTACTCCCATCAGATTGTTAGTAACCTCTGTAAATGTATTTGTTCTGCTAAACACAAAAGGAAGATATTTGGAAGGATGTCAGTAACCAAACAGATCTCATCCCCCATCGACTCCCATAGTTTTATTTTCTCGACAATTGTAGTAAATGGGGGATGAGATCTGTTTGGTTGCTGACCGGCGTTTCCCATACAATGCATTTACTTGGGCGGTCCGCCCAGGTATATTAATATATATTTGGTGTCACATTTTGTAAATTTTTTTATCCGTAACAGTGACTGTATGCTCTGTGTAGTGTATTTAACTGTCACTTGCATTTAAAGTCAAAGAAGCGATCGTAATACAAAAATATATTGTCGAGAAAGGGCAAACAGCATATAGCTGCTCTTTAATGTAGATGTACTGTATTGTGATTTTGTCCGATGATGCTGCGTTTATAAATCAGGGCCCGTATTCTCAAAGCTTCTAAGAATCCTCTAAGAAAGCTCTTAATTTAGCTTGAAAACTTGTACGTTGGAGTCTTAGCTTAAAAACGGATCAGGACCAATCTGAGAGCAACTTTGGGCAAGGAAATACTTTTATCTTAGTGAGGAGGTGCGGCTGACCCCGTGTATGACACTGTCTTTTAAAGACTGTGATTGGTTGGTTGGCCAAGAAGGAAAATAGAACGCTTTTAAGTATAGGGTCATTAGTTGAAATTACACATGTATTTTTTTCCTGTTTTACCCTAAGCATTCACATATATACTTTAACAGCATGATAAATACAAAATAATTATAATGTCAATGTATTAAATAGAAAATGAACAGTGACACAATTAGTTTCTGTAAGTGCTATAATTTTTTGTGTGATCACTATAGAAGGTTGTGACAGAGCCGAATCATCTCTGCTGCATAGCTTCATTTCTGCAGTTGCTAAATATGTTAACGTAGTGATTTATTTTATTTCTGGCACTATGGCATTTCTGCGCTGTCTTGGAGATGTTAGCGTGACTCTAATAGGATCGGTCACAAACATAACCCTGCACGATCTAATGTGTTGTGTCTTATAAACTCACTGTCATTCAATTCAATGTCATTTTATTTTATAGTGCTTTTACAATTTGCATTGCATTAAGCAATAAGCAGCTATACAAGAAAACCAAAACCAAGATAAACAAAAGTTGAACACACACAAAAAAACTATAAAAATAATAAGATAAACCTTAAAAGTAATGTGAAATTGTCATGCATTGCAACACATTTCTTCTCACTTTTCGTGTTGCTGCTAAAGAAACTCTAAAGCCTCTTAAAAGTCCTCCTCGCAATTCCAAAAATCTTGGACCTTAAGAACTCCTTTAAGGGGTTAAGATGCTTTATGAATTACTTTTTACGTTACAAGGACTAGTTTCTGTTATTTTAAGGGGGAAAGAATTTTCTTAGAACTTTGTCACCAGGAGCAAATCTTTGCGCTAAGATTTTCGCAGCAGTTAAAGTGACTGCTGGTGGCATTCAGTTGTAAAACACAGTATAATTTGACATATCAGAGAGTAGAAGAAAAACAGATATCAAGTGCTAACACTAACAAGACACAAACACGACATGATGACGTCACAAATAAGCTAATTCGTTCGGTCAAAATCCTGTGGGAAACACTGCATCCAAATATGTTCCTTTGTGTTTAGCAGAACAAAGAAATGTATACAGGTTTTGGTCAACATCAAAATGCCATACCTTCACATTCTTTGAAAACTGGCATTGTCCATTTGATCAGAGCTAATATATCAAAGCAAAGTAGATCTGTGGAGTCGTGTATCATGAGCATGTCTCTATAGCATTTACCCATCATCCTTGTTTGTCTCCAGAAACAGCCTTGAGTGTTAGCAGACATGATACATGGCTCCCCAGACTCCTCTCACAGAGGCCACGCAGTAGTACTACAAACAGTCATTTGTGAGCAGGAGAAAGACAAGAATGAGTAAGTGTTTATCGGTGCAGGTGATTGATGAACGCATGGAACACATATGGACAAATGAGGGAGAGAAATAGATGTCAATGACTTTAAACTCCTTTCTCTCCCATTGTTTCCCTTGATCTTCTTCTTCAAGCTATGCCAAATCTCAATTGTATCTTTCACTGTCCCAGACTGACATATCTGACATATGTTTTCTCTTCTACTGCCAAGATTGAAACATTGTAGACCCAAAAGAGCAGATATTCAGGACAGAGAGAAAAAAATTTTTCCGATAGAAAATCTATTCTGTCCAGCTTTATTGCACTTTAAAAGCTGTGAAAGCTTACTGTCTTATTTATTTCTGTTCAACTAGAGATACAGTGGCACATTGGCTCTCAGTTTCAATCGTGTAATGAAATCGAAATGATTACCAAAACCGTCTTTTTTGGGTTTCCTTTTCCGTGTGGCAACATGAATGATTTATATGTGCAAGCACATCTGTAAAAATGACCTGGCAAAATGAACTGCATCACAGACCATCTGGAGTCATTGAACCAACCCCTGACAGACACATCACCACAGAAGCCGGGTTTATCCTAGGCCCAAGCCGGCATATTAATCCTCTGGAATTGATGCACATGCAAAAAGCATACGTGTATGCAAGCATGTAATATCCCAAAAAAATGCTTTGCGAAAATGGGTTGGGTTTGCTTTATTGGAATTGATGAGGTTATAACATTGTCCCAAAGGTGACACGGAGGGGAAGAGCGGAAATCGGCTTGTGCAGTTTACAAATCAAAAGCTTACCATCATGAAAAGTTTTAATGAACCACATAGTTGAGTTGTCCTGAATAAAGGTATCTATACAGTGGTCTGTTTAGGGCAGTGAAGTCAAATGCAGTACAACACCAACAGGGCACGAAAAGGACTCAGACTTGAGTCATTTCTTAAAAGCAGTCTGATGCGTTATCCCATCTTCAAGTCTTATAACATCATGCTCATTTCAAGGTCATTCAAGCTACGCATTAGTGTTGTTTTGATCGTGGCACTCTAGCGGCGGTTTACAAACTTAGACTTTGGATAATTCTGCATTGATTGTGATAAAAAATGAAATGGCAAAATGGAACTGATATTAAAAACTTTGTCTTAGAAATCAATATAGATCTAAACAATGGTTTAAATCATTTTAAAAGTGTTTTATTATGTTGTATAGAAAAATATGCTCTTCATATTGATGATTTGAAAAATGACATCAAATGTGGGTTACGCCGTGTTCATTGAATTGGGCTTTATTTGATTTTTTACAGAATAATGCGCAGTCTTTTTTTTAGGTGAACGGCAGTAATAGGTTAACCAGTTTAGTCCTGAATATGAATCTTTGTTTAAACGTTAGACCATGTTGCTAATTTTGCTGGTACTTTTTATTCAGCGTTTATGTAACTTATGGGACCTTTCTTTCCTTTTCAACATTAAATGGTATTAAACCAGAGAAACGAGGCATATAAATTGGCATGTGGCCGCTGAAAGATGTATTGACGATACAAGGGACGGGAAGTAATGTAAGAGTCGTGATTGACCATGTGAAAGACCACGAAACTGGCCTTGAAGAGAACGCAAACCTAAATAAGAGTCACGTGAATAGGGGCTCCCAAAGGAAAAATAGTAACAAACAAGGTATCGTGTTCCCGCATATGATATACAAAAACAGAGATGGAGGTGCAAAACCAGAGAACCTGAAAAAAATCTGGTGCCCACAAAGAAAATGTTTGAATTTAAGCACCTTGACCAACGCATGCTCCGAAACTTGTTGTACAGACAAAACAAAAAGGAAATCAAGAAAGAAAAAAAGGAAAAAAAAGTAGGCAGAATGAAAAAGGAGTAAGAGACCAAAGGTCTCGCAAAAAATGATAAAGCGGCGACAGAAAAGTAAAGGGAAAACTGTTATTCACCTTTTCCCTCCAAACTTAAAACTTTTCTTCAACGGTATACTCTTACAAAACTAAACTGATGCATTTAACCTAAAGAGTGATGAGTCAAGACGAACTGTTCTCTTTCTCTCTTGGTTGACCCATTTGTCTCTCTCAGGGTCGGAAAGAGGAACTCCAAGAATACCAAGCAAAACTAACTGTTCTTTCCAGAACGGGTGTGCACACACCAACTAACCTCGAACTGACCTGGCTTAAAAAAGAAAAGCATACGGGAAAAGTTGTTACTGATACGCTCGGAACTAAGCCGAAGTGAGCTGAAAGTTGAGAAAAATAATGAGACCACATGACAGAGTGATAACTAAATCATACATTATTATACATTGATGCAAGTACTTCTAACTCATAAAATTAAATAGATTCTTGTGAAATCCATCACCGTGAAAAAACTCAAGCATGAATGTACAATACACTCGGTCGCACACACATACAGTACATGGAAAAATCTCCCCATACTTTGTGATTAGCTGTGATTAGAGAGTGTTTTGGTCTCGGCGGCAGGCTGAGTAAATGGGCGAGTGAGACCTCCTGCAGATCTTTAGAGTTATAATCACCCATCAGCAGGATTCTGGGAAAAAGGAGGGTAGGAATACAAGGCTGTTCTGTGTTCTCACAAACTGCTTCAGAGTTATTTATTGCTGAATGCACTGGCAGCCATGAGATTCGAGCACACTGGGCAATGCGTACACGAAATTTCCACCGGGACTTGCGTTTTTAGGTTTTAAGGGCCCTTGGACTATTTTTTATTTACTTTGTGGGGAGATAAGAGTATACTGTATGTCATATTAATTGACTTTTCTATTTCAATGACCTTTAATGACCCTGTCTATGGTATTTAACATTATCAGTGTATGTACAGGTCATTTTTTCCTCTAGCGAAAAATGTTGATGTCCCCAAAGACCAAATTTTGTCATGCTTTTTAAATGGTTTATAAACATCCCTCAGTAGCACCCACTGCACAAAATGTCTTTATGTTGGCCCACATGCTGTACAAAATTCAGGTAGTCACAGGAGATCTTGTGCTGCACTTACAAGGTTCAAAATAATGTAAGACGCTAAATCGGAAGGATGCTGCTCATGCAGGCAGTAGACAGCAAGGCAGTTCACTAGGTTTTGTAACAGAGCCCTACGTCAGAGTTTTTCATCTTGACCATCCACCTGCCAGCAGCTTCGCAATAGTTAGTTATAAAAGCAAGGACACTGTTTGACCTTATCCACTGTTCTTTCCATCAGCCACGTCGTGCCACATTACTGATCTACAAACACAAGATTTATGTTTGAAAAAATGACAGGAAAACACTGTTCTGGTGTCTCCCATTATGAGTGAAGAACTCCAGTGGGAGAGTTTATGACTGCTCTTCATCGATCAGTGTCATAGAATGGAAAGCACTTAGAGGAACGGAGTGCATGATGAGGGCGGACATGTTCTGCACCAATCTGCAGGGAACTGGCCTACTAAAACACAGGAAGTCATTTTGTAGCTGGGTGTGAAAGGTGGTTTGTTTGGGTTTTTGCACTTTTGATATGATGAAGGTATACTGGAGAATAAGAGTGTTAAAGGTTACGGTAACGGTGCCATATTCACATTTGGTATTCATCATTTGAAAAACTCTTCTTTAAGCCCTCACATTATGTTAAACATCTCTCCATTCAAATATCTTATTTCCACCCTTCTCTATAGCTGTAATCCAACATTCGGTATCGGTAAATGTTATGATTAAAATGAAAATATCATCTAAAAAATGTCACCACTACCGAATGATTGTTATCAGTAGTTTTTGTTCTCTAATGACTATCCATTTGCATGGATCATCGCTCTTATAATAATCAACCCTAATACAGTAAGGTTATGCAGTTGACATCCAGTAATACAGCACATAAGATTGTATTCAGATAAATGAAGATGTCTTTAACAATGACACCCATTTATTTTCGCATAAAACACCCTGCCCCATACTCTCAACACATGTACACACAGGATCAGATCGCTTCGGAAAGGTCATCAACATTGTTATTGCACTGGGTGCACTCAGGGCTAAAACAATTATTTAAATAATATAGGATGACACAGAAATAGATCGAAACACTAGACAGTAGAGAATAGCAGAACAGTGCGACAGGACACTGGATGACAATTAATAAAACGTTTGCATGAAAGGGAGAATCACAGATTAATGGTCAAAGGTAAACCTCACCAATGAATTCTCCCAAAAGCCTAAGCGACATCCAAAATCCACCGCAAACAACATCCAAAATGCAGAGACGTGCTACAACGGAACCAATTATGAACATCAAACATTATATTAAGGGACTTTCCCATCAGTCATAATTCATCCAGGCCAGAGCAGATGGCCCTTTAATCATAGCAGACACTGGCAAATGCTAGACACAAGGGTTTCAGCACCATGGACAGCAGCCAGTTGTTTGTTAAGCAGTTCAGCACCATGGACAGCGACCAAGACGTCCCACTCATATTTTTTGGCAGATCTGCAAAGCAAACCACTCCAGATAAAATCACCTTTTTCTACCTCTATTTCCTCTCTCACCCCGTCTGTCCATTTTTCTTTCTCTCTTTTAGCTTTGTCTCTCTCTTTCCCTACCATTTCCTCCCAGGATCGGTCCCAAACCACTCTCTCCGTTCCTCTGCAGGCTGCGAACAGTAGTGTCATGGATGAGATCTTTTCCAGGTAATTGAGTCCTCTAGCTCACACCACTAATTTGTGAAGCTCAAGTCTCCCCAGCAGTTACCCAAGAGACAAAAATGGGAAGAACAAGAGAAAGCGAGAAGGAGAAAATAACTGGACTGACTACAATATGTTAATTGGTTTCCTGTAATTGACAGTCTTTGGAAAGGTCATTGTGCCTTTCAGAGGACGGCAAGAAGCATTTTACTCCACGGGAAGTGAAAGGGGACTGTTGCTAAAACCCGTCAGTGAGTGTCACATTCGCACGCAGTAACGATCAATTACTGTTGTTTTTCCGCATAAGAAAGCACAGCAATGACTCACCAAGTTGACGCTTATGTTTCGGAATAAATAAGTAAGAGTTCAAAGCGAGAGATAAGCCGTGAGCAGTCCTGCCACTCAAACTACAACTGTTTTTCCTTTTTTATAAACAACCACACATCACCTCGAGTCAAATCTTCTAAAAACAGTGCCATCTGAATGCACATCGATTGATCATTCTGGTGGCTCAACCTGTAACGCAACAGAAACTCTACTCTTATGCTCCTCATGTAAACCTCCTGTTTTTATTTGTCAATTTTTTCCCCAAATACTGTGCATGCAGATTAAGTGCCTTGGTGCCTATTCTATACACAGATGTCCCCTTCTGCAGTGGTATGAAGGGGGTCCAAGCAGCTTGGCCAAATCTCTTCTTGTCTGCAAGGATATAATGTGAATAAAATGGATCTGTGGCTTGATGGTATACTCCAACATGTGGTGCTCATATGAAAAACAAGCAATAATATGAAAACAACCATAAAAGCAATAATTGAAAAGAAACCATAAATGATACCAGAAGTAATCACTTGTAGATTCTCTGCTTTCTGTACGAACAACACACAATCTTAACCTTTCCTACTGTAACTATAAACCGACAGATTCCTATGATCTGTTAGGATGTTAGGATGTTGCTGTTTAATGTTCCCTTTCTCTCCACCTTCTATTAAAAACCAAACAAGAATCTTTTCAGTCCAATAACAGGGCTGTGAAGTGCATTATGGGTACGTGGTTACAGCGTCATTTCAGTGCTTTGTCGCAGTGACACTCCAGCAGAAGCTCATTGCATCAGTCAGAGCTGAGATAATGAAGTCTGAAGCAAGAAGAGATTCGCAGCAATCAAAGAATGTAACCTGTGCAACTGTTCCAGCTAACAGCTGACATTTCTGCAGTACTTTTAGTTTCTTTTTGGAAGCCAAAAACTCTACAGTTTTCATGTAGTAATGTACGAATGTAGTGTCATCTCTCCCACTCCTTATGTCAATTTTTTTACCCTGCAGACAGAATATTAAATGTAACAAGAATTGCCTTAGGCCCAATGCCATTTCTACCCCTTACTCTTTTGGTTGGAGGGGTAGGGGTAAGGGCCATGTAGCCCTTCAAATGAAGATTTTTCGAGTCCTCAATTCAAACTAAAGGGTATGAAATTTTCCAACATGGGTGCCCATGCGAGTATCATGTAGGCCTTTACTTTGGCTTTAAATCATCTTGTTTAAGTACATTTTAATGTTGTGTTCAGCTTCTTGTCTTGAATACTTGAAACGTTTACAAAAATCTGCCAATCTGTTTCAAGGGCAAAGAGGTAGGCGAAGGGGTATAAAATAGAATTGGGATTGGGCCTGATTTTGAGCATAAACTACACTTCATCACAAACTAAAAACATGAAACATGAGAGTGTCTGCTGGGGCCAAACCAAGCATTTTGTTCATTTTAAAATCTACCTTTATTGCAAATCTGAGCACAGTTGGAGACACTGTTAAATTTCTGCCTTTTTCTCATGAGAAATATCTCAGAAACAATAGGCTTTTTTGAATCTCATTTCCAGAGGTGGACAGTAACGAAGTAAATTCACCAGAGTACTGTACTTAAGTACACTTTTTGAGTATCTGTACTTTACTTGAGTATTATTTTTTCTGAGAATTTGTGACTTTACCTTCACTACATTTGAAAGACAAATATCATACTTTTTACTCCACTAGATTTATAAAAAGGTCCAAAAGTAGAAAGTCGTGTTTTATGTAGCGGGTTTTTCTGTGCCCAATTTTTCTGGCTTGCGATCGGCCAGGACCTTTCACTGTTGACAATTATATCATTTTTTTTCAGGCCATCTGGCTGATTTTTTTGCAAATCTGGCAAAAGAAATCTGTAGTATACTATAATATTTGCTATAGATAATTGTAGTACCCTTGTAGTAAATTGATAAACTGTAGTATACTATAGTAAGATTCAAAAATACTATAGTATCTAGGACTTTACTGCCGTTTACTATAATAAATACTATAGTATTGTATACTACTGTATTTTTATGTGGAAAAATATTTTACTTTGTGTAGTACTACTGAACTACTTTAGGCAAACCAAAAATTTCAAGGCCCTAATTTATCCATCTGTATGTAGCATTCATTTAATTTGTCAGTTACCTGCCTGTTCGTGTGATGAACCGCACTTGTGTTTCTTGAAAGATGACAAAAAAAATTGTATACTTGTGCTACAACTGTTTGGCCTGTGCTATAAAACTTTAAACCTCTGTCGCACCAGCGCTATGTGCAATAACAGTTAATGTACAGCCCTACATATACCTTGAGCTACATGACAGAGAAAATGGAAAGTTTTCATTCGAAATTTCATGAAATCGCATAGCCAGAGATAAGGAAGTGTGCGAGCGCTTTCATGTTAACTTCTGATCTGCTGCAATATCATTTAAAGCTGTTTGATGTTTTTACTGTAGTAACTATAGTTGAAGTATTTAATAGTTATAATGGGAATTGTATTGTATGATACTTGTTGTCTACTGGTATGTGATGGATTCCATTGTGGGATGCTAAATCCTGTTGGAATAAAGCCCAACACATACTACAAAGAGGAATTTAGAAGAAAAATCTCATTCTAATTCATAAATTCATTGGGTTTTTTTCAGCAGGGATAGTTTTGCAGTAAACCACAGTATACACAAATTTACCATTTTCCCTATATAGTATTAAGCTATTTTTAGTAAAACCACAGTAACTAAAAATGTACCATAGTTTCATTATAGTAGCTATAGATTATGTTTGTAGTTAAACTATATTAATACAGATGGTCTTAAATCCAACAAACACATGGCTTCTACACTTATATATACTTATACTATATACAAAAACCTCACTACTTACTGGTAAATTGCTGCTAACATTGCCAAGGGAATATACAAAAAACAAAACACTGCTCATAAATACATATCTAAACTAAACATATATATGCTAAACATATAAAGCTCTTTAAGGAGTAGCTCACTTCAACATTTTAAAGTGAACTACTCCTTTAATGCCATTTCAGATTTTTCTGTCCTACGGGAATGATTGAAATCACACAGACACAATATAAGAAACGTTACTATCATTACTTTTACTTGTGTCAGAATAAAACCTCAAGAAAGAAGCTCCTTGAAAAGGGATGTAGAGAGTATCTGTCAAAACCCTAATGTGGCTGAGATGTATGCGTCGAAAACGGCAACGCTCAGCAGCAACAATATTCTGACTACAGTTTCTAAGATCTGCCTCTTGAGACTACAGCAAAAGGAACTCATTCGTCAAGTCCGTGTTGTATGTTATCACTCCCATCTGTGAAGCGCAACCGAATCCATTTCTTCCAAAACATCTTGGCAAACTTTATCAAATATTTCCACTGGTGGTGTTCCATGAAGCATTTCCACAGCTTTGGTAATCTTTATATATAGCATAGGCAGAACAGAGTACCTACGTGCCAACACATGCTGAACATTTATTTCAGAAAGGCAGACGGAAATATAAAACAAATCAAGATAATTTAAAAAACAAAAATGATTTACCTAAACAATTTTCAAGCTATCTGTCATTTCAGTTCTCTTGACTTCTTAATAAAATAGCTCATCGACATACTCCTGTTCACACACCTCAAGGAGTATGAGCTTTAAACTTAACTTGTGGAAAGGAGAGAGATGGATTGAAAGAGAAAGAGAGAGCCAAGCAGCCAACACCGTGACAAAGACATAAAAACTCTATAGAACATACACATCTATATTCTCTTGTTCTTTCTGACTACCACTACGAGTGAACTTGGGGTAGAAAGAAAAGAAGGGTTTGAATAGCACTGCAGAATGTAGGCAGTACAAGAGAAAAGAATGAACTGCATACAATACCCGCGACAGGCACTGAATGCATCATCTGCATCTTGAGTTTCCACATCAAGCAGTGATTCACCGCAAAATGGCTAATTCTGGATCATTTTTATATGTCGTGATTGGACTGTTCCTATCCGCACTAGAACAGTGGTTTGGCACAAACATGCAGCTCTATTGATTCATCTTCAAATAACCTGTTTGTGGATGCTGAGTCACACTTAACTTACTGTGTATGGCCCCTGGGTACATGGAAAATAAAACCTCAGCCTCCATCAACTGTTCATGATCGCTTGCGAATCAATGCTGTCAATCTGGCAAAAATGCGTCGAAAAATGTGAGTTTTGAAAAGTGCTGTACAAATAAAGCTGAGTTGAGTCGATTTAGCGTTTGAGATAAACAGCAGTTCTGGGAAAGATGCCATGGCCCTTGGTGACTTACCAACTAAAATGTTGTGTCTCGAGCAAGATTCAATAAAAATAAGGTTTTATAATGTATTATGAAATATACTGTATCTGCAATCTTCTGTCTCTTTGGGTCATGCCCATTGGGGATTAATATCTATATATTCTTACCCAGAAAAGACCGAAGATGGCAGGGCCATAGGTGTTACTTTTGACCACCAGCGCACACAGTCTTGAGAACTTTCAAGGGATGGCATTATCAATACTCAAACGCTAGTTAAAAGGTCCAGTCTATGAGATTAAGTGGCATCTAGCGATGGTATTGTGAATTGCAAACAACGGCTCACTTCACCCCTTCCCCCTTCTTTTCAAAGCACTACGGTGGCTGACACAGAGCTAAGATGCCATCACGTTTTAGCTTCTTTGCTGAAAGAGATAACGTATTTAGGAAAAACTCTGTAGAGCAGTTTGTCCAGTTAGAGCTACTGTAGAAACAACATGTTGAATTCCATGCAAGGGGACCCGCGCTTTATGTAGATAGAAATAGCTCAATCTAAGGTAATAAAAACGTAACGCTTCATTATGTGAGGTCTGTATACGTCACTGAACACATAGTTATGTATATTATATTGCATTTCTGTCAATAGACCTTTAAGCTGGCCGCATGGTTTAAAACAGTGGTTCTCAAACTTTTCAGATCAAGTACCACCTTTAATAAAATTAGTTGTTCTAAGTACCACCCAATGACCGTCATAGAAAATGACATGAATAAACACTAAAATGAATGGTAGAGCTGTGAATCTTTACTTGTCTCATGATTAGATACTCATCGACCTCCACTTCTAATGTAGGCTATTGTTAATACAAATACTTTTTTATTTACCAGCTGTTTTCAAACTAAGGAACACATTTCAAGTTAGAAACAAAACACGTTTCTGTATTGCACTGTAAACAGAGCTCTGTAACTTATTCTTAGGGAGGATTTTTTTACTTTGTGGGAACTTGCAGAAAGACTACGAACCTATATTAAAGACAGACAATGTGGAAGGAATATTTAACACGGAAGATAAGTATAAATATATGCATAAACATCCAGGGAACAGCTATAGATAACAAACAGATATCTAGAGATCGGATTATGAATGGGACAGGTGTGTTATAATGTGGTAATTACAGGATTTGTTGAAGTCTGTCTCGTTTTACTTACTATTAGACTCACACTTTACTGCAGCGGTCGCGTCAAAACTATCGCAACGTGCGCTTCATTGATTTCACCGCGAGCAGATGCAGATGCGTGCTGAATTAGCGCTTTACAGCATTTACAACAGCTTTAAACAGCGGTTCAAGTTCAGAAATACTTAATTTGCACGCAGCTCATCCGAAGAGAGAGAATGAGAGACTCACAAGCGTCTGCCTGCCTGTCACACCGTTACATAGCACAATGATAAATAAACAATAATTCATACAACTATATTAAAATTGCACATAGGCTGCATGAGATGTATTACGTATTTATCGATCATGTATTAAACATTTGAAATTGTAGGCCATTTAAATCCCGAAATGTAAATAATTAAGATATAGCGTTTTTTATTTTCTGTTGTGTCACTTACCATCAGGGGTCTCTTCGAGTACCACAGTTTGAGAACTATTGGTTTAAAAGTTACGAGTGAAATTTAAGCTGGTGGAGGCTTTGGCTCGAAAAAAATACAAAATGTTTTACCTTATTGAAAATAGACGAAGTCAGCAAAAAATGAATAATAAAACTAGCAGATACATCTCTTGGACCTTTGGGGCCTGGTCCCTAAATATACACAAAAAACTAAACAACTATGAAGACAAACCGGTGCAAAAAAGGACTCACAAAGGAGATCCTTAGATGGCAGTAGCTAGCTGCCCCAAAAACATCCAGATGCAGGGCTCGACATTAACGCTTGCCCGGGACAAGTGAATGTTTTCTAAAGGAATTGTAGTAACCTTAAATTAACCCGTAAATTGATAAACTGTAGTAATCATTGTAGTATACTTTGGTAAGGTTCAAAGGCACTATAGTATCTAGGAATTTCAATGCAGTTTACTATAGTAAAAAACACTATAGTATACTACAGTAATGTATGTGGACAAATGTACCGCTATTGTATTGTAAAAAAAAATAATACACAGAATAAAACAAATTAATATATATTTTTCAGGTAAATAAAAAATTCTATGGCCTTAATTGATCCATCTGTATGTAACCTTAATGTAATTTGTCAGTAAACTGCAGTAAACTGAAAAATATATTTAATGATGACAACAGACCTTTTATGCTTTATGCTATGTGATCAATATTTGGGTTGAAAAGTCCCCCACCTTAAGCCCCGCCCCCTCACCCAATGTTTACGATCCACTTGGCAAAAATCGCAAATGAAATATTATTATTAATATTTAATTATTAATATTAATAACTGTGTCTCCTAGACAGCAAAGAGACCAAACTGAGATGAAATTAATCCATCAAAGACTCCTGCTTCTCACTTTTTCTTTCCTGAGACAGAGGACTCAACAATGTCTCAAGCTCAGATTTGTCAATTATTTCTCACTACATTCATATAACATCAAATGATCTGGTTATGCTGTCCACATTTTGTAGCTGTATATACAGTACACTATGTCAAAAGTTGGAACAGTTTCGAGAAAAATCTGTTTCACTGCTAGAACAACCAATGAGCAGTAAAATTTTCTTTTAGAAGGAAAGTAGCTAATGGTAAAAAGTAATGGAGCTTTCTAATGCAGCAAAGGCAAATTGAAGATATATTGGAGCATTTGATAGTTCCAGAGGTTTAAAACAGTAATAGAGAGAGAGAGAGAGATAGAGAGAGAGAATGTTTCACATTTTATGTCTATTTAACTACCCTTGATTGCTTAATCAAACAAAGTTGCTTTATTTGAAACGCAGCAAATTCAAAATTTCTTCATTTATGAATGTGAAATGTTTTACACGTTTGCATCCTCACACGTTTTTTTACCCTAACAAGAACTCCAGCAGAAGTAAAAATCACACTTTCCTTTAGTAATTCACAACAATGTTCTACCCATAATCCTTTGGGGCACCAAGACACTTAAACATTGACCTTTATAGAAAAGTCCAGTCTGAGAAATATTCATGTGCTGGTTAAAAATAAAGGTACAGTATAACTATAATCCAAATACTACATTTCAACACAGCAGCAAAACCTGCTGTTACAAGCTAGTTAAAAGAAAACAAGATTTATTCACCCTCATGACATTCAGAACCTGTACGTGACCTTTCCTGTGAAATCCAAAAGAAGATATTTTGAGAAATGACTCAGTGGTTTTGTGCCCATACAATGGAAGTCAATGGGGGATTTCATACAGGTATGAAATGACATGAGGGCGAGTAAAGTAAGAAAACTATCCCATAATAAATAAAAACTGTTACTCTCAAAAAGAAAAATTAAGTATCATGTCAACTTTTATTGTGAAATAAGTTTGGTATATTTCTAAAAAGTACAAAAAAGAATATATATATCGCAATTGATTGCATCTTCATAATCCTGAGAACCTATAAATTCTTTACAGCTGATCTGCTCTCTGAGTTTAGATCCGTTCAAACTCCACAGTCAAGGTTATTACCCAAAGAAAAGAGAGGGAGAGACAGAGAGACGGGGCGAAAAATAGAACCCGTATATACTGCATATGGTTTCTGTGTGCAAGCTCTGCAATGCGACTGTAATAAATTATTTGACAGAGACACTTTAACGCACATGCATATGAGGATATGAAAATGATCCTCCCTTTAATATTTTTAAATATATGGGGAAAAGTGGAAGCACAGGGAGTAAAACCAGAAGAGATATGGCTAGAACTCTCTGTGTGACTTCCTCATGCAGATCTCGAGGCCCTGTTCACTTAGAATGTGTTATGAACTACACTCTCTTAATTTCAAAGTAAATACTGCAAAACTAAGAGAAAACTGTTGTAACTCCATGACATATACACCAATTAGCACAGCTTGAGTCTTTTTTCTGTGTTGGTGTTGCTTGGGCTATGAACTATATAATATAATTGTGTTTGTTGTTGTGTGTCTGTGCCACAGTTTACTACAAGTATTCACAAACTTGCATATAGACGACCGTAATGAGCTCTTGAAGAAGACCTTACTGTCCCGTTCATTTTGTAATCTCCTATTTACATCCTTTGAATGTTAACTACGTGATGTGACGTTTCAAAATCAATGTTTGCCTGAATATGAAAACGGTTTGACAATGTTTTTAGTCGTGCCTGATGCAATCTGACATGGGATAGGATTTTCTCACATTTAAAGCATTGTGTCGTGGTGTTAAGCAGCATTTGTTTTGATTCCAAACTTTTTACCGCTTGAACAGTTTCAATTAATTTAATCTGTCAAGGTTACACTGGCTATAAAAAAAGAAAATTGTGATGTATTGCGATGCTGGCGACACAGAACTTTTAAAACAGTTTGTTTACATTTAAATATTGATTTATTTAAAAATATATTCTAAGTAGTTGTAATTCTCTATGTTCTAATTCTGCATACAGTACCCACAACTACCAGAGGGGGCACTGTTTACTTTCAAGTCCAAACTTCCCGTTGTGATGGAGCTGTTGTCTCGGATATGATGTTCAAGATGAAATTATTTAAACTTAGGAAAATATTGAAAATCTCTGTCATATTGTCTTCCTTTCCACCTGTTCACCTGTCGATCTGTCAGGTTTGAAAATGGTTTTCATTTCTCTGCCCTCGGGTAATATCACTGTGCTACACCTCCCAGTTATGAATAAATTCTTAAATATAACATCTAGACCAAATACAGAGGCAATATCTCACAGCCAGTATTTTGAGACGCTCAGGCAGTGTAAAATATTAATAAAGAAATTTTTCAACTTTGTAGAATGGCCTCTAAGAATATTATAAACCTAGTCCTGCAGAACTGAATATAAAATTCAAGCAAACAGCGGTCACATTACACTTTATATAGTTTCCTCCAATTTCTGTAAAAGACCAAATGACACTTACTATAGCCTTTCTGCTTATAAATGTTCCCAGAAATCTAAAAAAAACACTATACAACACTGACTCTGGGCTTGGAGCACCACATAAATGATCAGTTCTATCTAGTATCAGTGCGAACTTGCAAAAATCTCTGACACCAACACTTCATGGTGTCTTACCAGCAGATGACAAATCATCAGTGCACAGCAAGACAGAAAGAGAGCGAGCAAGGCAGTAAGACAGAATTCAGACTATGATGAAGGCACCCAGTTGCTGCCTCATAACTAAAAGCCAGCATCTTATCCATCCTTCCCCTTCAGACTTCATTATCTCAGCTCCGACTGATGTGATGGAGCTTTGGCTGAAGTGTCACTAACGCAGAGGTTTGAAATGTCTCTTTACCCACTTACCCATGATGCAGTTCACACTTGGCTTGGCATTGTTATTGCAGTGTAACCGAATAGGTGCCTCTCGCTGGTGTGGTGTGAATTGGCAAGAGCGAGCCTGGAAAGATGAAATAAGTCATCCCTGATCAGAGAACGAAATTAAAGTTTCAGACACTCTCTGGGCGAGAAATCTCATAGTGCTCCGTGTTATTTCATATACCCTTTCTCACTTATACAATAAGTACATACCATGTCTATTCCTCTCTCTCGCTCTGTTGGTATTATGATGGGCTGTGTGCGGATGGCTGCTTAATGACTGACACTTCTCTTTCTGGCTCTGTTTAGAAGCCCAGCAGGCTGCTTAGCTGTCTATCGTCCACGGCAACAAGCACCATCCTCACCAGTGTCCAGCATTAGAATACTAAAGCAGTGCCCCTATGAAGTTATGTTAACAAGACGATTTTTAAATGAACAACTTGGACATATCTTGTTCAGCGGTCAATATATTATAAAATATTCCAATATATCAATTGAAAAGCAAAGACATTTCATGCAATGCGAATGTTACAGTAACTACTTAGTAATGCTGTCATGAACATCATTCTACTACTGTAAATGACATTGGGCCACAAAGTAAAAATATAAATAAAATTAATGAGAACAAAATCAGCCCTTGCAATGGTTTTACTACCATAGTTTGATATTTGTAGTCAAACAACTTTAACCACAAAGTTACCATTCTCCCCTATACGAAGTTTTTCACAGTAAAACATTGAAACCATAAATGTACCCGTCTCACGAATTAGTAACCATATTTAAACCATGATATTAATAATATCCATTCCCACACAATATTACCATAGTTGATACTTTCTTTTTTCTCATGGTTTACCTGCGTTTCATTATTGCTCCGATGTTGCACGTGAAGGTGTTGAGTTCGGTAAAATCTCCCTCGCTGGCAAACCATGGAATTCATATTTTACTTAGTTTTTATTTTATCGTTGGAAAATATCCAATTTAATTGGCGCTGTAGGTTTGTAGCGTCCAAAAGTTGCCATGTGACGGGTTGTTTACAGAAGGAAACTTCATTACAAACGGTTCAAAAGTTGGTGAACCGAATGAATCGTTCAGACTGATTCGCGAACCGATTCAAACCGTTTTGAAAACCGCTTGAGTTTCAGCGAAGATTCAAAAAAGTGATTCGCTCACAAAACATGAATCGCCAATGAAATGTGAGTTTTAATGCAACCAATCAGAAACACGTTGACTGGAGAAAATAACGTTGCGTAATTCTGCCACGCGCAGAGAGGATTTTTTTCAATTAAGAGTTCTTTCACTCTTGGATTTTGTTAGGATTTCCAGCAGTATTCTTGCCGTCACAATAATAATAATAGATGTTTGAGTCTTTTAAGTTTTAGTCATTTGTGTCTGTCTTTAATTAGTTATATTGAAAAAGCAGCTTCATGTCTCCTTTTGTATTTGAATGAATGAATAATGAGTAAAGAAGAGCATTTTTCTAAATATAATTTGCTTTACTCCAACTTACAGATTCAAGACAGCATCCTCCATCGAGTCAGACCTCGGCCCCTGAGGATTCATCAGCTCAGGAGCCATGAGAGGCACTCAAGCGCTGTGTAAAGGTGCTCATTGGGCTATTCAACTGATTACTGAGTTTAGCAGATACAATGATGGAATTAAAAATAACAGCATGATATGTCAGTCTACCATAATTAGGAAAGTCAAGACTTTTAGCTACTTATTTAATACATGACTTCATGGAAACCTTAATTTTCATTAGTCATTATTTAATGCATCATTGATGTTCCTCAATGTTTCGTTTTCGCTGTTTTGTGAATGCAAAATTACCAAACATTTATAACAATGGACATTCACACATTTAAAAATTCCTTGATATCCAAGATATGATTTGACCTTGCGGCATGCTGTGATGGTTTTAGTAACAACACTGAAGCTCATCTCTGAATATCTCAAAATGTACAATGACCTTTTTCTGATCGGATCACCTAAAAGAAACCAATTAACATACTGTACACGGGCCAGATATTTTCTCCTTCTTCCTTTCCATCATTTCTCGTCTCTCGGGTAACTGCTGGGCAGCGCTGAACTTCACAAATTAGTGGTGTTAGCTAGAGGACTCAATTACCTAGAAAAGGTCTTGTGTGGCGCTTTGCCCACGACACTACTGTTCACAACCCACAGAGAACACAGCGTGGATGGGAGGGGGGGGGGGAATGGCGTGTTGTGTTGGGAGACATTTGCTTGGAGGTAGAAAGCGAGAGATAGTATGTAGAGGGGAAGTGAAAACGGGTGATGACGTGTGGAGGTTTTAATGACTGCTCCATCAAACAAGGTTTCAGTTATTACCCGAAATGCCTCACAGGGGACAGTGGCAGGTTTTTCCTCATTAGGCCTAAAACTTCCTGCACAGTTCCAGTCTTCACTGTATGACATGGTACAGTCTACACTGTTTCAGAATAGTCCGTAACATCAAGGAAGTAGGCATTTCTCCCTGAAGGTATCTAGATCTTGTTTAGGTTTAGGTGTTCCTAGTTTATGTCTAACTCTCACTCTCTCACTCAGACAGACCGGACCGGGCATCATGATGAAGGACGTTACAAAGTAGTGATAGAGACAGTACAGGTGGCTATTTTGAGAATAGTAACATTGGTTAATTGCACAGAAATAACAATAGGTATTATTATTATTTTTATACATAGAGTTGACTAATAACTATTAACAATATTAACATTGGTTAATAAAATAGGTTATACTTCTACTAATAATAATAATTATTATTATTACTATTATTTTACATTTCAAATATTTTTTTATTAACCACTGTTAATATTCCCAAATGGTCATCTATATATAATATGTTTATATATAAGATTATAATAATATTACGACTACTTCTACTAGTTATTATTAGTTTGCATGTCAAATACTTTTTTATTAACCACTGTTAATAGTCCCAAATGGTCAACTACAATATGTATGTATATACCAATGAAATTATTATAATAATAATGATTATTATTATTAAAATGATTATTAAATAAATTATAATCTCTACAGTTTATATTTGATCATTGTCCCAGGCAACATTCTGAATAATAACTATGTAAGCGTCAGTTTTAAAATATATAAATGAAACATAAAATATATATAAAAGAAATTAGATAAATGAAAAGTGTAGCAGTCCAAACATTTTTGGATACTTAAAAAAATATGTGTATGGAATGTCTGATAAAACAAGTTATTAAAAATAGCACACCGAAACGCATCTGCAAACAAATTACGCAAGGTGATGCTTTTTTATTAGCAGTTGTTTTTACGATCCAAGATCATTGTTCATTCGACATGACAAAATCATCTCAAGTTCAATGTTGCAGAATAACCACAGGTATAGCTCATCATATATTTGGACATGTTCCACAGACAACCATAAAGTATACAAATACTTTTTATGCAGTTTGTTCATTTTCACTCTTAGATGTCACTCCCGGCATCGGCCATTTAAAAAAAATCCACACTGGTTGACTGGTTCATGCAAATGTTCCCAAAATCTCAACTTTCAGAGCACATATTTCACGCAAAGACATCTGCCACTGATCTTTATTCCGAGAGTTTTGTTTTATTCAGCAGAACAGAACAGAAACACAACGACTCTTGCGATCTTGAGATGTTCATGAAACGCCGGCTGCTTCTGTCGATGCTTCAGAAACATTTGTTGTGTCTAGCAGGTGCAAGTGTCTACAATGATTAGAAGGCCATCTGTTCAGGGCTGGATGAATTATGACTGAAAAGAAAACCCCTGCTATAACACTCGAGATGCATAATTGCTTCCATAGTCATCCGCTCGTAAGTTATGTTTCTGTGGATCTCGAACGAAGGTTGTATAGGCAAGGTGCTACAACTCAATGTTGTATGTCATGATCATTTCTGCATGCATGTCTTTTGTACCAATTCATCTGAAGTTGCTTAAACACATGCAGGTTTGTGTTTTATTGAAAGTATTATTGTATTAAAGTATTATTGAAAATTGTATTTTTGAAGATATTTCAGGCGTACTGTTTATTGTTTTCATACCAGACCGATGATATTGTATATTTATAGAACCAGATCTACCTAGACATTTAAAAAAAATTGGTCATTGGTGCTATCAAACATGTACACACACATATGCATGAACAGCCTCGCTCACACAAATGCATGAACACAAGTACACTCATACTGAGTTCCATTCAAGTGTCATCTTGTATTACCGTAATATTGTTTTTCAGTCCTTTCAATTGTTTTAGTACAATATCAATCGTAATCGTAACATGCCCAGAGTAATATAAACCAATGTGGTGTGTGTGTGTGTGTGTGTGTGTGTGTGCTATATTGAGATTATGGGTGGAAAAGATTATGTTGAGATAGAGTGTTTTAGATGGTGATAAATACGTGCCATTGTGGCCATAAAGGGTTCTTCATTCCCCTCAATAGAGATTCACAGTGTCACTTGATGTCAAATGCATAACCTTCCCATACATACTTACGATGAGAGTAATAATCCACAGATTTGAAAAGAGAGGCTATTCATTATAGAACAAAACACACTGCACTTAGAGTTGTGTTAAGTGCATAACAAGTGTTCGATTGCCTTTTATACGTGTTTCCCCAAAAAAACTGCTGTAATGCTAAATAATAGATGCAAAGAACTTGAACGCACACATCTCTCTTTTGATTAGAGAATACATAAGGTATCCTATCAGTTATATTTTCACCAACTTTAGGGATAAAATAATCAGTGCTCGAAACTTCATTACAGCTTATAATTGAAACTACGTTGCAAAAAACTCAGACGTGGATTGGATTTATGGGTAGATTTAGGGTTGGGGAATAGAATATGAAAGACTTTATATAAAGTCCCCATAAAACATACAGGTGTAGCCTCCATTGTGAGGAATAGTCAGCAATGCCCACTAGGCCAACCGATTATTAAAAATAATAAATCACACTAATTTGAGAATGTGAAAAGGCAAAAAGGTGTCTGGGAAGATTAGGTTTAGAGGTGTGTTTAGAGGTAGGGGATACAAATACTATTAGGTCAGTATAAAAACAGTTCAAGTCCCTACGAAAATACCAAATGTGTGTGATTAACAATGTTGGGTGTAACTAGTTATTAAGTATATAGTTACTGTAATTTAATTGATATTCCCTTAAAAGAGTGAAGTAAGGGATTACTCTTATTTTTTTTCCACTTTGTATTGTATACAATAGTGGAATTGTCATTAAAATTCAAAGTATTACTTTAAAATGCACTCATTAAAATATTTTTCCCACATTTGTAATACTTTAGTCAGTCAATAAGAGTACTTTTTGTAGTTTTAGATTATTTATCTGAATGAATTAAGAGTCGTTTCGTGTCTATCCTTGAATCACTTAACTAATCAAGGTTGATGTAGGATATAGAAAGAAATAAGTTATTAAATACTTTTTGGAGAGAGTAATTTGTACAGTAATCTGATTACACTGTTGAATATATAATTAGTAACTAGTAAGTAATTGCTTTATTTTGAACTCTTGAATAAATAATTCAATAGTTCAATTTTACTATTGACTTTTTTACTTTCTACTATTTTACTATAATTTTTCTATTGAATATTTAATTAGTAACTAGTAAGTAAATTGCTTTATAGAGTAACTAACCCAAAACTGGTGATTATGTGTGAATAAAACGTAAACGTAAAAAAAACATTATTCATTTGAACTCTTATGTTCTCTCCAAATCTCGATCCCATCGCTAACTTATTCAGTTATTGCGAGAATATTTGCACAGGCCCTCTCCCACAACACTCCTGTTCATCAAAGAATTCTGTTTCATAAGAGAATCCTGATGCAGAGGGCAACATTATCACAATATGTGACTGACATCCCAGCAGCCGACAGATAGAGGCCTCGGGTGACCCGCCGGTCCATGGCAGAGAGAGACGAAAATAAAAACTCCTGAATGACTCTGATAATCGCAGGACTGGTCTGCAGGTCAGCACAAACATAAAATGGAACAGGACACAGGGGTACGGACAAATGTCAGCGAAAGGGGGAATAGCTCTTTTAGGCTTGAATATGTTTTGGTGCATTTTCTGAGATGAACAGATCTCACTAAAAAAGTAAAGGATGGACACAAATGAATAGGGAATTAAAATGAGGTTGTTGTAACTTTGACTGACAGATTTGATGTATGGAAACAAAAAAACATAAGATTTGAAAAGGTTTGTACTTTAGCCTATGGAAATGGTTAATATACATCGCCTTCATATTAAACTCATCCAAGCAGAATGTAAAGTCTGCTAAAATAAATACTTTCTACATTTATCATCTATAATATATATTATCTGTTATAAAATATCCGCCAAGAGTTACAGTACAACTCTTAGTTTTACAGTACAGAATACTATGACATCCTCCAAAATACATTTTTATTACATAACACCTTTTTTAACACGTCACGTAAAGCCATCAGAAACACAAGCTGATATATAAACAAGTCTGACATCTTGGCCCGGAGAGACTGTCTGAGTCATTCTTGTGGGTCGCGTTCCGTAGATTGTGTAAAAAGTGATGTCTGCTCATTTTCTCTACTCTTTATCTCTGCATGTCCCATGACACTTGAAAAGTCATACACTCTCCCATTGTGGATAAATTCTCACATATTATGGTATTCAGCAGTCAGTCTGTCCGACATTAATCTCCTGTTTGGGGTTCTATCATTGAGTGTCTTCAACCCAGTTAACCACAGATAGACTGCGAGACAAAAGGTTAAGAGAGCAAACATTAAAGTGAACAAAGTAGGAAAAATAAACATACGAGAAAATTGTGTATTCAATATAGCTGTGAGGGTCAAGCATACAGCTGAATAGGCTTTGAAACTTAAGATTGAGCCAAAGAGTTAAAGGAATCAAATGAATCCAAGTTCAAATGTGATGAGAAGATTTAACCCTGACTTTCAACCAAACTGACAATGCGTCTGGGCGTCTTTCCAAAGACAAAAACATTTATAGGAAGAGTTCACCCAAAAAATGTTTCCCATTCACATTCCATATAAAAATAGCTTTGGTCAAGTCAATGGGGACAATTTTTGGGAGAACTATTACTTTAATTTGAAAAAGCCTTTGTAAAAAAACAGTTTTACCTTCTGTCAGTTTCAATAGTCAAACTTTTAAGCATGCTACTGGAAAATTAATTTGGAATATCAAAAATTAAATCCTTTTATTAGGCACAATCAGACAAATCCAAATCTGATCTAAATCTGATCTTGTTGACAAACTGGTAGGGGAAAACAGCTTTGATCAAAATTGAAAATGACAATATAGCTGACATGAAACATTTACAGTATTTAAAAAAATTAAAACCTTAAGTAAGACGCTAAATATATTCCCACAAATATATACTTGTTTCCACTACAGTCTATTCAGTTAAATAAATCTCAGTTGGTCGCACATGTTTTTCTCGATAGAGACACTATCGATTTGGCATGATAGCAGTTGATAAATTTGACCAATTTCAGAAAGATAACGATAAAATAGAAATCACCAGAGCTTGACCCCAGTGATACCAAATCAGTACCTTACATGCTGCCGTAAAGGGATAGTTCACCTAAAAATAATGTCATGAATTACTCACTCTCAGGTTATTCCACATCTGTATACATTTCTTTGTTTGGTTGAGCACAAAGAAAGACATTTGGAAGAATGTTAGCAAAAAGATTTCTGACTACCATAGGAGTAGCACCATGTATCACTATAGTAGAAAGAATTTCTGTTGAATTTTTTTGTTTGTTATGTTGAACATAACATAACATAAAATATTTTTTTAATTTTGTATATAAAAGAATTTAGGAAAACAAACAGTTCTGGGGCCCATTTACACTTTTTCAATGGTAGACAATGGTGCCCCAGAAATCTCCGTTGCTAACATTCTTCCAAATATCTTTTTTTTTGTTCAACAAGAAACGTATAAAGGTTTGGAACAACGTGAGATCCCAAATCTTGTCAAGAACACAAAAGACTCGACATGGTCCAATTCATATCAAACAAAGAGTTCCTGTCTAATCTCTTAGTTTCATTGGTCATCATCAAAGAACTTCATTGTGTAGTGAAAATGAAACACCTTGCACTAATCTCCACCCCAGCGGGAAGAACGGTGTATTTCTTTTACCTAAATTCAGTTCGGGCTTCAGAAGCGCTTTCAGACATATCTGTTCCGAGCACACACATATTCAGAGAAGGTTCTGATAAATAACCTTTGAGGAAGGCGAGCATTAGTCTCAGAACGGATATTGCGACTCGAACTTCAAGACAGTCAGCATATCCCGTGATAATTAACTCTGAGACTCAGTTTGTGAGAATAGCCTTGTATTTCTAGCCTCCTTATTTCTCCCAGAATCCTGCTGATGGGTGATTATAACTCTAAAGATCTGCAGGAGGTCTCACTCGCCCATTTACTCAGCCTGCTGCCGAGACCAAAACACTCTCTAATCACAGCTAAACCACAGAGCGTGTGCGTCCGTGCGCGTGTAAACGTCCTTTCGAAATCCAAGTACATTCCTCTATAATTTCCAAGGATGTCATGCCTTGTTTATGTATGAAGCGCTTTCACTCGGCCCTCCAAGTCAACGCCACTTTTCCTCGTCAAAAAGACCATTTCAATGGATTGCCCTAATATGCTGGAGCAATTTAAATCTTTTATTTCAGCTCAGCCCACGCCAAAGTCTTCAAGAACCTCTGATGGGGAGGGAATCCCACTGTTAAAACCCAATCTGTCATTTCTTGGCAGGCAAACAATCGAAAACGCTGCCAGGCGACACACAAAAGACCCATACACCGCGCCAATTGACTGCCGGTTCACTCCTCATAATCTTCGTGATGGTGAGCTTCATTTCACGCACTATTCTGGAACACAGTTGTAGATTGCCTTTATTACGTACCAAAACCTCCCCTTGCTCAATAAAAACGCAGTATATTTAAACCACGGATAGATAGGGGAAAAGCTCAACGGAGCTGTGGAATATGAATGTAATAAAGCACAGGCGAAAGCAGTCTTACGTGATGCATGTTTCTTTCTGTTTCGCCTGTGTTGCTTCTCCGTATTCCATCAATACTTCGCGATTAGGAGCGTGTTCTTGGTACATACTTCCAAATGGATGCTCATATCAGAGAACCATAAGAGTCATGTTTCATACTCAAAGCAGCTACTGCGTTTCAGGAAGAGGACAGGAGGCACGATGGGAAAACACTGCTGAGAGGTTTTCCTGATCGATGGCTTTGGAACGGCACTTAGAGATGCGCATGGAATACTGGAAGAGGAATTGTTGTTCATGGACTGGAGTGGATTATATATACGTTTATATATATTTTTTTTTAAAGAAACATATTGCACTACTGATACATATTTTTTAGAATTAGTAGGAAGCTTTGCCTGAAAATGATCAGATATTGACAGTTAAGCAAGAAAACTGGAATCTAGAGCAGTGAGGGTCGACCTTTTTGATTTTAGGGGGCTCTCCATTACCCTCAACAATATTTGAAGGCCCCAAACTCACAATTTATACCAATAAAATATTTTAGAGTTTGGCATAGACACAAAGATGTGTATTTTTCATACAAAATAAAAAAAAAAATTATAATATAAAAATGAATAAATAAATATTACGAAAAAAAATCGTATTTTAATGACAAAAAGGAAAAAGTCATCTTGAGGCCCGCTTGGAAGTTTGTTAAGCGCTAGTGGGCTCAGGTCCCCTGGTTAAGAATTAATATAATTAATAAAAACAACTATGAACTCTGAAGATCTTTTTGAATCCCAACACATTCAATGGGAAAGCGCAACTACAGTATTTTACTGGGTGGCGAATTCGTATAAATTCGATCGATTTTCTTTCGTACTGTATGTTTTAGTGGGGTTAGAGGAGGGGCTTCAGCATTGCTTTTTTCTAATAACGGTGTGCTGTTGAACAATTCACATTATACAAATGAACACGCATTAAGCACCTCGTGAAATGAATTCCCTTGACATCAGGTGGAATCCTCTTTGTATTTTATGTATAAAAACCCCACAATATCTAACAATACAGCTCAACAATAAATCATTATTATACACCTACTTTCTCAAATCAGGCAAATAAGGAGATCGTTTTTAACACAGATTTTCAATGTACTTGCTCAATAACTGCTTTTTAAAAATGTTAACGACAAAGTTACTTCAAATATGCAATCAGACCAAAACATGACAGCGTTTTTAATCATTTTCATTCCCGCACACCTTTTCTTGTTCACCCAGCTGAATGCATCAAAACGGTTTCCAACGCCAATGGCCTGTGGAGGCTGACGACCGCTATCCGTCTGGTCTCATCTGTGTCTTGTTGGCGTGCTGAGAAATGCATCCGCACAGTCATGTGGGCAGGTAAATGTCTTTCGAGAGAAGAGGCCAGCGAGATGAACTGACCTGTGAACGGTGGCAGTCGTCTGCGTCGAGAGGGTCACGCTGGAAAACAGAAGGTGAAGAGCCATTATTTTCCGCCTCATTTCCGCCGGCGGCCTGCTCGGGATGAAAATAAGATGGAGGAAAACGAGAAATCATTTCAGCCTCCATTTGTAATACGTCTCTTTACAGACTCGCTGACAGCCGGAGGAGAACAGTGCTGGACTTTAATGGGGCCAATTCGTCTGCCGTTAGCCAACACGCCGTAGCCCCTCGCAGCTAAACTTCGCCGTTCTCCTGTAAGATTACACATCTTTATCTACACAGCTCTTCTCACTCCGTGTGTCTTTTCTCAGAGATTATGGTAAGGCGATATAAAACAAGCCTGGGAGGTTCTTGAACGACTCCGTTTCGTATCGCCAAATGAAAGTTTCCACAGCGTGCTCTCGATTTTGTTGATGTTCAGAGTCATTTGCTGCGTTTTAAAACCATCTATTTTTATCCCGGGTTAATATGTTACTCTTTCCCTCCCATTACTGTAAATGACACCCCGAGGGCTAACAAATATCCAGAAGACTAATGGAGCGTCTTAAAGCCGTGTTGGTTGACCAAGTCTCCTTTAGAAAGAGGAATTTGCTTGTTATTGGTAAGCTAAGACCGTTCACGTGGATAATGTAACGTTCTGTTTACGCTTTGGATCTGTTGTCGTCTGCCAAGTGATATTAGCCGCATAAAAAAATTGATATGCAAAAATGTTCAGTTGAGCTACAGTGTCACAGGAATACCTCCTTTAAAGACAAAGAAGGAAGTTGAATATGAAATACAATCCCGATAAGGAGTTTTCAACAATGACAATCCCATAAATCAATGCCATCTTTTCACATTCCCATTATCCCCCAGGGAGAAAAAACTTACACGTGCTAAAGAAAAATATGAGCATAATTCAGAACAAGTACTTTTTTTTACCTTATTTTAATCGTTGAGAGAAAACAATGCACAACTATAACAACATCACCCTTTATAGCAAAATTACCAAAGACTTCATATGTTGATGGCTTTGCTTCTTTTGGCCTGTGATGAATCAGATAAACTGTAATTTTTAACGGGACCTTATGAGAAAAATGTTGTGTCTTGTGGCACTTTAACTCCCATACAAATCAACATTTACAACTTGAAATCAATACAATTCACCACCTATTTACATTCTGGCAATACGCCCAAACCTTACATCTTACCCTACAAACAATCCAAAATAAAACGTCAGCTTTTTATGTTTAACGGTTCATATCTTTCATTGCATGTTATACCATGGTCTGTTTGAATACTCGGTTCTGATTGGCTGGAGGGTGTGCATTAAATCCCATTAACGCATGAGAAGCTCCAGTCAGTTTGATTGCATTTGAAATGACCTTACAAACAGTCTGATCTTAAATTACACTGTAAACATCAATAAAAGCTTTAACTTGGCAAATGACCATGGTATAAGCGGGATAATCCACAGCTAGCCGTGCGTTAAATTATTTTAATGCACTTTGCGGAGGCAACCACCTCCAGGCCTCCACGTCGTGCATTAAAACCCTTCAACGCACGGCCAGCTGTGGATTATCCCTAATTTAAGAAATATAAACATTGCTATGGTTTCCAAACTGTATAGTATCGTATGTGCACTACCCCAAAGTGACTGTTCATAACCTCGATGTGATTTGAAATTGTGTTAGTCGGCTTGTTGTCTCAACAGGAGTAGAAGCCGTAGCTCTTTTAGCGTAACCGCCGGACATCTGAAGAAAACTGCAGCAATTTGTACCCGTGGCAACATTTTCAAGGTTTCGCAGAAACGGCGAGTTACATTTCCCCCACGAGACCGGGCTGGTAATGGAGGTTGGCAGACAGTTCATTAATTCCACACAAACCAAAAAAACATACATCTTTTGTCTTGACAAAAGGAGTTCCTTTTGACAGCTTTGTGTATGGCGGTTTGTCCAGCAGGGTCTTCATCGACTCGGGCTCTTTTTCAATCTCTCTGACAGGCCTGGAAGGATTACGAATGTGATCACGGTTCAGACTGCTTCTCTAACATTTGTCATTCACTTATCAAACTGCCAATCCTGCTCCTGTCGGGCGAGTGTGTTTGGGAGAGAAGAAATCCAGGAGGGAGGTCTTTGCCGATTCAATTTTGGCCCCGTTTTTATTGAATCGCCCATCGAATGTGTGCGCGCGTGAAAGCGTGTGGATGATCATCACACTTGGATGAGGATGTGCTGTGTTTTTCAGGGATGTAAATCCTTTCCTTGGCATGCTGTGGTCCCAAAGCACCCATCAAACTGTCCTTTAGCTGCCAGCCTTGCGCACACGCATAGACACACTCGCTCTGCAGGACATTTGTTTCTATTTCTGTCACATTATCTAAAATGAAACTTTGTAGTATTTGAAAAATGGTGCAATGAATTTGATTTCTTTGTATTAAATGTAACCAAGAATGAACATAACAGAATAATGTTTTAAACAGCTTTGTGGCGCATCTGTTGCATCCTTCACGCCATATTATTCCATAAAGAACATCCGCAGAATCTTTCTGTTTCGCTAAAGGCTCTTTGTAGTCTACAAAAGAGCTTCTATAGATATTAAAAAGGCAGAAATTGTTATTTTAAATGGTGGAAAAGTGATACAAGTGTATCATTTCTGAGCCACCATCAGTACCATTGTTCCATTTGGTGCCACTAGGGGCACAAAGACCCCACGATTCACTCTTAAACCCCTTATGCACTTCACCTAAACCAATGTTGTTTGGCAAGAAGTGAATGACAGTTTCTATATTGGGAAGGACAGGTGGCTCGCCAGTATTTTCACACCGTTGTTGCATGTCAGGAACTCTATCTGGAATATATCATGCTCTGTGCCTCTCCGTATCCATCTAACTGACAGCTTGCACTGATAAAACCAAGGTGCTCAAACATGAGATATTAATCATTGTTTGTGTATTGAGCATATGTGGCGCTTCATCACGCCATCGCCGTTGAAAAGCAAACATCAAGGAATGAATAAACCCGCCGCATTAGACTAGTGCTAGCAATTAGTTATGGTTTGTGTCGGAACCACAAAAGGTTGAAGGAGGCGGACCGCAAGACAACACAGTGGTTTTGAAATCCGCATTAGTGTGGTGAACTTATTAACTGTTGTCTTTGCCTTCGGGGGGAGTAATGATGTTGCCGTTGAACATCATTATTTGCTCTGTGGCATTGATGTGTTCAAGGGATAGTTCATCCGAAAATTACAATCATTTACTGTATGACTTTCTTTCTTTTGCACGACAGAGAAGATACTTAGAAGAATGTTGGTAACCGAACAACGGCGGTACTTGCATTGGTTTCATGTCCATGGAAGTCAATGGGGTCCAATGTTGTTTGGTTACCAACATTCTTCAAAATATCTTTAAAGCTTATTATGGTGAGAAGTAAACTAAGGAACAAATCAATATTTTCTTACTAGTTTCTACAAAAAAAAGTACACAAAAAAGTGTCACATTCAAATGAATTACACAACTCACAGGGGACATTGACTGCTAAACTAAATGATGCAACAGAATAATTTAAAGCATATACACCTTTACATTTAACATCAGCCTGTAAGGCAAAACCTGCATTAATCCACTAAGTGATGTTTTTGCAGAACGACAGCATCAAGTTCAACCGTACGCTGAATCCAAAACCTTTGTTGACTTTTCCCAAATGTCACAGTCAACGTGCACCGCTAAATGAAGAGATTAGAGACACGCGCACACATGGGCCGCTATAACTGTCTGCACATACAGTATGTGTGCTCACCGTCAACTCGGCTGATTAAACTGGATTTAACGCCATAAAGTGTTTAACTACGCTCTGATGTCGTGATATCATCTCAACTCACCTGCTATGAGATACTTTAAGGTGTCGACTTCCCATAGCAATTTCCTTTGAGAAAGAAAAGCCACACGGTTCGCTTGAAAGATTCTCGGGTAAACAAACAAGCTTTAATAATTTTCACGTTTGCAGAGAACAGCAGGGTTACGGCAGGATTTTATGGATGACAAAGCTTAGTGCTAAATAAGTGAAAAAAGACAAATCTTTACTTCATCAGGCAGAAGAAAACGGAGACACACTAGAGTCAGAAAAAACAGCGCGTAATCTTATTGTGACAACCCGAGATATGAGTTTAAAGCTATAACCTCTCCACCTGTACACACACACACACATACATACATCATTCTTATTACACCATAACATGATATCCAAATGATGATTCATCTAGCTTTCACAAAGCGAGAAAAAATGAGACGTATGCTCGTCCTGACAGACTGATCCAGATATAATGTAAAATCATTCTCGTTCCGGACTCTTCCAGCGGTGCACACACACACCTACACACGCACACACGCATACACACACACACAGGTGTCCCTGCTGCATAATTCATGTGACTTTCACTCACACTGGCCTGGTTTCCTATGAAGAAATTACTCCAGTGTTTCTTGAAGCAGCAGACGGACGGCCCGAGGTTCATTTACGGAAGACAAAAGTGAAGACAGGAGATCTGTATCTTCTTTCCTTCATTATAATAAATGTAAATTCCTATGTTCATGAATAGGTATTGCAATCATAAAAAATTTACCCCTTCCATTAATAGTTCTGTTAATACTTCTGAATGTCTCTCCTGTCGAGAACACGCATCATAAAACATGGCCTACATGCGATACTGAGGCAAATAAACAGCGGCGTTGCCGCCACGGCAGTTAGCTACCCAACATGCGCTGGATCAAAGAAAGTTCGGACAAAGGGGACGGAAACGAAAGGTCACTTCCAACATTCTTTAAAAAAAGCATCACGGCGGTGCAGCAAATGTCACCGCTGTTTTACATACGGAGAGTTTCGGCCATAATGAGATTCAAACTTTAAAGAAGTGCCAAGTATCATCCGCGTGAACTTTCTTCATCAAACGCCGTGATTATCATTTCGCAGCCCACATCCCTACACAGAATTTACACAACGCCCCTCACGAAACACCTGATGCAGGGCTGTTATTTATTTATTTCTTCAAATTAAACGCTTTCCTAAAGGAATTAAGCCGGTCTCCCCGCGCTCATTTCCATAATCTAATAGTGTGTTTATGAGGCAGAGTGTTTATGTTGCTCTCTGAATAGAAATGATGGGAGCAGACAAAAAGGGTGGGAGTGACAGACGCGCACACACGTCGACGCACACCGATTCCAAGGTTCCCTGCTGCCACATTGGACTGACAGCTTTGTGGTCCCAGCACAGCAGACACTAAGCACATTTACACAGCAACACGCGCACACATTTAGCAAGTGTCCCTTTCATACTTGGTGGCAACTCTAAACACCTCGACATAATAGTCAACATACACACAATGAAATATTCATCAGGGCCATTGTAAGCCGTAATGAAATTGTCTATGGAACACGCTTTCTGACCGTCTCTGAGGAGGGTTTTTAGGGGAGTGTAAGTGAGAGATACAGGATATGTGTTTGGCGCAGCGTAGCCCCCTGTGGCTTCCACACAGCGGCTTATACAGAAACAGTCTCTCCTTAGGAAACACAACTCGAGCGACCACAAAGTGCTACGTCCTCTGAAGCCATACGATAGCGCTTTGTGCGAGACTGAAATCTAAGTCAGTGTTTACCGAAACTCTTCCATTTGGTGATAGCGTTCAAATCTCCATCGCAACATTCCAACTTGACATGGTCTAGCAACAATATGCGGTTTCTGCAGCTATCAGCTATTTTTACGAGATGGTAAATTTGCATGAACTCGTACAATGTCAATCGTAAAAAAAACACTGGCCTATGATTAGTAAAAAAAACAATACTGCCCTGCTCACAAAAACAATAGAAACCTGTCCAAAACAGTGAAAACATTTAATGGATTTGTAAAATGGGAATTGTATTGGATTTAATGGAAACTATAACGGTGTCTACTGGTATGTGATGGATTTGCATGTTGGGATGTTGGGAAATTGCCCAATACACACTACGAAAAGACATTTTATGGTTTAATGGTTTTGATGGAAAAAGCTCATGGTTCATCGTGGAATTTTAATGGGAACTATTCGAATTTCTGTGATTGTTTCTATTGTTCGGTTTATTCCTGCAAAAAATGTAAAAACATAAGTTACACATTTCTTAAAAAAGTTCAAGTTGTAAACCGGCGTTACTATTACTATTGTTCATTTTATTTAAATGACATTGAACTGACTTGAAAATGAAGTTGAATTAGGATTTTCTAGATTTTATACTAAATGAATATAGATTTTTAAAGTAACTTTAATATAATTTAAATGCAAATAACCAAACTGATTTATCTTAAAAATAGATTTTTTTTTACAGTGGATAGGGTTTTCACTTTATAAAT